>VJNQ02000356.1:0-386516 GCA_007827005.2 Populus simonii | reverse complement strand
ATCTGACCTCTCCTCAGATTTTTAAATCTATCTAGAGTTTTAGAACTCCGTTATAAGCGAGAATAGTCTCGTTGGAAAGCTAACACATGAGGCTACAAGTTCTATGATTTAAGGAGAACCCAGTTCTGCCTCTAAGATAGTTAAAATTGCTCATCGACAAACACTTGGACTGTTACTGTCCAACTGTTATTGTCTTGTTTTTGAACTGTTACTCTCTTACCTCTTCTCAGATTTTTAACTATATCAGGAGTTATAGAACTCCGATTCAAGCGAGATTAGATTCGTTGGAAAGCTAAGACATGAGGATACAAGTTCTATGTTTTAGGAGAACCCACTTCTGCCTCTCAGATTTTTCAATCTATCTGGAGTTGTAGAACTCTGATTCAAGCGAGATTAGTCTCGTTGGAAAGCTAACAGATGAGGCTACAAGTTTCATGATTTAAGGACAACCCAGTTCTGCCTCAAAATTGGTCATCAACAAACACTTTGACTGTTATTATCCAACTGTTACTATCTCATTTTTGAACTGTTAGTGTCTGACCTCTTCTCAGATTTTTAACTATATCTAGAGATATAGAACTCCGATTAAAGCAAGATAAGTCTCATTGGAAAGCTAACACAAGAGGTTACAAGTTCTATGATTTAAGGAGAACCCATTTCTGCCTCTAAGATAGTCAAAATTGCTCATGAACAAACACTTTAACTGTTACAATCCAACTGTTACTGTCTGACCTCTCCTCAGATTTTTAAATCTATGTGGAGTTGTAGAACTCCGATTCAAGCGAGATTAGTCTCGTTGGAAAGCTAACACATGAGGCTACAAGTTCTATAATTTAAGGAAAACCCAGTTCTGCTTGTAAGATAGTCAAAATTGCTTATCAACAACCATTTTGACTGTTACTATCCAACTATTACTTTCTCGTTTTTGAACTGTTACTGTCTGACCTCTCCTCAAATTTTTAACTATATCTAGAGATATAGAACTCCGATTCAATCAAGATAAGTCTCATTGGAAAGCTAACACAAGAGGTTACAAGTTCTATGATTTAAGGAGAACCCATTTCTGCCTCTAAGATAGTCAAAATTGCTCATGAACAAACACTTTGACTGTTACAATCCAACTGTTACTATCTGACCTCTCCTCATATTTTTAAATCTATCTAGAGTTTTAGAACTCCGTTTCAAGCGAGATTAGTCTCGTTGGAAAGCTAACACATGAGGCTACAAGTTCTATGATTTAAGGAGAACCCAGTTCTGCCTCTAAGATAGTTAAAATTGCTCATCGACAAACACTTGGACTGTTACTGTCCAACTGTTATTGTCTTGTTTTTGAACTGTTACTCTCTTACCTCTTCTCAGATTTTTAACTATATCAGGAGTTATAGAACTCCGATTCAAGCGAGATTAGATTCGTTGGAAAGCTAAGACATGAGGATACAAGTTCTATGTTTTAGGAGAACCCACTTCTGCCTCTCAGATTTTTCAATCTATCTGGAGTTGTAGAACTCTGATTCAAGCGAGATTAGTCTCGTTGGAAAGCTAACAGATGAGGCTACAAGTTTCATGATTTAAGGACAACCCAGTTCTGCCTCAAAATTGGTCATCAACAAACACTTTGACTGTTATTATCCAACTGTTACTATCTCATTTTTAAACTGTTAGTGTCTGACCTCTTCTCAGATTTTTAACTATAGCTAGAGATATAGAACTCCGATTAAAGCAAGATCAGTCTCATTGGAAAGCTAACACATGAGGTTACAAGTTCTATGATTTAAGGAGAACCCATTTCTTCCTCTAAGATAGTCAAAATTGCTCATGAACAAACACTTTAACTGTTACAATCCAACTGTTACTGTCTGACCTCTCCTCAGATTTTTAAATCTATCTGCAGTTGTAGAACTCCGATTCAAGCGAGATTAGTCTCGTTGGAAAGCTAACACATGAGGCTACAAGTTCTATAATTTAAGGAAAACCCAGTTCTGCTTGTAAGATAGTCAAAATTGCTTATCAACAACCATTTTGACTGTTACTATCCAACTATTACTTTCTCGTTTTTGAACTGTTACTGTCTAACCTCTCCTCAAATTTTTAACTATATCTAGAGATATAGAACTCCGATTCAATCAAGATAAGTCTCATTGGAAAGCTAACACAAGAGGTTACAAGTTCTATGATTTAAGGAGAACCCAGTTTTGCCTCTAAGATAGTCACAATTTCTCATCAACAAACACTTTGACTGTTACTCTCCAACTGTTACTGTCTCGTTTTTTTATCTCTAACTGTCTGACCTCTTCTCATATTTTTAAATATTTCTGGAGTTATAGATCTTCGATTCAAGCGAGATTAGTCTCGTTGGATAGCTAACACATGAGGCTACAAGTTCAATGATTTAAGGAGAACCCAGTTCTGTCTCTAAGATAGTCAAAATTGCTCATGAACAAACACTTTGACTGTTACAATCCAACTATTACTATCTGACCTCTCCTCAGGTTTTTAAATCTATCTAGAGTTTTAGAACTCCGATTCAAGCGAGATTAGTCTCGTTGGAAAGCTAACACATGAGGCTACAACTTCTATGATTTAAGGAGAACCCAGTTCTGCCTCTAAGATAGTCACAATTTCTCATCAACAAACACTTTGTGTGAAACCCTAGAAAATTTATGATTTAAATTTGCGGATGTATAACCAACCTACCATGTAAACGTAAGACTGAAAGTGATATATAATGGAGGGGATGACCTCTATAAAGTGAATTTTGTTTTAGAATTCATAAAGACAGAAACTGGTAACGTGTTTTGATGAATAAAATAATAAGAGAAATGACAAAATGAATATATTCTAAAGTAATAAAATGACCTGAAAGGTTTAGAAGGATAATTGATATTATTTTATGTGAAGATTGAACAAGAAAATTTGGATAGTTGACGAAAAGTCATAAACTGACCAATTTTACATTAGAAAGCAGAGCTCTCAATCCAATCGTCGGATTCGGATGAAATTTTGCATGAAGTCTATTAATATGTTTTTCTACATTGGTGAAAGATATCATCCCAATGGGAGTTTGGTAAAGACTAACGATTTAAGCAGAAACAAACCGGATGGTTTACATGAAAAAAAAAACAAATAATATATAAATACATAAATGAGGGACATAAATGTAATTAGGAAAAAATGGTGCCTTTAAAAACAGCAAAAGGCCACTAGATTAAATAAAAAAAAAGAAAAGAAAAACGAAAAGGGGTGAGAGGCTAGAGAATTCGGTTACAGAGAGGTGTAGGATTTGGATGAACCAATAATGCTTTAGTGGCCATATCTCTGGAATCCACCGTTGGATCATGTTTATTTTTGGATATATTGTTCTTCTCACACTCCTCTATTAACGGACCGGAGGGATTTGAGGAACATAATCCATTGAACAGAAATCATCATCGGAAGTGTACTGGAAAACATAAGGAAATATACCTGCAGGGCAGTTTTGGTCGCCGGCCGATTTCGCTCTCTTCCACCGTTGGATCGTGCCTATTTTTGGATATGTGGTGCGCCTAGATGTGGCCTTCATTCTGGACGGTGGAGATCGGAAACTCACTCTCCGGCAAGGTTTTGTTCATGTTGAACAGTAGCTCGTCCATTTTCAGGTTAGTTCGGTTTTATTCAGATCTATAAAGCTCCAACCGTTGGATTATTCTGATTTTGAGATATATTGTATACAACACAATGATATATGTTCTGACCATTGGGTTCAAGGAAATAATCAAAGGTGGATGAGTTGTTGCTATTTGAATCTATTGCTAGTCTTAGTAAAACATTTAGGAAGCTTGATTTAATTACATGTTTTGATGAAATTAAAATTGTGTGGGTGTAGGGTTTATGTAAGATGTAATGGTAAAATGTGTTCTTGTTATTAGTGTTGTTATAGATTAATTGTGTTGTAAAATGTGTTAGGGAAGTTTTGAAATTTGGAATGAAGGGACATTGAGTTTGTTGATTTATTGGATATATGTTTTTAGGCATTAAAAAGGATTGGGTCTAGTGGTAATTGAAAGAAAACTTGAAGAAAACTTTATCCTCCATTTAATGGAAAGATTCGGCCTAGACATATAAATGAGAGGATGAGCTTAATTGTTTTAATTGCTATGGAATTTGAGTTGAATGAGGTTAGAATAGATATGAAATGAATTGGTAAAGGTTTGTCTGGAATAATTAAAAAGGGAATCATCCCTCACCATGAATGAAGGCATTCGGCCAAATGAAGAAGAAATAAGGAGATAAGACTTTGATTCATTTTCTATGAAAATTAGGTATGGATGCATATATTTGTATAAAGAAAATTAGGTAGAGTGTCAATTGGAAGAATTTTAAAAAGATCCAAATTCTCATCATAATATGGAATCCAACCAAAAATGGAAATCTTGAACTTGAGTTTATTCGACCTAATGTTATGGGGATTTTTATGGGATTGTGGTTTGTTGAATGCCAAATGAATTGTGTTATGTTTGAAATAATAGATTAATGTGAGGAAAATTTCATTTTGTGGAATTTTAATGCTGTCCAAATGGATAATAAAAGGGGAGGAAAAGGTTAAATTAAGGCGTACATGGAATTATGATGAAACTATGTTGTTAAATTTACTTAAGATGAAGTAAAGTGGACTTATGAAAAAGAATTGAAAAACTCATCATGAAAATAAATAAATAAAAAATAAGGTCATTCGGCCAAGAGTTGGTTTGATAAGGAAACTGAATTAGTTTCAATGGTATGAATAAATGCAAGGATTTGATGTTACTAAGTCTGTACATGATGGATTGAGTAGACAAAATAAAATAAAATAAATTAAGATTGTTAGGTCATGTTTAAAGATATTCAGTCTGGAAAAACAAGTCATGAAAAGAAAGGAAATACATAAATAAATATGCGAATGCATGTGTCATGCGATTCTAAATTTAAATGAATTTTAGAATGGAATTTTCAATTATGGTGGAGCCACATTTGATATGTATCTTTAATGATACAAGAGAGATTGCAGAATCTGTTCAGTAGCATGGGACTTTTGCGCGAGTTCAAGCATTAGGTAGGTGTCTTACACCTCAAACTTTTGTTTTTACAATACTTGTTAGAGTTAAATAAATGGTATTTTCTATAAATGTACTTGTGCTTGTGTAATTGTGAATGTTTATGTCGAGGAAAATATAGTGGACTAGCTGGTTTGAATAGAGTTAGTGGCGCTACTGTACTAACTGTCGAGTTAGATGTATAATAACAAAAATGAAGTGTACCGACTTTAGGGTGATAAATTAATGGTATATTATGATTAAATTATTGATGCTCGATTTATATATGTATACTGATGATGCGTTGTGTTTAAATAATTTATGTGAAGGAAGCAGGTGTATCGCACCTTGTCTTTTTAAGTTGAGTAAACTTATTGGTAAATTTTAGAATTTATTGTTTTATTGCTTCGATGATATTGAAATGAGTAAGAGTACCTTATGTGCAACAGTATACCTCTATTGGTTAGGATAATGTTTGAACGAATAGGAGTGACTTGCGTGTGTTGTTATGTATCGAATTAATTATGTTATTATGGTCGTAGTGTCGATAACTAAGTTTGTGTGGGAATGATGCTTAGCAACAGTTGTTATAATGCATATGATGTTAAAAGAAAAAAAGAAACAAAAAAGAAGAAGAAGAAAAGAAAAAAAAAAGGGGATCGATACGAATGGAAATTTCATGACATTGATTAGCTATCCGGGTTTGGATAGCTAATGGTATCAATGAGGTTTCATTGGTACCGGCATTTAGGGTGACATTGATTAGCTATCCGGGTTTGGATTGCTAATGGTATCAATGAGGTTTCATTGGTGCTGACATTTTTTAAATTGATTAGTCGATCCCGAGCAATTGGGTGACTAATGATGTTAGTAAAGATTACTAACATCGGCATGGTTACTCCTGGTTCAGTGAAAAAGATAGGTTTATTTACTATTATGGGTCGAGAATAGTTAATGATATCAATGGGTCACATTGGTATCTGCAACCATTTCTGGTGTGATTAGCTACTCCAAGTAAGGAGGTTGATAGTGTCAAGGGTTCTTGACATCGGCAACTTTGATGGTAAATCAGATATGAATAAGATTTGATACTCCAGATAAGAAAGTTAATGATACTAATCGGTTGTGTTAATATCGGTACGTGAATGTAAGTGATTAGTCTATCCCAATATTAAAAGACTAATGATACTAATGAGATTTATTAGTGTCGGCGATTACTTTCTAGAAAATAAAAGGGAAAATATTAATTAGTTATTCCAAAGGAATGAGATAAACTAATGATATCAAGAGAGAAATGTCTTGGTATAAAGAGAGAATTGATTTATAAGGAGATGGTGTTCGAAAATCGTTGAGTTGTGTTGAGATTTCCAAGATGAAATTATTCTCAACAAATGGGAAAGGATATTAGATGGATATTGGTAATAGATTGAAAATCCATGTTGTAAAAGAGGTTTATACCTAATTTTATGTCTCAAAAGAAATTCTATGAAGATTATTACCTATCATTGTTATTGTTTGTTACTACCTTTTTATATTTATGTGTACACGTTAATTTATATTTTCAGGTCCATCAAGGTCGCGTCTTGAATGATATTGGTTTAGTTACCTTTTGCTTTTGACCATGTAATTATTTGTAAATTAAGAGTCTTATATCCTAAAACTTGAAATGTAATATTAATTTGTAAATTTGAATGTATGACTTTAATTTAATGTTTGTAACTTTAAACACCTATTTAACCATGCATGTTTAGAGTTGGAAATCGAATCTTTAACTTGAATTACATTATATGATGTTATTGAATAACATGTGTTGTGTTGATGATGTTGAGTTGGGTTGAGATCCAGGATGATTGGATCAGGATGTGAATTAAATTTGGAAGTGTAATATGGTTTTGTCGATAACTTGGGACCTCCTATTATAGGGGAGACTCTGCCGAAATTTTGGTAGAAATTTGGTGGAACCGATATATATATATAAAAAAAAAATTACCTGAAAATTTCCAATGTATCGCGAAAAAGGACGTGGGAAATCGGGGTTGTTACACTTTGACTGTTACTCTCCAACTATTACTGTCTCGTTTTTGAACTGTTACTGTCTGACCTCTCCTCATATTTTTAAATATATCTGGAGTTATAGATCTCTGATTCAAGCGAGATTAGTCTCGTTGGAAAGCTAACCATGAGGCTACAAGTTCTATGTTTAAGGAGAACCCAGTTCTGCCTCTAAGATAGTCAAAATTACTCATCAACAAACACTTGGACTGTTACTGTCCAACTATTACTGTCTCGTTTTTGAATTGTAACTGTCTGACCTCTTCTCAGATTTTTAACTATAGCTGGAGGTTTAAAACTATGATTCAAGCGAGATTAGTCTCATTGGAAAGCTAACACATGAGGCTACAAGTTCTATGAACAGAGTGCTTCGCCGAGAGCCCTACTCTGTCCAGGGCAAACCGCTAGTGCTTAAGCCGATGCCTCCTTATTTTGATTTTGGCAAGCCTGACATGTCATCTGTGCCGGTGTGGGTTCGTCTTCCAAACCTCCCTCTGGAATGCTGGTCACCAGCTTGCCTTTCAAAAATCAGCAGTGTTATTGGCAAACACATTAGATGTGATGATCTCACTCTCTCCATGTCTAGGGTGTCCTTTGCTCGGGTCATGGTTGAAGTACCTCTGACTGATGACTTGCCTCATTCAATCAGCCTCTGCATGCCTGATGGCACCATTATTAATCAAAAGGTCATCTATGAATACAAGCCTCGGTTCTGCTCCTTTTGTTGTATTACTGGTCATACCAGCAATGTATGTCAGAAGCTTAATTCAGGTGCTGAGGGTACTCCTGCCTCTGGGAAGCTAAAGTGAGCATCCGACCTTCGTTCTCCTGCTGATGATATTGGTCAGGACACTGGGGACTATGGTCTACAACCTGTAGGGCTGGCATCTGGGAGTCGAGAAGCTCTTCAGGGGGGGGAAAAAGTCTAAGCTATCTCCTCCGCCTGATGTCTCCACTCAGCATGCCTCCAATGCTATTGGCCCCTGTGACTCAGCTGCTGCAGTGCCTGTGGTTCTCAATAGGGAGAATTCGGAGAAAGGTGACGCTACTCGCAGAGAGCACCCTCATCAGCTTGCACCGCCCAATGTTATCACTCTCTCTGATGACTCTTCCGGGTCTGACACAACTGCAAAGGGCAATTCTGAGTCTTCTCCGATTGCTAAGTTCACTTATACTACAAGGAGTAAAGACTTGCCTTCTGTTCTTGGTCATGGTACCCCAACGGGTAAGAGTCGCAAGAAATCTTGCATGAAGGCAGTTGTTGCTGATGATGCCTGTGATTAATTGATGCTCTGATTCTGTGTTGTGCCATGCATTGATATGCATGGCTTTTTGGCATGCTTTATTTCGTGTTCTGCTCTTGGAGTTTCTGTGGGTTTTGTTAGTTTGATGGTTCTGTTCTTCTTCAACTTGCCTGCTGCTGTGTTTGGCAGTGCTGGATATTTGGAGTCTTGTATCATGATCTGATATGGTTGTGTTTTGCTTTGTTGTTCCCTGCCTGCTTGCCAGGCTTGGGCGTCTGTTTCTGGGAGTAGCTTCCCCTGTTTGCTTTGCTCTTCTTGTCGGATTGGTCTCCATGGCAGTGAGTTGTTCTGCCTGCTGAGCTTGCTTCTGGCTGCGGCCTGCTGGATGGATTTTGTCAGGTTGATTTTGCTGCTGATTTGCTTCTGGGTTGCTTGTTCTGCTGCTCGGAATTCTGGCTTCTTTTGTGCTTTAGCTATGGGCGCTTGCTGCTCAGGCTTTCTGGGATTTAAGGATAGGTTTATTTTATCTGTTAGGGAGCCTGCTCCCTTGTTCAGGTGAGTTTTGCCGCTGTTGGGAGGCTGCTTATCTCATCCTGGTGTGCCCTGTTGTGGGGCTTCGGTTGCTCAATGCTGTAGGTTTGAAGACAATGGTCCAGGCTGTCTTGATGTTGGTTTGATGTTGGTTATATTTTGCTTCTTGTTCGGCTTAGTGGGAGCATGTCCCCCTAGGCCTTTTGATTTCTATTTTGCCCTGCATGGGGGCTGTCCATGCTTTTGTATATGGGATCCTATCCCCTTTCTCGGGCTGGCTTGTGCTTGGGAGAATGTTCCCCTGCACTCGCCTTTTGTGTTTGCTATGGCTTATCCAAGTGTGTTTGCTATGGCTTATCCAAGGGAGTCTGTTCCCTTTGCTGGTGCATGTAATGTTCTGCTGGTTTCCAGCTTGTACTGCAAGCTTGTCTTGCTCTTTTTTGATCTATACACTTCTTACATTTGAAAATAATAATAAAAAAAAAGTTCTATGATTTAAGGAGAACCCAGTTTGCCTCTAAGATAGTCAAAATTGCTCATCAACAAACACTTGGACTTTTACTGTGCAACTGTTACTGTCTGACCTCTCCTCAGATTTTTAACTATATCAGGAGTTATAGAACTCCAATTCAAGCGAGATTAAACTCGTTGGAAAGCTAAGACATGAGGCTATAAGTTCTATGTTTTAGGAGAACCCACTTCTACCTCTAAGATAGTAAAAATGTCTCATCAACAAACACTTTGACTGTTACTTTCTCGTTTTTGAACTGTTACTGTCTGACCTCTCCTCAGATTTTTAACTATATCTGGAGTTACAGAACTCCAATTCAAGCGAGATCAGTCTCGTTGGAAAGCTAACACATGAGGCTACAAGTTCTATGATTTAAGAAGAACCCAGTTCTGCCTCTAAGATAGTCAAAATAGCTCATCAACAAACACTTGGACTGTTACTATTCAACTGTTACTGTCTCGTTTTGAACTGTTATTGTCTGACCTCTCCTTAGATTTTTAACTATATCTGGAGTTATAAAACTATGATTCAAGTGAGATTAGTCTCGTTAGAAAGCTAACATATGAGGCTACAAGTTCTATGTTTAAGGAGAACCCAGTTCTGCCTCTAAGATAGTTAAAATTGCTCATCAACAAACACTTTAACTATTACTGTCTCATTTTTGAACTGTTATTGTCTGATCTCTCCTCAGATTTTTAACTATATCTGGAGTTATAGAACTCAAATCTATAATTTAACATCCAGACATCAATTCATAATTGACTTTAAAATAACTCATAAGACCATGTTTAGAATATCTTACCCGATACGAATTAAGGTCTCGATTCCTCCTTTTCTTTATAATGACAGCCGACCCTCCCCTCTTCTTGTTCAATTTTTCTTGTTAATCCCTTACCCACCAGTGTTTATTTTTACCTATAACCTTTAATCTTGGATGGCACTACAAGATTTCACAGTTTTACTGACGGAAATATTCCATCGGTGTGTGATTACTAGTCCGTCGGTGAATTATTTACCGACGTCTTCACCGACGGAATACGTCCGCCGGCTTTTCTTTCGTCGGTAATTCCACATTCCGTCGCTATATCGGTCGGAAACACAAAAAAACCATTTGCCGATGGTTTTACAGACAGAATTTGCGCGCCAAAAAAAAGTTTCCCACTTGAAATAGACCGACGGATTTTATTCCATCGGTGATATCGTGATTTACCAACGGCCACATACCATCGGTAAATATGTCGGTGAGTTTTTGAAATACCGACAAAATATATCCGTCTGTGAATTCGTCGGTATTTGTGGCAGCTACTATCAAATGCCGACGGATTCATTCTGTCAGTAAAGCTGTCGGTGAGTGTATGAAATACCAATCGAATATATCCGTCTGTAAATGCGTCGATGAATGTGGCAGCTACTGTCAAATGCCGACAGATTCATTCTGTCGGTAAAACCCTTTGTAATAGTTTTTTTCTAAATTTGTTTTTAAAAAATTATTTAGAATACATAATATAAAATTATATAAATTAATGGTAATAAAAACCAATTATGCAAATAAAATTTATATTAAACATCAAAAACAAAAAATCAAAGTTAAATAATATTCATTACAAACTGAATGTGTTTCAAAAAAAATATTAAATGAAATTTTAAAGGTAAATAACGTTTATTACAAATTAATATAAAGGTGAAACTGGAGGAGGAGGAGGAGGCTGGTGGTTATACGGCCAAAAAGGATTAGGCGCACATGTTCCATTCTGTGTTGCCATGTTCATGACCATTTCGCGAAGCTCTTCATAAGACGCTTTTTGTTGTTCAGACTCCGCTCTTTTTCGTGCTTGAGACGCTTTGAGTTGTGCGTACTCCGCTGATAGGTGGTCGTATTTTTCGGTGAGCTGAGCCGCGTGTTGCTGCAAGGCCACGAAACTCTTAGATTGGGAGCTCCTAACGGTTGAAACACTACGGGCCGACCACAAGTTATCGGCCGTAGTATTGGAGAGCCTGTAAACCTGATTTTTATCGGGTCCACCTGACGATCCAACCTCCATCCACAAATCCGGATCGAATTCCGGATGGGTCAAAGTATCGTCCCCGTATCTCTCCCTCAACCGATTATTATAGGTCTCCTGAAAATAAAAAAAGTAATTATCATAGTCAATTCAATAAACATAATAACTTACAAAATAAAATGGTTAAACAAACATACCACGAAATGTTGAGCACGGTTGTCAACGAACTGTTGCGCCCCCTTTTGGCGGTCTTGACTCCGCACGTGTGATTGTGCATCAAAAGTATCATTAAGTCTCTTATTTTACATATGTATTTATTATTTTTATTTGGGTTTTTTTATAATAATTGATGTGCTTTTTAGTAATGAACTTTCTTTTAATGTCTCGATAGGTTTTTGGAGCTTAAATGAATTATTTCAGAAAATTCAACGTCGGAATTCGGAACAAAGAATTGAAGAGAAATTTAGTTGAAGATTGAAGCAAATCTTGGTTCAAATAAGTGCTCCAAATTTGCCCCAAAAATCAATTCTAGTCCAATTCTAGAAAAGAATATCATATGATCTATTTCAAGCCCAAACATGCCTTATGTTGTGTGCAAACTTCAACCATCAAACACTCAAGGTTTCAATGTCAATCTTAGCCCAAATAATAGGTACATTGTATCCTTATTTGATGCTTAAATTCAGCCCCAAATCACCCTCCAAATCAGCCCAAACACAATCCATGATCCTACATGTCCACACAATAAATAACATTTGATTTATTTGGGTAATTCATTGATCCAAGAGGGCAAGCACATGGATCGAAAGCTGGAGGGGACATAGTGACATTATTTTGGGTCAAAAGAAGAAAGAGACAACTCATAAAGGAGGAAGAAAAACGTGCACCAAAGTGTTCTTCAAGCTGGCCTGGTTTGATTTTCCAGAACACCTTTCGGTGTTTTGCCCATAACTTTTGACTCAGATATCCAAATGAGCTGTTCTTTAATGATCTGGAAAGCTAACAGAATGACCTATAAATATGTCGCTAATAGCCATCTCCAGAGGAGGCCTCTAAGAAGGTCGAATTGCTGTCCAAAGTTAGAGTCAGATTTGTGTCTGAATTTTTACTGCAATTGTGTTGTGTTCTTCTTTATAGATTTCGGTTCTTTAGATTGTAAAACTTATTATTTCAGTTTGATTTAAGTTATTTCATATTTATTAAAGTGTTATTACATATAATCATGGTTGGCTAATCTCCTTCTTGGATCTAAATAAAGGATGATGGTGGTTGAGGTGAGTTCTTTAAGATATGAATGAATCTTAATGTCTATCTTTTCATTTTCTTAATGAATGTTTATTATTGCAAAGAAATTTTAGAAATCATTTAGGTAATGTTATAATCTTGAATTTTTATGCACAAACCTTAGTTTTAGTATAGAGATTGCTTGATTCAATGTCTTACTTAATATGAAAGTACTTGTTCATTCTTAAGCAATAATCAATCTTCATCTTTTTAAACTTCATTGTAATATCTTCCGATCTAATATCACCATCGTTGATATTAGGTTGAGTTATCTTATATATGTTGAAGGAATCACCAATACATCACCATTAAAATTGATTGGGACCAAGACTTACTTTTTCTTTTCATTTAAAATCTATTTACACTTTTTCATCTTTGAAAACAAATCCATCAATTATTTTCAACCAAGTTATTGTTAATTTAATTTCTCTTGAGTTTTTTTTGTTACCTAGCTTAATTTCCAGATCTAGCTCTCTGTGGATATGACCTCGATCTTACCGAGTTAATTGCTACATCGCACACTCGTGCACTTGCGAGTTAAAACAAGCCGAACATAAAAAGCGGTCAAGCAATTTTGGCGCCGCTGCCGGGGAGCTAGCAAGCAAAGGTAACAAATTTCTATTTGATTATTGGAAAAAAAAAATACATATAAATAAAAAATCAAATGGCTGGTTTTACAGCCTAAAAAAAAAAATTTGACCTTAACTTTTTGGATATTGGACTGTGGACTAGACTATTAATTGTTGGATTTTGGTTGGTTCAACCATTTTTCTTTTATTGTCTATTCTAATTAGTTTCTAATATTTATTGTTTATATTATAAGGCTGGTTTTACCGCCTCTTGTTTATTTTATTTTATTTTGCTGTTATTATTTTTTTTCTTATATTTATTGTCTAAAGTGCTTGGCCGGTATTACCGCCTCTTGTTCATTTTATTTTATTTTGTTGTTTTGTTGTGATTATTTTTCTTATATTTATTGTTTGAAGTGCTTGGCCGGTATTACCGCCTTTTTATTCATGCTTGTTATAATTATCTTTTAATGTTTATTGTTGTTATTTTTCTTATATTTATTGTCTGAAGTGCTTGGCCGGTATTACCGCCTTTTTATTCATGCTTGTTATAATTATCTTTTAATGTTTATTGTTGTTAATATTGCTTATTAGTTGGAGAATTTCTTAATTTGTTGTATTTTTATTTTTGAGCTATTACTTTATCTTTTACGTTTCATTTACTTTTATTTGCAATCTTCTTTTTCTTTTTCTTTTTCTTTGTTTTTCCTTTCCTTTCGTATTCATATAATTGTTATATTATTATTTTTTTTATCATGGCTAATGTTGAAGATGTAGAGGGTGAAGGGAGTGTTCAAGGTAATGGACCTCCACAATTCAATGATCAACCTAATTTTCGAACTTTTAGAGAGTATCTTCACCCGGCTAGACAAAGTACACCTTCGTGTATTATCTTACCTCTTAACCAACAAGCTTTCAATTTTAAACCGGGCATGATTCAACTTCTTCCCACATTTCACGGTATGGATTCTGAAAATCCATACATACATATTAAGGACTTTGAAGAGGTATGTAATACTTTTATTGATAGAACATGCACCGAGGAAACCATTCGGCTTAAATTGTTCCCATTCTCTCTAAAGGATAAAGCCAAGCTTTGGCTAAACTCCTTGCGTCCTAGGTCTATAGGTACATGGAGAGAAATGCAAGCTGAATTTTTGAAAAAATACTTCCCCACTCATAGGACAGCAGCCTTACAACGTCAAATGATGAATTTTTCTTGTAGTCCAAATGAGTCATTTCACCAAGCTTGGGAAAGGTTCAAAGACTTGTTAAATGCATGCCCCCACCATGGTTTTGAGATGTGGAGGTTAGTGAGTTTCTTCTACGACTCTCTTACCGCAGATTTTAAAAAGCTAGTGGCAACCATGTGTAATGGTGAGTTTTATGACAAAGAACCAAGTGAAGCCTTTGATTTCTTTGATCAATTGGCTGAAAACACAAAGTAATGGGAGACTTCTCTCCCACTTCATGTTGAGTCTAGAAACACCATTTCTCATTCAAGTGGGAAGTTCCAATTGAAAGAGACTGATGACCTCAATGCTAGATTAGCCTCATTGGCTAGGAAAGTAGAGTCTCTTGAGATTAAAAAAGTGCATGTCATGTGTAACGACCTGGATTTCTAAGCCCAACATTAGTAAATTTTTTTTTTTATATATATATATATATTTAATACACCTGGTGCCGGTAATCAAAGAACTTGAATCCTTACATCATCAAAATACAACCCATACAATCAACAGTTCATTCAAAAGCGAATCTTACACAAACACATAATATTAATGTTGCAAGATTTGAAATTCATATTAAAATATATATACATGGACATGAGTTTGCATTCTTATACTACTAATAGCCATCACAAATTTTAAACAAAAAGGATCTAATAAAAGTTATACATTCAGTACATTGATCCCTACAAAGTACATTGTGAGTTAGAATGCATCTATTTAATTCTTTGCAAAAGTAGGTTCCCATGTATCGGGTATCCTAGACATCTTGTTGGTGTGACGTCCCTGCAGCAGTACAAAACATTTAAGAGAAAACAAATACTTAATAATAATAATAAGGCAGCGGAACTGCGTCGCTGCCGATCCACAATCGGCAGCGAAATCATCCCTTTTTAACCTGGCCATCCATTCGGACGCCATTAGCCAAAGCTAATCATTCTTTGTCCCGGCCATCCATTTGGATGCCATTAGCCGAAGCTAATCACTCTTTTGTCCCGGCCATCCGTTTGGATGCCATTAGCCGAAGCTAATCACTCTTTTGTCCCGGCCATCCATTCGGATGCCATTAGCCGAAGCTAATCACTCTTTGTCCCGGCCATCCGTTTGGCTAATCACTCTTTGTCCCGACCATCCGTTTGGATGCCATTAGCCGAAGCTAATCACTCTTTTATCAACAATTAAGTGTTCGACAATTTAATATCGGTTCTAACAATATGGTAGTACTCAAGTTAAAATATTCCAAGATTCAACGTATGAAAAAGAAAGGTGCAAGTCACCTACCTGTTCCACCTGTGGGTCGTTCCTGTCTTGATGATGGTCCAATCCCGACTGCACCACCTGAGACATCAATGGTCACAAATCAGCACAGTTGTATTTATTTTATTTTTGAATCACATTCATCATCACACTTATTTCAATAGTTCACATGTTCACATTAAAGTGTTCCCTATTTTACACCATCATATCATGAAATTGTTATTAGCATTTAAGTCATTCCTGCCTAGGAGGCTTATTGTAGGAATCGGCAGCGAGAACCGGTTCGCTGCGGGCTGCCCAATTCGGCAGCGAGAACTGGTTCGCTGCGGGCTGCCAGTTCGGCAGCGAGAACTGCACCGCTGTTGGCGCCACAGTTTCGCTGCACAACGCACAACTCGGCAGCGAATATCACTTCGCTGCAGGAGGTTCAGCTGCGACAGCGAAACATAATTTCACTGCGCAACACACAAATCGGCAGCGAATATTAATTCGCTGCAGCAGGTTCAGTTGCGGCAGCGAAACAGAATTTCGCTGCGCAACACACAATCGGGAGCATCAATTTCAGCACAATCATCACTGTAGAACACATTAATTCCAGCAACAAACATCACAGCAGAACACATTAATTCCAGCAACAACATCACATTAATTCCAGCAACAATCATCACAGCAGAACACATTAATTCCAGCAACAACATCACAGCAGAACACATTAATTCCCCCTAGTTAAAGCCGACCCTCTACCATGATTTGTTAGATGTTCTGAAATTGACTTTATTTCACTTTTGTTTGCTTGTTCTCTTGGTTAATTTCAGCTTCCTTCACAGCTGGCTTAGGTCTTAGCTCAATTCTTTTCTTAGGGTTTTTCTTCTTCATTTTCGTTTTTGATCTTACGGGGGAGAGGAAGAGAGTTTCATGACCCATACCTTCTGAATTTAACTAAGTTTGAGGAAGGTTTGACACTATTCAGCTGCTGGTTCTCCTCCTTCTTTTTCCTCTCACGTTTTTTCCGGCTCTCTTTTTCCTCTCCTCTATGCAGCTGCCCACTCCTCTCTCAAGGTCTCATCTCTCCCTCACAAGTTCACAAATTTCAAGACCAGACCAATAGGACCTTAGATGACATTCGAAGTCAACTAACCAAGTTGACTCAATCACTAAGCATTCAAGAGAAGGGAAAGATCCCAGCTCAACCAATGCCAAATCCTAGAGGTCAGGTACACATGAGTGAATCCTCATCTAGTGAACCTTCAAACCATGAACAAGTCCAAGCCATCACTACCCTTAAAAGTGGAAAAATTGTTGACAAAGCTATAGGTTTTGGGATTCCTAGAAGTATTGTGGAGGAGGAATCTAGGGAAAGTGAAGAGGAAATCAAAACACAAGTGACAAATGAGAGCTTGAGTGACAAAGAAGGTGAGATAAATGAGAATGAGATGAGTGAGAAAGGAGATGATTCAAGCAAAATTGGAGTCAAAGTGAGTGATTTAGAATTTGTTCCTAGAGCACCATTTCCACAAAGGTTAGGGAAACCTAAACATGATCTTATGAACTCGGAAATCTATGAATTGTTCAAACAAGTGAAAGTCAACATTCCACTCCTTGATGCAATTAAACAAGTCCCCTCTTATGCAAAGTTCCTCAAGGACTTATGCACAGTCAAAAGGAGATTGAATGTGAAAGGAAGAGCCTTTCTAACTGAACATGCTAGTGCCATCATCCAGTTTAAGACCCCTCCCAAATACAAAGATCCAGGTTGTCCTACCATTTCATGCATTATTGGAAATCATAAGATAGACCAAGCTTTGTTGGATTTAGGAGCAAGTGTGAATTTGATACCCTACACTGTTTACGAACAGTTAGGTTTAGGAGAAATCAAGCCTACTCGAATCACCCTTCAATTAGCTGATAGGTCAATCAAGATTCCCAGGGGTATTGTTGAGGATGTGTTGGTCCAAGTAGATAAATTCTACTTTCCTGTTGATTTTGTAGTGTTAGACACCGCACCAATTCAAGGTTCTAATGCTCCCATCCCAGTCATCTTAGGTAGACCTTTCCTAGCTACATCCAATGCTTTAATCAACTGTAGGAATGGGGTGATGAAATTGTCTTTTGGGAATATGACTGTGGAGATGAACATATTCAATGTCTCCAAACAAATTGGTGAACATGAGGACATTAGAGAAGTTGATTTGATCCAAACAGTTTGTCAAGAACACTTTGAGAGAGAGTGGATTAAGGATCCATTGGAGAGAACTTTAATTCATGATGAAAGATTTTGTTCTTTGGAATGTGTTGATAAGGAAGTAAGAGAACTCGAGACTTATTTAGATCCAATGCCTATTATGTCAATAGGTCAATGGACCCCATCGTTTGAGCCTTTGATTTCACCCCAAGTGAAAGCTGAGGCATCTCTTGTCCAACCTTATAAACCAGAAAGGAAGCCTTTACCGAGTGATCTTAAGTATGCATTTCTAGGGGAAGATGAATCATATCCTATTGTGATTTCATCAAAACTTAGCATAGAGCAGGAACAAGAACTTTTGAGAGTGGTGAGAAAACACAAAAAAGCAATTGGGTGGACTATTACTGACTTGAAAGGAATTAGCCCTCTTTTATGTACACATAGAATCTATCTTGAAGAAGAGGCTAAAACTGTGAGGCAAATGCAAAGACGATTGAACCCAAACATGAAGGAAGTAGTAAGATGTGAAGTGCTTAAGCTACTTGATGCGGGTATCATTTACCCCATTGCAAACTCAAAATGGGTTAGTCCAACCCAAGTTGTCCCAAAAAAATCTGGAGTCACGGTAGTGAAAAATGTAAATAATGAGCTAGTACCAACTAGAATCCAAACTGGATGGCGTATGTGCATTGATTATCGTAAGTTGAACATGGTGACTAGGAAGGACCATTTTCCGCTTCCATTTTTAGACCAAGTGCTTGAAAGAGTAGCCGGAAGAGCTTTCTATTGTTTTCTTGATGGATACTCAGGTTACAACCAAATTGATATTTCTTTAGAAGACCAAGAAAAAACCACTTTCACTTGTCCTTTTGGTACCTATGCTTATAGAAGAATGCCTTTTGGCTTGTGTAATGCACCAGCCACTTTTCAAAGGTGTATGATGAGTATCTTTAGTGACATGGTGGAAATTTTTTTGGAAGTTTTCATGGATGATTTTTCAGTTTATGGGGATTCTTATGAGTTGTGTCTAATGCATTTAGAAAAAGTTCTTGAAAGGTGTGAAGAGAGCAATCTGTACTCAATTAGGAGAAGTGTCATTTTATGGTGACACATGGCATTGTCTTAGGTCACATTGTCTCTTCAAAAGGGATAGAGGTAGATAAGTCAAAGGTTGAAGTCATTCAAAAATTACCTACCCCTAGGACTGTGAAAGATGTGAGATCCTTTTTAGGACACGCTGGTTTTTACCGAAGATTCATTCATTCTTTTAGTACCATTGCCAAACCATTGTGTAACTTATTGTCACAAGATGTTCAATTTGATTGGACATCAAAATGTCAAGAAGCTTTTGAAAAGCTTAAAGGGTTGTTGACTACTGCACCAATCATGCAAGCTCCTGATTGGTCTTTACCATTTGAACTGATGTGTGATGCTAGTGATTTTGCGGTAGGGACTGTTTTAGGACAAAGAAAAGATAAGAAGCCTCATTTCATTTATTATGTTAGCAAGACTTTGAATGATGCTCAATTGAATTACACTACAACTGAAAAAGAACTTTTAGCTGTAGTATTTGCATTGGACAAGTTTAGGTCTTATTTGGTTGGATCTCTTGTTATTATTTTCACTGATCATGCAGCATTGAAATACTTGCTCACAAAACAAGATGCCAAACCACATTTGATTCGATGGATCCTCTTACTCCAAGAGTTTAACCTTGAAATTCGAGATAAAAAGGGAGTAGAGAATGTAGTGGTTGATCATTTGTCCCGTCTTTCAAGCTATGAGACCACAATTGATGAATCTCCAATAAATGAATTCTTTGCTGATGAAAATTTATTTTGTTCAGGTACTGTTTCCTACATTGGCTCTCCATGGTATGCTGACATAGCAAATTACCTAGCCACAAGTCAGATTCCTTCTCATTGGTCTAAACTTGACAAACAAAAATTCTTGCGCAACGTGCGTACCTTTTTTTGGGATGACCCCTACCTATTTAAATACTGCCCTGACCAAATTGTTAGGCGGTGCATCCCTGATCATGAAATTCCAAGTGTAATTAATTTTTGTCATGCATTAGCCTGTGGTGGGCATTTCTCTTCCAAGAAAACCACTGCCAAGATCTTGCAGTGTGGTTTTTATTGGCCCACCATGTTCAAAGATGTCCATGCCTTCTGTGTTGCATGTGACCGATGCCAACGACTAGGTAACCTCACTAGGCGTAACATGATGCCCCTAAACCCCATTTTTGTTTTGGAAATATTTGATTGTTGGGGGATTAATTTCATGGGACCTTTTCCAAGTTCATTTGGTTACCAATTCATCCTTGTAGCTGTTGATTATGTGTCTAAATGGGTGGAGGCCATTGCATCTCGAACTAATGACCATCGAGTTGTGGTCAAATTCTTGAAAGAAAATATTTTCTCTCGTTTTGGCATGCCCCGGGCTATGATTAGTGATGGGGGTAAGCATTTTTGTAACAAGCCTGTTGGGATTTTGATGAGAAAATATGGTGTAATTCACAAGGTCAGTACCCCCTATCATCCACAAACTAGTGGCCAAGCTGAGTTGGCAAATAGGGAGATCAAGAACATTCTAGAGAAAACAGTCAATCCAAACCGTAAAGATTGGTCCCTACGACTAGTTGATGCTTTGTGGGCATATCGCACTGCTTACAAGACCTAAAAGATACTTCGCTTTACCCAATTATGGGTCAAACTAAAACCAGGAAACTTTTGCTTACCTGATTGAAGGCCAAACATAATGTCACCGTACTCTGATACAACATCATGCAATTCTTCACCAGAAAGACGCGGGGATGCAACATCTTTTTCAACTCTGCCAACAAAGAAATCTTTTCTATTCTTTCTGTACCTGTGATTAAGTGGCAAGAAGCGACGGTGACAGTCAAAAAAAGAAGTTTTACCTCCGTTTGCTAGCGTGAATGCCTTGTTGTTTTTCATGCAGTATGGACATGCAAGTTTTCCATGCGTGCTCCAACCAGAAAGCATTCCATAAGCTGGAAAATCATTGATAGTCCACATCAAAGCCGCCCTCATAAGGAAATTTTGTTTCCTCGATATATCATAAGTCAGAGCTCCGGAGGACCACAACTGCACCAACTCATCAATCAACGGTCAAAGACAAACATCTATATTCCGCCCTGGGCTGCTTGGACCGGGTATGACAGTAGATAACAACATGAACTCCGGCCTCATACACATTCCTGGTGGCAAGTTATAAACTGTGAGTATGACCGGCCAACAAGAATAAGGAGCAGCAAATGACCCAAATGGGTTGAATCCGTCTGTACACAACCCAAGACGCACATTCCTTGATTCAGCTGAAAAGTGAGGATGAAAACTGTTAAAGCGTTTCCACGCTTCGCCGTTAGAAGGATGCACTATCACTCCATCAACCGCATCATGTGCTTGGTGCCATGTCATGTGCTCAGCAGTCCTTGGTGACATGAATAACCTCTACAGTCTAGGTGTAATCGGGAAGTATCTAAGTTTTTTATATGCCACTAGAGTCTTTCCCCTGCCAGTTCTAGGTTTGTAACGGGAATGCCCGCATGTCATGCACTCGGTCATCTCAGCATTTTCAAGGTAGTATAACATGCAGAAGTTAGGGCACATGTCAATTTTCTAGTATCCTAAACCGAGGGGTTTCATCATGGACTTCGCAGCATAGAAGTTCTCTTTCAGCCTGTTCCCTTCAAGTAAAATGCTTCTCGCCCATTCAATAATCTTGTCATACCCGACCTCACTCAACCCGTGATCTGACTTGATGGTGAACACCTGTGTTACGGTCGATAATTTACTGTGGTTTGTGCAACCATCCCATAATGGTTCGTTAGAATCTTTCAACAAATCAAAAAACCTAGCTGTATCTGCATTAGGTTCTTCTTCTACAATTGGACATTGACTGACATTACCTTGATTCATTCTCATTGCATTCATAACCATATTTATATAAGGATTAGTGTTGTCATTTGCCGCTTCATGCACGTTGCTAGCACTAGAAATTGACCCAACCACCGTTTCTTCCATTCTCCTCTTACTAACAAATACTTCTCCATGTGCATACCAACACTGGTAATTCTCCATAAACCCTTTGTGTAGAAGATGCATCATTACAACATCTAGATGCAGATATTTTTTATTTTGACACTTCCTGCATGGACACCTAATACCGCCTCCAGTAAAATTTCTCGGAATAGATGTTGTGAAATTAATAAAACCCTGAACCCCGTTACAATAATCAATCCTCCGCAATCCTTGGGGTGAATCTCGATACATCCATGAACGATCATCCATGACTTATATCGAACCTCTATAAAATTATGCTAACATCATGTATTAATTAACTAAGTTAGGTAAATAAACTTGCAAAAATATTACTTTACCTTGAAATTATCCAACAAACCAATCACAACTTCTCATAAATATTAAATATTCATTATCATTTATCAACGTTAATACAAATTAATATATATAAATTTACGGAAATTACCACTCCGCAATACCATTGATAAAACTTTAAACAGACCCATTAAGCAAGCTATTAATTATTTCAAAACAGCACATGTAATCCAGTAATTCCATAAAGTTTTAACAATTGACAAACAAATATAATCTTACAAAATCTAAAACAAACCATAACAGGTATAAAATTATATATTAATATACTACAAGTTTGTTTGAGAAATAACAATAAAACATGTACATCTACTAACAAAATACATATACTAAAAAAACAATAAAATTGACATTTAAATGTTAAAATTTAAAAAGATAGAATTACTTACAAAAATTGATAAAATCCGTCGGTAAATCAGAACACGGATGTTGTGACCACAAAACTTCAAGAAATATAACTTGTTGTGCTGAGATGAGAGAGATTTTTGTTTGGGAGGGGGGGCTGGTTGTTTGCAGATGGGGAGAGTTGGGATTAGAAAGAAGAAGGAGAAATAGGGGAGGAGAGGGTCAGCAGAGAGGGCATATATTAACTTTTTCCGACGGTTTCACCGACGGATTTTCCGTCGGTGAGTCCGTCGGCTATTCTGACAGAAAAATCGACACGTCATCGTATGGATCTGCCATTTTGAATCCCTCGGTGATTCCGTAGGCATTTCAAGCTGTGAATCGGTCACGTCACCGTATGGATCTGTCATTTCGAATCCGTCGGTGATCGGTAAAAATAACCCCGCCAAAACCTCCACGTCAGCGACCCGCCTTTTTTTTTAATTCTGTACTTTTCATCTGTAATTCAGTCGGTAACTATCGATGGACACTCTCCGTCGGTAGTTACCGACTGAATTACGGACAGAAAAAGTTTCGTCGGTAATGTCAACCTCAAATTACCGACATAAATAGTCTGTCGGTAAATCCGTTGCTATTAAGCGAATTTCTGGTAGTGTGGGTTCTTGAAATTTAGTGTTTCTCTCTTGATTTGTAAAAATAGATACCAAAACTCCCTCTCTTCTTTCTTCACGATAGTTGCAGATTTGTTTTTGGTAAGAAGAGTAGTATTTATGCTCTATAATTATTCTTATTTGCATTTAGGCCCCATTTTCTTTGAGTGTATTCGTTTTGCCCCCACTTCTTTTTATTTTAGTTTATTTTCTTTAATTTAATTCAGCCTTGATTATCTCGGGATTTACACAGCGAGGAGAGGAACGTTTCTTGCCATAATGTCTGAGTAGGTCCTAGACAAGATTGATGTTATTACTCATAAATCATCCACCCAAGAAGGCATTTTGCAAAGGGCTGATAATATCTGTAAGTGCATGAGCCAGTCGACCAGCCAGAATCTTTGCAATGACCTTATAAATTACATTGCAGCAGGAAATGGGCCTGAAATCAAATGGAGATGTAACATTAGCTAATTTAGGGACCAAAGCAATGATGGAGTGATTAACCTGCCGAAAGAGCTAACTAGTAAGGAAGAAATCTTGAACAACAGCACAAAAATCTTCCCCAACTATGTGCCAGGCACGCTTGAAAAAAAATGAAGAATAGCCATCCAGCCCGGGTGCTTTATCATACCCTATGCTGAAAACTGCCTTTCGAATATCATCATAAGTGGTTAGAGAGAGCAAGAGAGCATGAGAACTAGAGAGACATGGCCCACTATGGATAACCGCACTATCAAGAGGGATAGTGGGGTTGGACATGCCAAGTTGCTGCTGGAAGTAATTGACAAAGACGCCTCCAACTTCCTCCAAATAGGAGCTTTGACGACCATGGCCGGTCATAATTGCTGGAATAAAGTTCCTTCTGTGATTATGATTCATCAGTGCATGGAAGAACTTGGTGCCTCTATCACTTTCTTTAAGAAAATTGCATTTGATCTTTTGGCTGAAAAATTGTTTCTCTACAAACTTTAATTGTGAAAGCTTTGATCTAAGAAGCTTTTCCTGGTCCAATAAATGGTGATTGTCTCTGTCATGATGCAGGGATAATTGATGAGCCGCCAACTCAGTTTCAAGGCGAGAAACACGTTCTGAGATGTGGCTGAAATGTAGCCGATTGAGCTCCTTAAGAGGCCTCTTTAAAATCTTTAGCCTGCGACACAAAAGATACATAGGAGTGCCATATAGATCAGAGGACCAATGAGTAGAGACCACGTCAAGGAATTGATCATGGGAAGCCCACATGTTGAAGAATTTGAAGTTCCTCATGCCTTGAACAGGATGATCCACACTAACTTTGGCAGGAGAGTGGTCTGTAAAAGCTCCAGGAGGATCAAAGTGAACGTGAGTCAAGTGCTGAAGGGAAGACCAATATGGATTTGTCAGAACCCTATCAAGTTTGCTCCATACAGTACCATTGGTCCAACTGTAGTGACAGCCAGTATAATTCACATCCTGGAGGCCAAGGTCTAAGCAACACTGACGAAAATCAGAAGTTTCATAGGAAGAAACAGGCTCACCATTGTGCTTGTCTGCAGAAGAAAGAACAGAGTTGAAATCACCAAGAAGCATCCAGGGACATGAGGAGGTCCAGCATCTCAAATCTGCCCATTAAGACTTTCTAACAGAAAAGGAGTTGAATACATACACAAAGTTAACCTGAAAGTTGTATTGAGATATAAGACTATGAACAAAAAGATGCAGGGCTTGAGCAGTGGAAGAAATTAGATCAACAGAGACTGTGCAAGGATTTCAAAAAACCACAATATGAGCAATAGATGTTGCATCCGCATTAGAGATATATTTCCAATCCCGAAGTCGCAACCTGTGCAGGTTGACTACCCTAGAGAGAGTCAATTTAGTTTCAAGCAATCCACAAATATCCATACAGAATTTCTTCATGAGGCCAACCACCTCATGTTGCTTCAGGGGATTATTGAGACCCTGACATTCCAGCTATATATAATCATGGAGATGCAGGAGAAGGGATGGCCCTTCTACTACCAGTATTGGTCCTCATGCTATTATGCTTCACATTGGTCCTGACTGAATTCCCCAACAAAGTAACTTCTAAAGGTCGAGAGGCCAGAATACCTTCTCCCAGATTGGGAGGCCTCAAGCTAGAAGAAGCAACTGTCAAAACAACATCTACACATTCAGGAATAACAACATATGCACATGCAGTAGTAACAATATCTGCACATTCAGGAGTAACAACATCTGCACTTGTAGTAGTAGCAGTATCTGCACATTCAGGAGTAACAACAATTCCTGTACTAGGCAGATAGACAATAGAATCTGCACATGCAGGAATAGTAAGAGTATGGCAGGGAGTTTTACCAGACACATTTTCAATAGCGTTCACTGTCTTCCCTTTAGAGGGGCTTTTAACATGGTTATTGGACTTTCGCCTAGACTCCACCGTGATCCAGCCTTCATCGGGAGTAACACTGGGACCAACAGGCTGAGGAGCCACAACAGGAGAGGTTGATGTAGCTATAGGAGGAACCTGAACTGTTAATGGTTGACTCTGTTCTTGCGAATCTTTGATTGGGACCTGCATATGTTGCTGTATGTGGGGACCCAGTCTACTAAAGACTCCCTCTTTGCTTGCATGGTTAACCTGAGCACAACCCCCATCTTTGATATTGGATGCAGCTTTGGAACAGAGAAGCCGGGTATGGCCAATGGCAATGCAAAAATTGCAAAATTTTGGTAGAGATTCATAGACTACCTTTTGTTGAAGCACTGAACCAGATGGCAGAGACACCACTATAGATTGTTGAGTGTCTTCACAAAGGTCAAGTTCAATAAGAACTCTTGCATAAGACAGGCGAGAGAGAGTAGAGGTCATATGGTCACACTGGATGGGCTTGCCTAGAACACTGGCAATTTTGGACAGACACACAGGAGACCAATAGCAAAGGGAGAGGTTTGGAAATCTTACCCAGACAGGAACCCTCGTCATCTCCTCACTGGAGAAGTCAAAAAACTTCATCATCTGTTTCAAAATAAGAGGTTTACCATACACAAGGTATGATCCACCCTGATGAACAAAAATTTTGTCTTCCTTCCGATTAAATCTATAGATCAGCCATCTAGAGGCATGGATAGTGAGAGAAGCTTCACATTTCCATTTGAGCAATGAGCCTGTTCCCTGTCATTGTATTTGCCTGTACAGTTAACTTGCTGGTCTCCAGCGATGTATTATTTTTTATCTATATATTTCTTACAATTGATACAAAATTTATGTTTAATTTTTTGGTAGCCGTGTATGGCGGGATCTCTGGTAGCCGTGTATGGCGGGATCTCTTCTCTTCTGACCATCCATCTACTCACTATACAAAGCTACAAAATTTCTCCCTTAATCATCTCACCAAATCATGTGCCATCTCTCCAGAAGATATCCAACCTCAGTTTGAGGTCTGGAATTTGTGTGTTGTGGGTTATGTTTCAGGTAAGAGCCCTGGTTATAGGGCCTTGAATGGCATCATTTCCTCTGTATGGAAATGTGAAGCTTCTCTCACTATCCATGCCTCTAGATGGCTGATCTATAGATTTAATCGGAAGGAAGACAAAATTTCTGTTCATCAGGGTGGATCATACCTTGTGTATGGTAAACCTCTTATTTTGAAACAGATGATGAAGTTTTTTGACTTCTCCAGTGAGGAGATGACGAGGGTTCCTGTCTGGGTAAGATTTCCAAACCTCCCCCTTTGTTGTTGGTCTCCTGTGTGTCTGTCCAAAATTGACAGTGTTCTAGGCAAGCCCATCCAGTGTGACCATATGACCTCTACTCTCTTTCACCTGTCTTATGCAAGAGTTCTTATTGAACTTGACCTTCGTGAAGACACTCCACAATCTGTAGTGGTGTCTCTACCATCTGGTCCGGTGCTTCAACAAAAGGTAGTCTATGAATCTCTACCAAAATTCTGTAACTTTTGCAATGCCCTTGGCCACACTCGACTTCTCTGTTCCAAAGCTGCATCCAGTATCAAAGATGGGGGTTGTGCTCAGGTTAACCATGAAAGCAAAGGGGGAGTCTTTAGTAGGCTGGGTCCCCACATACAGCAACATGTACAGGTCACCACAAAGGATTCGCAAGAACAGAGTTAGCCATTATCAGTTCAGGTTCCTCCTGTGGCTATATCAACCTCTCATGTTATGGCTCCTCAGCCAGTTAAACCTAGTGTTGCTCCTGATGAAGGCTGGATTGGTGCTGCTCTAGATCAGCTTCAGCTCTACGGACTCTCTCCGAGATGTGGCCAAAATGGAGTTTGTTGAGCTGCTTCAAGGGACCTTTGAGGAGCTTAAGCCTCTTGCATAGAACATACATTGGGGAGCCATAGACCTTAGTATGCCATTGCTCCAAGAGGAGAGATTTATAATCATGATGCTCAACCCACATGTTGAAAAAATTGAAGCGAGCACGCCTTGGTTGATGCTGGGGGCCAATACAGACCGATATGGGAGAATGATCAGAGAAGGCACCTGGGGTGCTGAAATGGACATGGACAGATCGTACTCAGCCAGTAAGGATTAACCAAGACTCTGTCAATCTTGCTCCAAATCTTCCTATTTGTCCAGGTGAAATGGCTTCCTGTGAAGTTGAGGTCAGAAAGACCTAACATAGAGCAACAGGTTCTGAAATCAGCAACTTCATACGAGGAGACAGGCTCTCCATTATGTTTATCCTCTTCAGATAAGAGAGAGTTGGAGTCACCCAGGATAATCAAGGGAGAGTTTGAGTTCCATCTCTGCAAGTCTTCTCAAAGAGCTTTGCGAGCAATAACAGTGTTATATCCATAAACAAAAGTAGCAGTAAGAGAGCAGTGATTCACCATACTACTGATGGTGACGTGAAAACCCTGGGCAGTAAAATCAATAAGCTCCACCCTAACAGTAGAAGGGTTCCAAAAAACCAAAATATAGGCAGTGTTAGTTGTTGTGACATTAGACAAGAACCTCCAATTCCTGAGCCAGAGTTTGTGCATGAAAGACACAACAGAAGAAGCCAGCTTTGTTTCAACAAGACCGCAAACATCTAATTTATTCTTCTTCATGAGGCTTACTCCCTCATGTTGCTTGAAAGGATTGTTGAGCCCCTTCACATTCTAGTAGTAGATCTTCATGAATGAGGGGGGTGAGAAGTAACCCCTTGCCCCTACCAGGGACACCATCATTGCACTGCTGAGCCCCTCTTCTTGGGGGCAGACCTTTAGAATGAGATGTGGAATGACCTGAAGCACCTGAAATAACCACAGATTTGCCCTTATCTGCCCTAGAGCCAGCTAAGTCAGAAGCTGGTGCTGGTGTGATGTAGGGGACAGGTCTTGAAGGTGAGAGCTGACGCTCATATTGAGGCATATGAGAAGTACCTTGAGCTGGCCAAAGCTTAGCATGAGGGGACACAGCAGAAGGTCTTGGGAGTGAAGGCTTGCGCTTCACTTTTCCGCGCTGGACAATTTCCCAGCCTCCAGTGTTAGTGAAACCAGCTTCATTCTGAGATACAAGTGCAGCTTTAACTTACTTTGTAGTGGGAACACCATCAGCAGGTTGATTAGCCTCTGAGCGATCAACAACAGGGTTGTCTACTTGGGAGCCCAATCGGTGGAAAACAGAATCCCTTTCTTTAGGAGTTGGAGTATAGGCAGGAGTATGCTGTTGTCCCGGAACAATAGGAGGTAAGGATTTTGTGCACGTTGAAGTAATGTGACCAAGGGTTTTGCAATGCTTGCAGAAATGAGGAAGGATTTCATATACAACTTATTGATGGAGCAAGCTGATTAGTACTTAAAAGTGCATTTTTATCAAGGTTTTATATCATCATTTTCCACTTGAAGTATCAATAACTCCTTAACTAAAGCATGTTTTATAATAACATATCTAATTATATAAGATACCTTTAATTTATGGTAAATGTTCATCTTAAATGCAGGCCTATCACATAAATGAAAGAATTGATTGATGAGTTGAAGTACTGAAATTGAAAGGACAAAAAGATGGCCAAAGAGATGCTGATGCAGTCCAAACTGGAACACAATTCGGTAATTGGGTCATATCTGGAGCTGTAGATCTTGGATTTAGGTCCATTTTATATGGATGGAAAGATAAGACATAGGCCTACAACTTTCAAGTCCAAATTGTAGCAACAAAGAAGAAGTCTGAATCTGTCCTGCAGCCCAGACACTATTCAGTGTTCAACCTATATCTCAAGTTCTAGAAGTCCAAATGATCTCAAATTTTTACCCTGGAAAGATGAGACAATTTCCTAGAACTTTCATGATTGAAGTCTGTTCAAAGTATGACGTTATCAATGACGTTTTTGGCAGACAAGAAGATAAGAATTGTCACCAAGTCAAGATGTGGCCACCCACTCATCAATTAGTCAACAAATCAATAGTTTCGAATTTTAGCCTATAAAAGGAGGCATTTGCCATGTATTTAGGCATCTTGGTTTCCAGATCAAGATCATGCTCTTGCTTTCTCTCTTTATCTTTTGTAATTCTTAAGTTTTATATTAATCTCTTGTTTATGCCTTTCATTTCCTTTTCTTTACTTAGTTAACTTCTTTCTCATTTATGTTCTTATCTTGTTTATTTATGTTTCTTTCTTTCATTATGTCTAGCTAAGTTAATTATGTCAAGGTGAAAAGGGTACACTAATGGTGTAAGGATAAGTATAATATAAACTTAACATGGACTTTAATGTTGGATACTAACATGCTTTATATTTGTTATCTTGTTCACTTTTAATACTTTGCTTGTTAAATGGTTAATCTAGATTTATGTTGTATAACACTTGGTACAACAAATACTTGGCACTTTCATAGCCCATACTGTATGGTATAACCGACACCTGAGCTATGAAAGGAACTTGATTTGTTGTTAACATAAGTTATAATCATGAATGTCTGACAACATTTACAAGTATTAGCATTATTCGAATAAGATAGCTAATGTAATCATGTTAACAATTTATAATCTGATTGGAACCTCCTTGTGTGTGGTTTCCAATTGAATAATAAGAGTTTATACTATACTTGTTTGAAATATCATTAGTAGATCCTCTAACCTTGACATTTGTTGTTATCATTGTTTAATCCTTACATTAATCCTCCATCTCAAAGTTCTCATCAACTTCTTCTTCTTCTTCTTCCTTATTATTATTATTATTATTAGTATTATTGGTGTTATTATTACTACTACTACTACTATTACTATTACTATTGTTGTTGTTGTTATTGTTGTTACTATTGTTGTTGTATTATTGTTGCTTATAATTTATACAAGTAACCTCCCTGTGGTTCGACCCCGGTCTTGCCGGGTTATTTATTACTTCGACACTCCTGCACTTGGAAAAAGACATCAATCTTTTGGTCGTGTCACAAGCTACCATTGGGCAGAGTAACTTCAATGGAGTACGACAGGTCAGACAACAAGTTGACTTCCACCAGCACCCTGGCATAAGAGAGTCTAGACATTGAAGAGGTAAGCATGTCACTTTGAATGAGCTTACCAAGAACACTGGCAATCTTAAACAGACATTTAATGAACTAGCACTTGAGTGGAAGATTGGGAAACTTAACCCAGACTGGAATAGTGCGCATTTCTGAGGAAGAGAAATCAAAATATTCTGACATTGCCCGGAGGATGAGAGGCCGACCATAAACAAGATAAGGGCCCCCTAAGATAAGACATTCAATTTGTCTGCATCATTGGCAAATTTAAAGATCAACCAACCAAATACATGAATAGTTAAGGAGGCCTCACAGTGCTAGGTGGTGGCAATAAGGTTCTGTAAGGTTTTAAAGCCAGGGGAACGACCAGCAATATACCCAACAAGACACGTCTTCCAATAGTCACATTTAGTGTCAAGATCATCGTCAACCAAATTACAACCTCTAATTTCAGTGAAAGCAGAATAATGGATGAGTTTAGGGCACCTATTAGTGTCGCGGTTAGACGCGAAAAGATTACGCCAAGTGCTAGGGGGAGGCTCAGGACTGGTACTTGCAATGGCAGTCAAAGGGACATTGGCATCTATAGAAGCCTCAAGGGCAGATAGGGCTGGAACAGCAACCAGAGCAGAATCAACACATAAGAAGGAGAGAACAGAGGTTGGCTGGGTGACCACAAGGGGAATAGAGGGGCTAGGAGGAGCTACAAACACTAGAGTGGCGAAGAATTTGGAGCCCCCTCATAATCCTTCACCTCTCCAATGGTTATGGCTCCCCCCGTTCCTGTTGCTTTCTTTGCTGGTGCCCAACCAACCACGGTTGCTCTTGTTGCTCCCCAGCATGTGCCACATCAGCTCCTGTGGATGACATTGTTCCTTTAGCAACTACTGTAAGTGGAAATCTAAATCCTCCTGAGCCTTCTCCTAGTACTTGGCGTAATCTTTTTGCATCTAATCACAACACCACCAGTTGCCCTGAGCTCATCCATTACTCTGCTTTTACTGAAACTAGAGGCTGTAATTTGGTTGATGATGATTTAGACACTAAATGTGACTATTAAAAGATGTGTCTTGTTGGTTATATTGTTAGTCGTTCTCCTGGCTTTAAAGCCTTGCAGAACCTTATTGTTAACTCATGGCACTGTGAGACATCCTTAACTATTCATGAATCTGGTTGGTTGATTTTCAAATTTGTTAATGATGCTGACAAATTGAATGTCTTATCTGGGGGTCCTTATCCAGTCTATGGTCAACCTCTCATTCTCAGGGCAATGTCAGAATATTTTGATTTCTCTTCTTCTGATATGCACATTGTTCCAGTATGGGTTAAATTTCCAAACCTCCCACTCAAGTGATGATCTCTTAAATGTTTGTCTAAGATCGTCAGCGTCCTTGGTAAACATGTTCAAAGTGACATGCTTACCTCTACTATGTCAAGACTCTCATATGCCAGGGTGTTTATGGAAGTCAACTTGTTATCTGATCTGTCTTACTCAATTGAAGTTACGTTGCCAAATGACAGCTTACTCCATCAACAAGTTGTTTATGAAACTCTACCGCGTTTTTGCAAGCACTGCAGAACCCTTGACCACATTACTTCAACTTGCACCAAATCCCCGCCTTCTAATGTTCCATGCAAACAGCTAACTCATGACTCTGCCCCTGTTCCCGAAGGCACCAGTGGCAAGGACTCTGTTTTCAATCATCTAGGACCTTATGAAGGCACTTTTTTCGTTGAATGCTTAGAGGGAAATATGCCTGCCAATGGTAGTGGTGGGAGGGTTCCTCCTTCCCCTGCAAACTCATGATTATCTACAACTAGAATATTAGGGGTCTTAATAATCCCCTGAAACAACATGAGGTTGTTTGCCTCATGAAGAAATCTAAGATGGATGTTTACAGTTTTCTTGAAACCAAATTGCTCTCTTCCAAGGTTGCTTGTATGCATAAATTTCAGCTCAAGCACGGAAAGTATTTTACTAATGCTGATGTAGCTAGCAATGCTAGAATTGTTGTTTTCTGAAATCCTACTACGATCAATGTTGATTTGTTTGCCTCTTCTGCACAGGGTCTTCATCTTTTTGTTAGTAGTTTGATCTCTCAGTTTAGTTTCATAGTCACTTTTGTTTATGGCTTAACACTATTATTACTAGAAGGTCTCTGTGGGCTGATTTATGGAGATGGTGCCCTACTTGTCACTAGATGGTGCTTGGTGATTTTAATTATATGCTCTCTCCAGCAGATAAGCACAATGGCGAAGTTGTTTCCACTTATGAAACCTCAGATTTTAGAGAATGTTGCTTTGATCTTGGCCTTCATGATCTCAACTATACCAGATGTCACTTTAGTTGGACTAATGGTACAGTTTGGAGTAAGCTTGATCGTGTTCTAACTAATCCTTCTTGGTCCTCTTTGCAGCGTATGGCTCAGGTTCATTTTAGCACTCCTGGTGCATTCACAGATCATTCCTCATCAGTAGTTTGGCTTGATCAGAATGTGCAAGGCCGCCTCAATTTCAAATTCTTCAATATGTGGGCTTCGCATGACCAATTTTTGGAGGTTGTCTCTAGTAATTGGTACTCCCCAGTTTATGGAACTCCTATTTATATATTCTGCAGAAGGCTTAAATTTCTAAAATGACCTTTGAATGAGCTTAACAAGCTTTACTTTAACCTTATTTCTAAGCGAGTTTCAAGACTTGAAATTGAGTTAGAGCTTCATCAATCTGCATTTCAGCAAGATAAAGATAATCATCTTTTATTAGAGCAAGACAGGCTCCTTCACTTAAAGTTGTCCAATCTGAAATCTGCGGAAAAAATGTTCTTTGGCCAGAAGATCAAATGCAAATTCCTCAATGAGAGTGACAAAGGCTCCGTTTCTTTCATGCTCTAATGAGTCAATCATCGGAGGAACTTTATTCCAGCCATCATGTGTAGTCATGGTCATCTTAGCACCTCCTTGAAGGAACTGGGAGCAAAATTGGTATCTAACATCCAATATCAGGAGTTCATGGCCTTGCAACAACATACGACCCATCTCACCAAAAAATTTAAGCAATTCTCAATGAATTATGAAAAACTCCGCCAAGTGGTTATGGACATGAGATCACAGATAGGTGGTAAGTGTCCACTTCTTTTTTTACCGTATGGTCCCGAGAACAACCAACCTCCTCCTCCTCCAACTTCGCCACGCTGCCACTGTTATAGTTTAATTTTTAATTGAACATATAAATTTATAATGAATATTTGAATTTTATATTATTCAAATTTATTTTTACATATTTGAATTTTATACAATTTTACTTTTTTAATTATTTTACATTTTTGTTAAAAATATTTTTATTTTTTTTTATTATTACATACTGATATACCGATGGACACAATCCATCAGTATATTCCAGAAAGTTTGTTACAATTTACTTCATATATCACTATCACTAACGGAATAATTTTATCGGTATTTTACATAGAGTTGAAATAAAATTACAATGAATACCACTACGAACACCGACAAAATCGTTCTGTCGGTATATTAAAGTGGGTAATTTTTTCTTTTGGCACACATTTTCCATCTATAAAACCATCGATGTTTTTTTTTTACTAACAAAAATGAAATTACCGATGAACGGTTTTTGTTTGTGAATCTATCGGTAAATATATTAAGACACTAAATCAAGACCTATTAAGAGCGTGTGTTAAAGTTTGGAGGAAACTAAAAGGAACATATAACATTGGTGGAGTTCATATACAACAATAGCCATCAAGCAATGATAGGGATGGCCCAGTATGAAGCCTTGCATGGTAAAAGGTGCAGGACTCCCTTCCTTATATTGGGAAGAAATCGGGGACAAGTTGTATGACTTGAAATTGGTGTAGGTCATCATTGAAAAAATAAGAACCATCAAAGACCGGATAAAAGCCACCCAAGATAGACACACACAAAAACATGTGGATGTGAGGAGGAGACCCCTCAAGTTTAATGTGGGGGATCGGGTATTCTTGAAGGTAGTCATGTGGAAGAATATGATGAGGTTTGGACTGAAAGGAAAGCTAGCTCCTCGTTTTATCGGGCCTGTTAAAATCTTGCAACGTATTGGACTAGTAGCCTACAAAGTAGACTTGCCCCCGCAGTTAGCCAAGGTCCATAATATATTCCATGTCTCCTTGTTATGAAAGGCCAACATGGATCCCACTCGGGTTCTACCTAGGTTCTGATAAAAGTCAAAAAAGACCTAATGCTTAAAGTTAGGCCCGCAAGAATTCTAGATTGGTGAGTGAAAGAACTACAAAATAAGAGGATTCCCATTGTTAGGATCTTATGGCAGAGCGCACAAATAGAAAAGGAAACTTGGAAGAAAAAATCTAAAATGAGGAAGAAGTACCCCAAACTATTTGAACAATCAGGTATGGAATGCAAGGCCTCCTTAATTTTAAGGATGAAATTTATATTAGGAGTGAAGAACGTAAAAACCCAACAAAAAATAGTACTGATTTTTTTTATAGGTTTTAAATAAGTGCAGCCATGCATTATTTGTTTTTATAATTGTTGTTCAATAAATTTTATGTGGGTCTGGCATGATTGTCAGGCTCAAGATACTTGGGTCTGACAAAGTGTTCCGGGTGGGAAAAAGGAGAGTAAACCAGGTGACCCGGTCAAAACCCGAAACCCGGGCTGGCCACTGGACCGGGTCTGAAAACTATGATGAAAACCATGACAACTTCATCTCTCTCTATTCTTATTATTAGATGCTACTACTATTATTAAGAAATTAAATTATCATTACTACAAAATTCTATATTTTTAAACCTATGGTCATACAAACGGGCAAAATGAAGATGATGGATGAAGTATACATGAAGGTAAATCATTTTCTTACCTGCCACCTGTTGCGCTATCCACGAGAATCCAATCAACCAAGGAACATTCTTCATCTGAAATTTGATTTAGAAGGTTTCCATTCTCATTTGCATGGAGAACATACACCATTCGATTTTTTCCCTTTAAATCTAGAAAAGCTGCCCGTGAACCTTTCTCATGAAGCTGAATAATAGATATCAAAGTCGGAAACAAAAATGATATACTAGATACGAAGTAGTCAAAAGTACGAAAATATACCTGCACAAATTCAAGGTTTGCTGCATCCGCAACTCTCAATAGCGTGTCTGCATCATCATCCACAAACACCCCTACCGGTGCTGCTTCATATTCTCTTGCAACTTTCAAAATTTCCTTTGCAACTGGAAGTGAAATGGAACGTTTTGAGTTGGGCTAAAGAATCATCCCAATAAAATTAGCACCAGCTTCTACTACCATCACAGCATCTCGAGCTGAGGTAATCCCACACACTTGAACCAAAAGGCACTTTTTTTCATGATCTTCATGAGTAAAGGCAGCTTTCTCTGATGGGGTGGAAACGCAATTAACCTTACTCCTTGGATGAGATGTAATTCTCGAGAAGTTCAGTTCACTCCCAACTAGACCTGCAAATACTCAGCATTCTCGACTCTTTAAATATACACTATCAAAATCTCATTTAGACATTCAAAAAGAAATTGCATAAGAGTTATTTATGGATTGGGGTTTAATCCGTTGTCTATTGGGGTAAATGGGGCTCTAATTGTAACAGGCAGAAACAAAAGAATATTATATCTAAAATAACAGAGGATGAAAAAACTACAAGGAACATGACTTCTTTGCCAGTGACCTCCAGTAGTCAACCCTATCAATAAAGAACAAAGATCAATGAAAAACTTAAAGACCCAGCGATCTTTATTAAAAAAAAAACACATTTACAATTCTCAAATCATTAAAAACCAAACAGGATGTTGCTCCTTAAACTAGTATGATAAATGGATAGTTCAGACTTTTCATTGAATGTTTCGTCATTTCAAGATCATTTTGAAGCACAAAGCACAAAAACCAAACAGGCATTGATTATCGAGGAGCTGAAAAGACAGTGTGTGAGTATAAGCTGATTTAGTCTATCTTGAATAGTCCTTTAACAAGAAGCTTAATGAGATGTCCTTGCAACAAGGGCATCTGTTTATAATATTCGAGTCGTAAAGAGAGCTAATGTAAAAGTGAAGGAATTACTTGCCCAAGAGTATATTTATTGCATACGTTTTGATTAACTATCCTGATAATAAAAAAGATGAAGGTTTCTTGTTAAAGGACGATTAGCAAAAACATACAATAAATTCAACATGAATGGTTGATGGTTGATTAACTATCCTGATAGTGGATGAAGACTGAAAAGGTAAAATAGGCTTGTAAAGAAGATGGTTGTTCCCTGTAAATGGGAATCCGCCTTTAGCGAAAAAAGGCCGACAAATTAAAGCATTATAATGTTTGATCTCGTGTCCTTATTCTCAGTAGAAAAACAGCAATTTGAGATCAGTTCCATGTAAGAGGTTGAACCCGGTAACTTGTTTAGTCATTTTTCCATTTGACCAAAACAAATAACAATTTTAATGCTTCAAATGTCAAACTCAAACCTACCCCTTCCTCTTCCACGGTAAGTACCTCGGCCTCCACCTCTACCTCGTTGTTGGGGTCCATGACTGATTTGAAAGGCTTGTTCCATGCCAGCTGATTTCAGATCTGGTACATCAAAACATGGAATCTATGAAAATGAAGCAATCATTTCATACAAACCATTAAGTCTCTGGTCCAAGTATACTTCATTAAGACACAATCTACATCAAATTATGTAAATCAAGAACATCAAACTAATAAGAGTGTAGACAGGGAGAGAGGTTGAGCTTGCCTGGAGAGGCGGCGTATCTGGATATGGAGTTGAAAGTTCCATGAGAAGGAAGACGAAATGAAGCAGGAATAGAACCAAGTGCGCTTCGAAGGGAAGATAAAGATTGCATTTCCTTCTCTACTTTTCTTAGAATTCCTTTTTCTCTGGTTTATGTGTTATTGTAGGGTTTTTCTGGTTTCAGTGATGAGGGAGCCACTGTTGAATTATGGGCCAGCCCATTTCATTTTTTTTTTAGTTGACCAGTTGTGTTATTCTTTTTTTTTTATTTTTTATTTTTATTTTTTATTTTTTAAAATATTTTACCTTGAAGAACAAAAACACATTTAATTTTGATTTTGATTTGAGAATAAAACAATAAAGATAAAAAGGAGAAAAACCTCATGCATCATAAAATCTTTTTCATTGATATATTTTATGATTTTAAAATCAAAATTAACAAATAATTTTATTTTAAAAAAAATATTTGAGAATTAATAAAATGATGTAGATAAATAAAAAAAATTATGTTATACAAGTTGTAACCAACAATTACTCACACAAGATGAGAAATAAAATCACATCTAGCTTCACACAAAAAAAAAAATAAGAATTCCTATCTTTTATTCTTCTCTCCTCATTTTTGTTTATGTATTTTCTAATAAATTTTTTTTTTTAAAAAAAAAGAGTCTTTAAAATAAATTTCTAATCTTAAAAATGATTTAACTCAATTCCACCTTGCTACGGTGGACTAGTAGCGAGAGTTGGGTATTTAGTGCTAATCTAAGTATAAACTAGAAAAACAAATTAAATTACTTTACTAAAATACATCATGAGGTTTGAAAGAGCTTCACTAATGTTTTCAGGTTAAATCCCTCCCACTAAGAGCTTCATTACTAAAATAGCTTCTTTGCAGGTTAACAAATTATGATTATAAGTGACCTTTAGCAGTCAACCTTGTCAATTATAGACTGAAAATCATTGAAAAACTTGAAGACCCAATAATATTTATTAAAAAAAAAAACACATTTACAATGCTCAAATCATTAAAAACCAAATAGAATGTTGCTCTTTAAACTAGTATGATAAATGAATAGCTTAGGCTTTTCATTGAATTTCAAGATCATTTTGAAGCTAAAAAGCACAATAAAATTTTAAATCATGCCTCCAGCTTTACTTCTTTTCCTTTTATCAAAATCTCATGACAAATCACTTAAATCTCAACCTAAAAATAATAAATTTAAAAAAGAATTTATGTGATTGTGATGAAAATTCCTAGTGAATTAGCGTAAAAACTTTGGATGAAATAAGAAGATAAATATGTACCTTAGGATATTAAATGAGTGGTATTTTGATAAATTAAAAAATGTATTCTCCCTTTTTAAAGGAAGGCCAATGAAAATGGAGAAAAAAGAAGAAGTTGAAAATTCATTTTCTTTATTTTTGTAAACCCTCGATTAGTTTTTTTAAAACAATTAAAATCTTAACCTGGTTATAGAATGAGTTAAATTAAATTAAGAATATAGAACTAAACATCAAAGGATGGAATTAAAATAATAAAAGAAAGTATAACACTCATTGTTAGAAAAAAAACAAAGATGGGGACAAAATATAATAACTAAACAAAATGGGGTCAATATATAAATTGTCATAACCCATTTTTGGGTTATTCCCCAAATTCACTTTTTCTCTTCCAAAAAAATCAAAAATATATTCGGACTAAAAACAAAAACAATCCAAAAAATAATAACAGTGAAGAGGAGGATGTCAGAGCGTCCAGAAAATAGCTAGAATTGGTTGAGGAGGTTCCAAAATACAAAGATTGAAATTTTACAGTATGTCGTTGACTGATGAGAACCCTGTTGACAAAGAAAAATTCAATTTGAAGAAGAAATGTCCAAAATTAGATGTTTATGGACTCAATCAAATTTTATTGGAGGTTTAATTGAATTTATAGAGGATTTGATTTCAAGAAAAATTGATTTTTAAGTCAATTTGGGCTTTAATTGGAAGAAATTAAAGTTTAGGGGTCAATTATAATTTTTAAGAGTTGATATAGTTAAATCATGGGCTTAATTGCATAAATATTGAAGTTTAATGGCCAATTAAGAACTTGATTAAATAAATTCAAAACCAAGGACCAAACTGGAAAAGGCGCTGAAATCTGGGGTTTGAATTGAAGTTAATCAGGGGTTTAATTAGAGATAAATCACAAATTAAATGACTAAAGCGTAATCTTCTTCTTCAGAGAGGCTGCCCGTGGGCCTCCTTCCCAAGGTGTTTGACGCCTCATTTCTTCCCCAAATTAAATGAAACTTGCACTCAAACGATCCTCTGACACTTGACTACACGAAAGTGTAAGCCGTTTGGGTTGATGTAGAGGCGGTGGCACCGCCCTAAAGTGGCCGACCCAACCAACCATTTTTCCTGCACAAAACTGACAGTTCATCATTGCTACTTTGAGCCAATGGTTGGGATGCTTTCGGGTCGAACCAAGGGCTGAGATTTTGCACCAGAAGAGACAAAGTGTCTTTATTCCACCGCCTATAAATAGATTTTATCTTTATGCTCCAGAGGAGGAGAAAATTTTGTCTAAAGTCAGCTAAAAAACCAGCCATTTCTGGTTCCAGCCAACATTTTCTTCCCTTCCTTCTCTCCCCACCATGTCTTCAGCCCCTAAAGCCCCCACAGACACCTTTCTCCTCCACCAACAGATGGCGGTGCAGCCTCCTTACAAACCTAAATCCTCACCAGTGGCAGATCGCCCACCGGTCCTCACCCCCTACGGATTTTCTTCTCTCCTTCTTTCTTCCTATCGCATCCACCGCCAGCCGCCATCGCTTGCACCATGCTGTCATTCGCATAAGCCAGACCACTGCCATGCTAGGTGCACCCTCTCTCTCCTTCCCCTTCTTCTTCTTCTTTTTCCTCTTATTCGCTGTCTCTATTCACTAAGTGAACAATAGACGTGAATTATAATTCACATCCGACTGTTCACACATGAACAGTGGGCGTGAATTATAATTCACGTTCACTGTTCATGCAATGAACTTTGGGTCGGGTCGTTTCTAGCCTAGCCTAAATTTCTAGGTCAGGTCCAGCCCGGCCCAAAAAAAATTTAATTTAAAAATTCCAAAAATCTTTCTAAATTTTTTTGTGATTTTCTTGTGTATTTTTCTATCTATTTTGCGTAATGTTGATTTGTATTTTTATACCGTAAAGATACAAATCTGGTATTAAAATACTCGGTTTTCATCAAAACATTACAAAAAAATTATAAAACAAAAAAAAATATTTTATTTTCATGCATACGGTCAAGTCTCTCAAAGATAAGAAAAAATCATCACATTGTATTTTCATACAACAAAAAAAATAATATATGTTTTAGCATGCATTTTGGCTTTAATAACCAATTTATTAAAGCCATGAGAACTAGGCCAATATTTCAAAAAATACCCAAAAAATATTTTTTTTTTCTTTTAGTATCTGGATTATGAATTTATACGTAAAACATATTCCCGATATTAAAAAAAAAGAAGTTCCTTTTTATTGATGTCAGAACGGTTAGGTTTTTTCACCCGATAAGATAAGGACCTGCTTACCGAGGAGGACTTTTTTTAAACCATAGACAGACCAACAATTAGAAATGCAATAACACCTTTGATTTTATATCAGATAATCAAACAATGCAGCTTACCTTAGGTAAGGCGTATTTAGGGTGCTAATACCTTCCCTTTATACAACCAGTCCCCGTACCCGATCTCTAAAACCAGTTAGAATTTCTAGTGACCAAAATACTAGGTGGCGACTCTCATTCCCTCCTTCCACTGATAAAAGACAAGAATTTGTTACCTCCCCATATTTTTCAGATAGATACATTTGATGAAGTGGAATATTCGCCAGCGACGCCGTACATGTACAACATAAATATTGGAAGATTTGATTATAAATACCCTATTTCCTCTTAAAAACCAGCAACAAGAGTGAAAAAAGAGGGTGAATGTTTTCAAGCCTATTTACAAAAAAAAAAAAAACTTAGAGGAAATCCTGCAAATTGATGGGATTTGGGTGAGATTTAGGCTAAGAAGTGTAGAAACAATATCAAGGCAAGAATCAAAGGAAAATAAGTAATAAGATTTGGGAATTTGAAGAGGATAGGAAGCCAACCAAGAGAAAGGAAGGAGTGCTGAAAATTTTTGACAAGTTAAGGATCGAAGCTCACTTTATCACCTGGTAAGAGGTTTTAGACTTGATTACATAAGTTATATTGAATTTGATTAAGAGTTTATCCCTAAATTGTACATTCTAGGTTATGGTTCATGAGAAAATGAGGAGAAATAAGAACTTTTGCCCTGTTTGATGAAATTAGGATGGAAAACAAATTAGAACAATGAATAATTAAAGATGAAATCCTAAGGAAATTTTTTAAAGCAATGAATGAAATTGTAATTATGAAGGGTATTGCTTTTATGATGTATTGTAATTTAGCAGTAGGAGACCATTTCATGCGTCCATATGTTAGGTAGATGCTTAACACCTTAAAACTAAAGCATTATTTAATTATGATTGTAATTTTCTTAAAATGTATTGTAATCCTATTTTATAAATGATAGATTATTGAAGAAACTTGTTACCCTGGTAAATGAAACTAGTTCCCTGATTAGTGGGTAATTAAAGATTTTGATTCCCTGGTTAATGGGACCAGTGCCTTGGTTAATGGAAAGATGGAGATATTGGTTCCCTATTTAATGAGATAATGTTATGATTAATGGGTAATTGGAGAAACTAGTTCATAAGATTACTAGAATGGATTTTAGTGTGGATGATTTGGAAGATATAATTGGGGGGCATGTATGGTTAGGTTCCATTTGTATACGGAATCTGACATATCTTAACCAAACCCTTTGCATGGGCTCGCCGTGCACTTGTATGTCTGGGGAGGCTTATTTGTCTTATAGTTTAGGCGCTTTATCTGTTTTTGGTTTCATTGCTTGTTGCTTTGTCTATTTCAATAATACCACTTATCCTAGTGAGCTTTACGGCCTACTGGACCAGAAGCTTCTCAAGCTTTTACTTTTATAGTTAGAGACCAACGTCTTGGGGCTAACGTGGGAGGAGCTCAAGGACCTACCAACTTTAGTAAATATCTAATGCGTTCGCCCACCGGAGAAGTTCTTTTTGGAGGAGAAACTATGCGTTTTTGGGATCTGCACGCTCCTTGGTTAAAACCTCTAAGAGGTCCAAATGGTTTGGACTTGAGGAGGTTGAAAAAAGACATACAACCTTGGCAAGAACGACGTTCTGCGTATGACCCATGCGCCTTTAGGTTCATTAAATTCCGTAGGTGGTGCCGAGATCAATGCAGTCAATTATGTCTCTCCTAGAAGTTGGTTAGCTACCTCTCATTTTGTTCTCGGGTTCTTCCTATTCGTAGGTCATTTATGGCACGCGGGAAGGGCTCGTGCAGCTGCAGCAGGATTTGAAAAAGGAATTGATCGTGATTTTGAACCTGTTCTTTCCATGACTCCTCTTAACTAGTTGAGAAAAGAGAAAAAATAGTTGAAGTAGGAATCAATTTGATTCTACTATACATATTGATTGGGTCGATCAGGTCCTATCCTAAGAAAGAATGCATATAGATTCAATCATAAGAGAAAGGCCAGTCACTGAACATCAACCCAATCTTAATGAATAAGGGGATAAACAACGACACCTGTGAACTCGGATAGCCTTGTGCCCTACCTTTCATTCGCTACGATCTTTCTTCTCTTATGATATTTCTAGTTAGCGTCACAAAGAGCTTATTCTATCCCCCTCGGTGAAAGCAGTGACACCGCTTACGAGAGCAAGGGATGATTTCACAGTTAGAAAATCTTGAACAGGTAGGAGCGATTACTGATTCAATCACACCGGAGACTTTCACAGCTACTATCACTCTAAGAACGGGTATTCATCCTAGGCAAAGAAAGTCAAGCAGGATCGGATTCAGTTCCCCTTCTAGCGGCGGTTCCTGATTCAATTGTAAGTGGTACTCTTGATTCAATTCCACCAAACAGTTCCATAGGAGCTTGCATTCGAGTCCTTTTCTTTATATATGATGTCACTTCTTTCCCCTGCTTTTAGTGAAGTTCCGAGCAATCCCAAAACCAAAAGTCCATCCCAGCTGTCAAAAGATCTATGTGCGGATAAGGGACGAAGAATGCTTAAAATCCCGGTTATTCCTCTCCACTCTCCAAAGAGCTCCTTCTATTCCTCAAGTCCCACATCGGCTTGATGCCATCTTCATGAAGGAGAATGCCCCAAAAGCGTGAGAACAGCAAGTAATTCCTACTGTCCTTACTCAAACTAAAGCACCAAGAGCAGCTTTCCTCCCCGAGGGTCGTATCTGAAGGTTTTTGTGAGAGACTTTGTTCTTAGCGGCTTAGCCTACCTAATGAAGCAACCTGCAGAACCTGAGCTTGTGAAGAATTATCTGTTAAAAACTCTCCAACCGGAGAAAAGGATTGATAACTTTACTCTTGGAGAAGGAGTAATGCCTACAAGTTTTAAGGTTCTCTATGACTCGCATCGTCAAAAGGACATATTGGTTGCCGATTTTGGTGGCAGTGCAATAGGAAGAGTTGCGCCTGTCGATTCAGGGTTCTGGTGGATTATACTGCTGAGGTCATACACCAAGTACACGCGTGATTATGCTCTGGCATAACTCCCTGAGGCCCAGAGAGGGATGAAGTTGATACTCAACCTCTGCCTCTCGGATGGCTTTGACACTTTTCCAACACTTCTATGTGCAGATGGATGTAGCATGATTGACAGAAGGATGGTGAGTTTATACTTTAAGTTTTCCACAGGGTTGGCTCCAGCCTTGTTTCGTAGTGAATTTATGGATTTGAATAATTCTTGAAATAATTTGTAAATTTAACTTGTACCTGAAACAGGGAATATGGGTATCCAATTGATATCCAGGCACTCTTCTATTTTTTCCGCTTAGGTGTGCTCGGCAGATGCTAAAGCCAGAGCGTGATGGCAAAGAGTTGATCGAGCGAATTGATAAGCGAATCACAGCTCTCAGCTATCACATTCAGAAAGACTACTGGCTGAATTTCACTCAATTAAATAACATATACCGCTACAAAAACGGAGGAGTACTCCCACACAGCTGTTAACAAGTTTAATGTCATCCTCGACTCTATCCGGGTGTTGGATTTCATGCCCTTGCGGGGAGGGTATCTGATTAAGGAGCGCTGGGAGGTCGGGGAGATGCCCTTGAAGATCACTTACCCAGTTCTGGCCGGATTTGATCTAAAAAACACACGGCGGAGTTACCATAATGGTGGGTCTTGGCCAGGTTAGTGTCAGGAACACAACGTTATAGTACGTTATTTTCATTTCAATGGTGCAAAGGAAAAAGATGCTTGTACGCACATTAGCTCAATTGACCCTGACTGTCTAGATCAGGTTTCCAGTTTAAGAAAGCTGTGAGAATGACCTAACGGCCTTGAATACCGATCCAAATTGAAATTGTGCTTCAAATAGATAATTCTATTGGAAAGGCTATGGTAGGAAATTTATAGTGGATTTTCCTTCACACGAATTTATTGGATTGGAAACAAGATTCAACTAGAAGGATAATGAAGCAGCAGAAAGGAAATGCAGCACAAATAGTATTTTTAGTTGGCGGCTTCTTTATCACACTGAGGTAAGGAATGCACAGGAAAGGTATCTCAATAGTCAAAAGAAGCCGTCAACGGCATTACCGTTTTAGGACTCAGAGCAGAGGAACTCGAAAGTGTCCAAAGAGCCTTTTTTCCCTGGGAGGGAGATTAGGTGCCTAGCCTCAGATGCAGCAAAGTTCCCCATCCATATCTTGAAATAGGGTCCGTGATGCTTGCTTGATGTCATATAGGAAGACAAAGAGCTGTGAGTTTTCTTCCTTCTTTGTTAGAGGGCAGGTCTACTTGCTCTTGTTAGAGAGAAGGAGAGAAGTCCTTTCATAACAAATCTCATGTTCATCAATGGGGCCCAAGCAAGGAGTAGCTGTGCTGTGACTCTCTAGTCTGTTAAAAAAAAAGACAATGTCTGTCTTTCCACAAGCCAGCTTTTCTACCCGCGGACTAAGATAGCGACTTCGTTCCAGTTAAAGTGAAAGAGTCCATAAGCTCACTCTTCGCGCAGAAGCTATAACATAAGAGAAGTCCCATACGCAAGTGTCCGAGATTTTATCCTTCGCTACCTCTTCCCTCAGGAATCCAAAAAAAGTCTTAGGAAAGTCAATCACCAGTCCCAGCTCCAGTGATCTCGCTTCCAAGAGAAGAGTCTAGTCTCCAGGGATCTTTTTTTATTATTTATAGGTTTTTGATGGACTTGGAAAGGACAGTTCTTATCAAAGGTGGATTCACCAATAGTAAAAAGCCTGTCCGAAAGCCTGTGCCCGATAGAAGTTAAGACCTAATTATGTTGCATTTCCTTTTCTTTACCCTTCCCGTCTCCTACCTCAGTCCTTTGCTGGCCCATCTCTTTTCTTCTCGCTAGAGTTATTCAGAGGACCCGGTAGACCTAGACTCGAACGGATAGAATCGTCCCCCCCCCTATTAAATTAAATAAGGCGATGCCGTTCCTTCACACCCGAAATGCTCACTTATAGAGCTTTAGAGAGTAGGGGCTTCTGCCGCTGTCATAAGAAATGCTACTGAGACGGAGACTGCTAATACTAACTAGACCGCGTGCGGATACCGGAGCTGCTTACCGATGGTCCTTCGCTTACTTCTCTGGAGTCAACGATGCCACTTTTTCCGTCACGGAAACTGCTGGATGGGACCGGCTCATATTGGCTTAATGCTCTCGTTCGTTCTCTCACGCGCCCGAGGATAGGGATCGCCGCTCGTGTCTTACTGGAGATATAGTTTCGTATTATACAAAAAAAGTGCTAGGCTTGAATAAGAGAAAACAAACGGATGGCTAGTATCATATGTCAGTAGCAGTGAACATGACGCCAAGGCCAGGTAGGCGAAATTCTTCTTGCTTGGTCTTTTTTGGGTATGTTAAGTCTTTGGTGTAGTACGGTTGAGTGAGTTCGCTTGATCTTTGCTAATTGGCTGACATTCTTATTGCTCTATACCAGTATAGAGTAAGAGCCGGTAGAAGACTCATCCGTCCTTGTGTAGGATCAGATTTGGCAGTCCGGGAAGGAACTGACATACTTAATGACAGGTGCGCTTACAGTCTTATATAAGGCATGCCACGGTATTTCACCTTACCTTCCTTTCCCAGGACTGAAAGCTGCCTAAACTGAACAAAATGTCTTCTGCTGCTATCTTAATCTGCTAAAATGGACAAAATCGGCTTAAAATCTAATGCTTGCTGGCGGAAAAACCTCTCTTCTCAAAAGAAGAGAAGAGCTCGCGCACTAGCATTCCTTCTCCAGATCGGAGACTAGATAGGTTTTTTTGCTTGAATCTGGAATGGCGGGACTGATTGACCTATGTCACTTCCTTGCATCAACAGAAATAAGACCGGCCCCATTATTCTATCAAAGAGCCTAGCAACAACCTATGCGGATAAGGCGAAAACAGCTCCTTCTCTAAGACATTTTGCATCTGTCTGTACCCTCTGTTCTCAAAAGCGCTCGTCGAAGGCTCCTCTTGGGACATTAAAATGCAAATCTTCCTTTCGCGAAGGTCTACTATGCTCCCTCACAGTCTCTAGCATCAATTCCATTCCTGGATATCACGACTATTGATTCACTGGGCAACGCTAAACCACCCTCTTATTCGTCAAGACCAGTGCCTGCTACTCCTACTGCTTGCCTGGGACTGGGTATAAATCCCATCTCTCGACGAAATGCTTTACTTTAATAAGAGCTCCTCAAAAAGAAAAGGGGTAACCTTTTCTGAAACTAAGGATTTAAAAGCTCTCCTACGCTTCCTCCTTTGCTTTTGCTACTGATGGCATACTTGATGTAACCATATTATTCGATAATTTCACCCACATATATATATATATATATATAATGCCTTGATATTTTTAATTTTATGTTTTGAAGGACTTTTGGATGAAAGATGCAAAAAGGAGTAAATTGGAGGTAATTGGCAGATTTGACCTTCAGTCGATGTTTTATGCAGCATGTGAGTTCTAAAGGTCAAAATGAAGTGATTCCAGTGGCACTAAAAAGCTAACATCCATACCTTTCTGGAAATTTAAGGCAAGAAAAATAAAAAGAGAAAGAGCATGGAAATCACAACCTTCAAAGTCAAATCTCGCATTCTGCCAATGTTGACCTTTGGCCATTCAAAATTCAATATCTGAAGCTGCAGAAGTCCAATTGTTTCAAACTCAATTTTGTTGGATTTCTGACTTAAAGACCTATCAACTCTTCAAATTTCAGCAAAAAAAGATTTCATATGAGGGCTATGTGATTTTTCAAAGATGACAGCTGAATTCTGCCATACAATGATGGATTGTTGGTGGCAGCTGAATATTGTTGAAAGAAGCAGCACCAACCATTGACAAAGGATAGCCACCATTGTTGATAAGTGCAGGAGGAGCTGCCATTGAAGTATAAATATAGGCATCATTTGGAGAGAAAAGATATAGAGCAAAGAGAGAGGGAAAGAGAGTGCAGTAGAATAAAAGAAAGAGGGGTGGCAGTCAGAAGAGAAGAAACACAAGTTCTTTCTCCTACAAACCCGAAATCATGTATTCTTCCATCTTTTAGAGTAGTTGTTCAATAGATATGCAAGGCTAAACTTGTTTTCTTGGTTGCAAGGACGCAAAAACTTTCAGATTTCAGGAACTGTGAGATTTATTCTTCCATTTATTTTCAGTTTGTATTATGGATGAGTATGCTTATTTTCCTATGCATATTTCCTATGATTGTTTATCTTAATTGCTAGAGCGGACTCTAAGTTTTTATTGTGAACAATCTATTGCTAAGTTTGATATCAAAACCGGAGTTGTGGTATATAAACTTGTGAAGCAACTAAGCTTGATATTAGTGGCAGAACTACGTTATTAAACTTAGGGAGAACATTCGACCAAAGCAACACAAGTTGTGGATAGCTTGGTTGTTAAGATTAATGAATTTATTTAGATCTTAAGGCTGCCATTGGATTAAATCATTAGTGCGGACACTGTGATTGTTTGTTGGTTAGGATTAGTTTTACACCGGATCTGTTAACTAATTAACATTAAGAAAAGATAAAAAATTTAGAATATAAACTAGAGTTTCATTTCAAGGATCAGTTCTGATTTCTGTAGGTGGATGTGTGCTTGCGACCAAGGTTTGTTTTCTTGATAAATTTTAGTTTTAATTGATTTTGTTTGCTAGTTTAATTTCTGCCATAGTTTAGATCATTACAAATCAAACCCCCCCAATTGCATAACGTATAGCATAAAAATCTGAACTAAACCTTCCTCGTGGGATCGACCCCTTGCTTGCTCTATACTATCTTGTGTGTTTTAAGCTAGGATAATTAATTTGTGCGACAACGACATCGCAACAAATTTTGGCGCTGTTGCCGGGGAAGTAATTTTAGTTAATTCTCGTGCTTGTACTGTTATTTTTATTTGTTGTGATTATTATTTATTTTTTCTGAGAAAAAAAAAGAGAAACATAATTTTTGCTTGCGGCGGTACTTTTTATTTACGACAGCGATACTGTTTTAAACAGATTTTTTAGTGGAATCAGGATTTGGCCTTTTGTTTCCTGAAGGTAAACATCGTTCTGAACAAGACAAGTGGTAAAAAACCACTAGCCTTACCTTATCGAGGCCAAATTCTGTTGTTTTCTAGGGTTTTTAGGCACTTTTAGTTTTCTACCGTAGGATTTTCATATAATTTGCATTGTTTTTGATCTCTTATGTGGTTGGTTTCTTTTGAGTTTTCTTGACAATTTATGCCCGTAACTGTTCTACTAATCAAAGTCAAGTGCAGTTGGATCTCGAAATAGAAAACACTTTACGCAGGTTACGAAAGGAAGCTCGCCTCAACACCATGGTTGATGCACGACAACAAACACTCAAGGAGCTTGCTGCTCCTAACATGGAAAACCAACCATTGTGCATAAACATTGACAATAATGTAAACTTTGAGCTCAAATCTGGTTTTATACATTTGCTACCAACATTTAATGGTTTTGCAGGAGAAAATCCTCATACTCATCTCAAGGAGTTCCATATGGTTTGTATTGGCATGAAACCAAATGGAGTTGGTGAAGAGCAGGTTAAGTTTAAAAGGGACAGCAAAGGCATGGCTTTTCTCTATTCTCCCAGGCTCCATTGGAACTTGGAATGGCATGAAGAAGATCTTCCTTGAAAAATATTTCCCAGCATCTCGAGTTGCCAACATAAGGAAAGAAATATGTGGGATTCAAAAATCTCATGGAGAGACACTCTCCAAATATTGGGAAAGATTTGAGCAACTCTACATTCAATGTCCTCATCATCAAATACCCGATCAGCTGCTCATTCAATATTTCTATGAAGGATTGATGGCTACTGACCGTAGTATCATTAATGCTACAAGTGGAGAGGCATTGGTAGATAAGACACCCGAGGCGATTCTGACAGAGACAACAAAGAAATGGACCCGATGCATGATAGGTTTCTTCCCTGGGTTTAAAATGCCATATCATGTTGTTAACACCATTGCATCTAGAGTTTGGGCAAGCTATGGACTCGAAAATGTGATGACTACTGCCATTGGCTTCATGGTTTTTCGTTTCAAAACAGAGGTAGTGATTCATGTGGTCTTGGAGAAAGGACTTTGGATGTTCGGGGGAAAGGTCATAATCCTCCAGCAATGGCATCCTCATTTTGTGTTTGACAAGAACAAAATTTCTAAACTTCCTGTTTGGATACGCCTACATGGTTTGCCGTTGGTATTGTGGTCAAAATCCGGTCTCAGCCTAGCAGCTAGTATGGTAGGTAAGCCATTGTCATATGATGAGCAGACTTACAATTGCACCCGTCTAGATTATGTGAGAGTATGTGTTGAGATTGATGCATCATTGCCATTCATTCACCAATTTGACATGGAAAGCAAGCTATCGGATGAACCAATATTAATTCAGGTTGAGTATGAATGGAGGCCTCTCCAATGTGAAAAGTGCTGCTTGTTTGGACATGTATGCCCTAGGGTGACTACAGTGGGAACCTGCCAACCAGACACTGTACCCTGTCCCCCTAATGTTAGCATATTAAGCAAGGAAGCCCCCTCTAAGGTTATGGATACAGACACTCAGACTGTAGCAGCTAACCCTCTTGTCGCTAGTTCTGCATCTATTCCCCCCATCACTAGCCTTACAGCTAACTTGTTAGCACATGTCTTGTAACGATCCGATTTTTTCAAGGCCAAAATCGATGCAATTTTTTTTTATCCAGTTCTAGATATTTTTCACCATATCATTATGCAGATTTATAATTGCATTCCATTCATTAATAAGGCACAATCCACGTAGGATAATGTAAATCAATATTCCTATAAAATGGATTCTCAATACACGTGCCCATATTATTATATTTTCATACTCATAGGTTTACATTACATCATATTGACATACTCACAAATTCACATTCCTATATAAATACCAAAAGAGCATAATAAAGCAATAATTCATAAACCAAAAGATAATTTCAAGCATTATAAGCAATTTAAAGAAACATAATAAAGCAATATTAGCGTTACATTTCATTCATGGACCAAAAGAGCGTAATTCTATCATTTCTCCTTACTTACGTAAATACCACCATTAATAATTCATCAATTACTTAGGCTAATTACAATACTCAAACCCGATCATTCATCTCAAATATCGTTTGCTGAGCTAACGTTATTCTCTGTTTAAAGCATAACAAACATAGTTCTTTCGTATACTTAGTATATACAAAACCAAGTATACATGAACGCATCAATTCTTGAAGACTAATTCATAACTCTCCAATCCGGCTATCCTCTTAGGATGCCATTAGCTGAAGTCAACCATTTATTCATCCTAGTCATCCATTTAGAATGCTATTAGCCGAAGTTAGTCATTTATTTAGCCAAAGCTAGTCATTTATTTAGCCGAAGCTAATCATTTATTCATCCTGGTCATCCACTTAGGGTGCCATTAGCTCATCCTGGTCATCCACTTAGGGTGCCATTAGCTGAAACTAATCATTTATTCATCTCGGACATCCATTTTGGATGCCATTAGCCGTAGCCAATTATTTTTTCATCCCGATCATCCACTTAGGATGCTATTAGTCGTAGCTAGTCATTTATTTGTCCCTGTCATCCATTCGGATGCCATTAGCCGAAGCTAATCATTTATTCATCCAGGACATCCACTTTGGATGCCATTAGACGTAGCTAATCATTTGTTCATCCCGGTCATCCATTTAGGGTGCTATTAGTCGTAGCTAGTCATTTATTTATCCCGGTCATCCATTTGGATGCTATTAGCCGAAGCTAATCAATGATTTGTCCTGATCATCCCTTCGGATGTCTTTAGCCGAAGCTAATCATTTGTTCATCCTGGTCATCCACTTAGGATGCTATTAGTCGTAGCTAGTTATTTATTTGTCCCGGTCATCCATTCGGACGCCATTAGCCGAAGCTAATCAATGATTTGTCCCAAACATCCACTTTGGATTCCATTAGCCGAAGCTAATCATTTATTGATCCTGAACATCCACTTTGGATGTCATTAGCCGTAGCTAATCATTTGTTCATCCCGGTCATCCACTTAGGGTGGTATTAGCCGTAGCTAGTCATTTCTTTGTCCCAGTCATCCATTCAGATGCCATTAGTCAAAGCTAATCATTCATTTGTCCCCGTCATCCATTCGGATGCCATTAGCCAAAGCTAATCAATGATTTGTCCTGGTCATCCCTTCGGATGCCATTAGCCAAAGCTAATCATTTATTTGTCCCGGTCATCCATTCAGATGTCATTAGCCGAAGCTAATCAATCATTTATCCCGGTCATCCATTCGGATGCCATTAACCAAAGCTAATCATCAACCAATCAAACATTCCAGAGGCGGTTTATGAAATCACTATAACATGATAATATCCTTTAAATTGCTCATTCAAACGATTCATAACAACTTGACATTCACTGCAACATAATAGCAAACCCTTCGTGATACTCGTACAGGTGTTCCATAATAGTTTAACATTCAATAAACACTATAATAGATCTTTTGTAATACACAACTAAACATTCCATAACAATTTAGCATTCAGTATATCACTATAGTACACCCTTCGTAATACTCATCCAACCATTTATGACAATTAATGTTCAATACAATACAACAATGAATCCTTTGTAATACTCATACAACCATTCGTCATAATTACATTCAATACAATACAACAGTAGATCCTTTGTAATACTCATACAACTATTTGTCACAATTACATCCAATAAAATACAATAGTAGATCCTTTATAATAGTCATACAACCATTTGTCACAATTACATCCAATAAAATACAACAGTAGATCCTTCATAATACTCATACTATCATTCATCAGCAACCTAAATTCATAATAGCCCAATCAACATCTCATAGTCGGTTTAATATTCATCGCAACATAATAATATATCCACCTTAAACAGGTCATTTCAAAACATTAACATTTTCATCATTGTTTCAACATTCTACAAGAACCTTATCGACATTTCATAGTCGTTTCGACAATCATCAAGAATTCAATCAAACACTTCATCATTGGTTCTTCATTCAACAACGATTTAATAAAATATCATCTTAAGTAAATCATTTCAAAACATAAACATCATACGAGAAAAAGGTGGAAACTACCTACCTGTTCCACCTACGGTGTCCTTGTCTTGTCGATGGTCCGATTCCGGTCGCACCACCTTTCAAATCTAAGTAAGTTTGGGGAAGGTTTGACAGTATTCTTTCTCTTCTCTTGCTGGTTCTCCTCCTTCTTCTTCCTCTCATGTTTTCTAGACCCTCTTCCCTTCCCTCTAGGTAGCTGTCCAATCTTCTCTCAAGATCTCAATTCTCCCTCACATGTTCACAAGGCACTCTCTGTTGGTTTGGTTTGGGTTTCCATTGGGAAGGAGGAAGAGAAGAGCAACATGTAGCTGGACATGCAGCTACTGCAGACAACTTTTAGGAAGAGGAAGGGTCACCTTCTCTCTCTCTCTTTGCATTTATACTCCCCATTAAATGAGGTGGGGTGTTTAGGGTTGGTTTAGATGTGTTCTTGTCCTTGTTTTGGTATGTCCAAAACCGGTTTTACCCCTCCTTCTTAGCTCCTTAAGACAGTCAGGTTTGTTTCCTAAACTCTTAATTAGACTCAGTTGCTGCCGAATCAGAAATCGCAGCAAAAACTGTGTCGCTGTCGAATCAGAAATCGGCAGCGAAAGCTAAGTTAGAAATCGGCAGTTGATTAGAACTTAAAAGTGCATTTTTATCAAGGTTTTATATCATCATATTGCACTTAAAGTATTATTAAATTCCCTAACTTAAGCATGTTTTATAATAACAAGTCTGATAATATAAGATATCTTTAATTTATGGTAAATGCTCATTTTGAATGCAGGCATATCTCACAATTTAAAGGATTGGTTGATGTGTTTAACTATTGAAAGTGAAAAGACAAAGAGAGGGCTAAGCTTAAAGAAGAGATGCTGGTTCAATTCAAACTGGCACATCATTCGGTTATTGGATCATAACTGGAGCTGTAGAACATGGATTTAGGTCTGGTTTATATGGATGGAAAGCTAAGACATAGGCCTAAAACTTTCATGAAGAGTCCAAGATTAAAAAAGGCCATTTTCAAGTTCAAATTATCTTGCAAACAAACACTATTCAGTATTCAGCCCATATCTCGAGTTATAGAAGTCCAAATGAGCTTATTCTTGTTTCGTTATAAAGCTGAGACAAATGCCCAGAACGTTCATGAAGACTATCTGTTCAAATTCTAATTTTAGCAATGACATTTTGTTCAGACAAGAAGATAATGGTTGTCACCAAGTCAAGAGGTGGCCACCCACTCAATAATTAGTCATCAAATCAATAGTTTTGAATTTTAGCATATAAAATGAGGCATTTGCCATACATTTAGGCATCTTGGTTTTCTCTTGCTCTCTTTCTTTGTATTTTGTAATGTTCAAGTTTTATTTCATGTTATATTAATCTCTTGTTTATACTTTTCATTTCCTTTACTTAGTTAATGAATATCATTATTATGTTTTTATTTTGTTTATTTATGTTTCTCTTCTTCATTAATTTTGACAAGGTGAAAAGGTTACACTAATGGTGTAAGAATAAATATAGTATAAACTCAACATGGACTTTAATGTTTGATACTAACATGTTTTGTATTTGTTATTTTGCTCACTCTTAATACATTTCTTGTTAAATGATTAATCTAGATTTGTGTTGTACAACCCTTGGTGCAACAAATACTTGGCACTTTCATAGCCTACTGTATGGTATAGCCGACACTTGTGCTATGAAAAGAACTTGATTTGTTGTTAACATAAGTTATCACCATGAATACCTGACCACATTTACAAGTATTAGCATTACTCAAATAAGATAATTAATATAATCATGTTAATAATTTATAATCAGATTGGAACCTCCTTTGTGTGTGGTTTCCAGTTGAGTAATAAAAAGAGTTTCTATACTTATTTGAGATACCATTAGTGGATCCTCTATCCTTGACAATTGTTTTATCCTTGTTTAATCCTTACATCAATATCACATCTCAAAAGTTCTCTTCAACTCCTTTTCATTTATTATTTATAATTTTATATAGTTCACCTCCCTGTGGTTCGACCCTGGTCTTACCAGATTATTTATTACTTCGACACTCCTGCACTTGGGATAAGACATCAATCTTTTGATCATGTCAGTAGTGAAAACTGCATCGCTGCCGATTCAGAAATCGACAGCCAAGATATGCCGCCGCCGATTCAGAAATCAGCAGCCAAAAACTTTGCCGTTGTCGATTTAGAAATCGGCAGCAAAAAATGTGACGCTGCCAATTCAGAAATTGGCAGCCAAAAACTGTATTGCTGCCAATTCAGAAATCGGCAGCGATGGTGGAGTCATTCTAACTTCTCTTTTTTTTTTGGTGTTTTCATGTCCCCTTGCGTATTCCAGTAGGCCTTGGTGATGATAGGCTGCATCTGCTACCCTTAACTAGCAAACTCGTCCCCCAAGGACTTCATGGAGAGGAGGTATACGGGTCAGACCATAACACAGAAGCTGACCCTCTAAGTGTAGAAGAATGCCATCATCTCATAAATGGTTTCCCATTTTGTGTGGAGAGCAAAATGGTAAGGATAACTCGATTAAGAAAGGTACCTCTACTTCCCCCTCTAGGACTAAGAAAAAGAAAGGGAAGAAAATGAAGAAGGCTATTTGCCAATAATAGCTTGTTCTATTTAGTTTGCTGTATTTCAATAATCATGATAAATATAGGAACTTGGAATGTATGGGGGCTTAATTCCCTCAACAAACAAAAAACTGTTAGAGATTGGGTCACTAAACACAAGCTTGGAATTGTTGGCTTGTTGGAAAGCAAAATTGCACCGACCAGACTGGATCTAGTTATCTTAAGTCTAGCTCTTCCCTCCTGGAATTTTTTATCCAACATTAGTGCATTTGCAAGTTGTCGAATCCTTATAGGTTGGGACCCTTTGAAGTATAATCTTACATGCATTAATTTTTATAAGCAGTGGGTAACTTGTGATGTTACCACACTCTCCTGTTATACCAGTCTCAAGATAACCTTTGTCTATGGGCTCAATATGCCTGCTGGTAAGGGGATGTTATGGGATTACATACTAAGTCAAACTCCTCAGCACTCATCATCTCCTTGGGTTCTCCTAGGTGATTTTAATGCTACACTGAAGGCTACGGATCGCTCAGGGGGTGACACAAACTGGTATGACCATTTGGTAGACTTTGGTTGTTGCATCCATGATGCTGAGCTCTCTTAAATACCCTATTCAAGGCTAAAAATTTCTTGGCATAATGGCCAGCTGGGAAAGGATGCTATTATAAAGAAACTGGATTGGATATTTGGTAATTTCCCATTCCTTTCCTATTGGCCAGCAGCCCACACAAATTTCCTCCCAAAAGACCACTCAGACCACAGTGCCATGATCCTAGCCTTGAACCCCCCTTCACCCCATATGCCTGCACCCTGCAAATTCTTGAATGAATGGGTGGATCGAATGGACTTTCAGGACATTGTTAAAGCAGCTTGGCGATCTCCAGTAAATGGCAACCCCATGTACAGATTCACTTCTAAGCTTCGTCTTATCAAGCAAGCACTCAAGGCTTTGCATAGAAACCACTCAAGCCATATATCAGCTAGAGTGGCAAAGCCAAAAACAAGGTGGAACTTAGCTCAAGTTTTGCTAGATGAGTCCCCCGCCTCAGAAGATCTTCTTGCTGCAGAAAGGAAATGTGTTGTACTTTACTCTCAGCTATGTAAGGATGAGGAGGCTATATTCAAGCAGAGATCAAGGATCCAATGGCTAAAGTTAGGGGATCGCAACACAAAATTCTTTCACAGGTCTCTGATACATAGACAATGCAAGAATGAGATCCATGTTCTTGCTAATAAGGCGGGTAATCTAATCCATGATCAGGAAGAGATAGATCTTTTAGCAGTCAAGCATTTCCAGTCCTTATTGACATCCACTGTCCCACATCCAGAGGAGGACCCTTCGAGGATTTTCCCCAAACCTATCCCTACTTCTCTGATTCCTAGGCTTATACTTCATATCACAAACGAGGAGATCAAGACTGCCTTGTTCTCCATCCCGGACAACAAAGCACTAGGGCCAGATGGATTCACATCTCTTTTTTTAAAATGTTGCTGGGACATTATTGGAGATGAATTTTTAGCAGCAATAAAATATTTCTTTGATCATACCACTCTTCCCCGATGTGTCAATGCATCCAGAATTGTGTTAGTCCCTAAGGTGGAGAATCCTACCTGCATGGATGACTATAAACCCATCTCCTGCTGCAATGTGTTGTACAAGTGCATATCCAAAATCATGGTGGCTAGGTCGAAGACTATCTTACCTGAAGTCATTGGTTCCTCCTAATACGCCTTTGTCCCTAGAAGGTAGATCTCAGATAATATATTGCTTACTCAAGAACTAATACATAATTGTCATTTGAATAGGGGCCCGACAAGATGTGCACTAAAAGTGGACCTCAGAAAGGCATTAGACACGATTAGCTGGCATTACATACTGATGGGGTTGAAGGCCATTGGCATTCTAGACCGTATGGTTAGGTGGATTCACCTATGTATCTCTTCAGCTCACTTCTCTGTTGGTATTAACGGTCTTCTGCATGGCTTCTTCCAGTCCAGTAGAGGCATTCACCAAGGTGACCCTCTCCCCCCCTACCTCTTCGTCTTGGTTATGGAAGGTTTAAGAGGTATCTTGAGTAGGTCCACTAGGGATCCCAACTTCAAGTTACATTGGAGGTGTAGGCAGAACAGAATCACTTATCTCAGTTTTGCTGACGACTTGATGATCTTCTGCCAAGCAGACCTGGCTTCGGTTGAAATTATTCGTGTAGCCCTGGGTTCCTTCTGCAAGATATCAAGGCTAGCCATCAATCATGACAAAAGTCATGTTTTCTTATCAGGGGTGGATCGCTCAGGATAGCAATCACAAACCAACTTCACTTCAAGCCATGGACTCTGCAAGTGAAGTATCTTGGCGTCCCCTTAATTAGCACCAGGCTGACTTATCAAAATTGTGTGACTTTGATTGACAGAATCTCTTCTCGGATCAAGGTCTGGACTGTTGAAGTTTGGTACCAAAGCTGGAACAAGATTACTTAGTAGTAATCTACTGCATTGCTATCTATCTGTTAGCTAATAGCATTATCTAGATTAGGATGTTTCTTTCAATTCATTTGTTTAAGCTTATCTAGGATTAGACTAGCTAGTTATACAACTCCTTTGATAAAGGAGAACATAGCTGGTACGTTTCTTTAGTGTTTCATTTTTCTGTAATGTTTGTTTCCTTTTATAAATAAAACATTGGGGATGGCAGTAACTAACTGAGATATTTTCTGCTCCTTGTTCTTTCAACTGTAAAGTCTTTGTTCTTTGTTCTTTGTTCTTTTTCTCAGTTCATAAACATTAGTCTGTTCTTTATATATCAGTTTTTTTACAACAATTGGTATCAGAGCTCCTCTGATCTTTGAAGGGTTTGTGAGTGAAAACATGAGAGAATAGTAAGGTTAAATCAAAGCTTTCTGCTTTAAAGGGTTTGTGAGTGAAATACGAGAGATTAAGTGAGTTTTTTTTAAGTAATGGATTCTGCAAATTTTCCAGCAAAAACACCAGTGTTCACAGGGCAGAATTATGGTGTGTGGGCTGTAAAAATGAAAACATATCTCAAAGCTTTTGACTTGTGAGAGATAGTGGAGAGTGATAGGCAACCCACTCCACTAGGAAACAATCCTACGATTGCACAGATGAAATTTTTCAATGAAGAAAAGGCAAAGCGATTCAAAGCTCTTACCTGTCTTCATAATGCTGTGAGTGAAGAAATCTTCACAAGGATTATGACTTGTAAATCTGCCAAAGAAATGTGGGATAAATTAAAAGCAGAATTTCATGGTGATGAGAAGTCAAGGAAGATGCAAGTTTTAAATCTCAGAAGGCAGTTTGTAGGTCTGAAGATGAGAGAAACCGATACCATCAAAGACTTCTCTTCTCAAATTTCAAAACTTGTGAATCAAGTGAGACTTTTGGGAGAAGATTTTTTAGATTCAAGAATAGTAGAGAAAGTTCTGGTAAGTCTACCAGAGAAATTTGAACATAAAATTTGCTCTTTAGAAGATTCTAAAGATTTCTCAGAAATGAGTCTGCAAGAACTGGTAAATGCATTGCAAGCTGTGGAGCAAAGACAAGCTTATAGACAAGAAGGAACAAGTGAAGGAGCTCTTGTTGTAGTTTACAAGGAGAAGAGTCGGGCTAAGAATTTTTACAGAAACAATCAAGAAGAAAAAAGAGAAAAAGGGAGAGGTTGGCAATCTAATAACTGGCAACAGAACAACAACAACATCTTCACTGAAGGGAAAGAGAAGAAAGAACATTTTCCTGCTTGCAAATTCTGTTAGAAAACAAATCATCTTGAAGCCTGGTGTTGGCTTAAGAATGCACAATGCCGAAACTGCAAGCAATTTGGTCACATCCAAAGATTCTGCAAAAATAAAGCAGAAACTGTAAAACAAGCTCAAGTAGCCGAGAGTTCAGAAGTGGAAGAAGATCTTTTATTCATGGCTACAATACAGGAGATGTGTAACACAACCAAGGTAAACGACTCATCATGGCTTATTGATAGTGGTTGCACTAATCACATGATTGCAGATATGAGCTTATTCAAAGATTTGGATAAAAGCTATCTATCTAGAGTCAGAATTGGCAATGGAGACTATATGAAGGTTGAAGGAAAAGGAGCAATTGAAGTAGAAACATTGTCAGGTACAAAAACTCCTAAAAAATGTTCTTTATGTACCTAAGATCAATCAGAATCTAGTTAGTGTGGGGCAATTAATTGAATCTGGTTACTCAATATTCTTTAATGATGGAGTATGTGATATTAAAGATAAAAATGGAGTGCCACTGCTTTTTGCAAAAATGATGAACAAAAGTTTTAATGTTGATTGGAGAGAAGTATGTTTGAGTGCTAACACTTGTGAGAACAATGAATCTTTTCTTTGACACAAACGGTTGGGGCACTTCAATTATGCAACTTTAAAGAGAATGGCTGACCTGCAGATGACTCACGGTTTACCAGATATACAGGAACAAAAGAGTATTTGTGAAGCCTGTCAGTTAGGAAAACAAACTAGAGTTGTTTTTCCTGACAATGCATTCAAAGCACCGTCAAAACTCCAGCTTGTACACACAGATGTGTGTGGGCCGATGCATAATGAATCATTGAATGGTTCAAAGTATTTTCTTCTATTTGTTGATGATTATAGTAGATTCTGCTGGGTTTACTTTCTGAAATCAAAATCTGATGTGTTTGCTAAGTTTGTTAAATTCAAAGTAGTAGTTGAACTAGAAACAGGAAACAAGTTTGAAGATATGAGGGGAAGAATTGGAATGTGTAGCTTTGGAACCAAAGAGGAGTGTTGAAGTTTGGTACCAAAGCTAGAACATGATTACTTAGTAGTAATCTACTGCATTGCTATCTATCTGTTAGCTGATAGCATTATCTAGATTAGGATGTTTCTTTCAATTCATTTGTTTAAGCTTATCTAGGATTAGATTAGGTTGTTATAGAACTCTTTTGATAAAGGAGAACATAGCTGGTACGTTTTTTTAGTGTTTTATTTTTCTGTAATGTTTGTTTTCTTTTAAAAATAAAACATTAGGGATGACAGTAACCAACTGAGATATTTTCTGCTCCTTGTTTTTTCAACTGAAAAGTCTTTGTTATTTGTTCTTTATTCTTTATTCTTTTTTCTTAGTTCATAAACATTAATCTGTTCTTTATATATCAGTTTTTTACATCATGGACCTCAGCCTCCCTCACCTATGCTGGGCGTCTTCAGCTTATTAAATCTACTCTTTTCTCGATACAAGCATATTGGTCCAGCATGTTCATTTTGCCCTGTGCCACAGTCAGGAAAATTGAGACCATTCTATCTGCCTTTCTCTGGAAGGGAACCGCACTCACTCACAGAGGAGCCAAGGTTGCCTGGACCTCCCTATGCTACCCTCTCCAAGAGGGTGGCTTGGGGATCAAAAGTATTAAAACCTGGAATAAGGCTGCCCTATTAAAGCATGTATGGAGGCTGCTATCAGAGGGGACTTTAGTTTGGGTGATTTGGGTGCATTCTGTTCTTCTCAGAGGGCACTGCTTCTGGTATATCCGATTATTACACTTGGAAGGGACTCTCCTCAGGAAACTTCTCAATTGATTCAGCATGGGAACTGCTCAGGGATTCCAGGCCATTGGACTCATTGTATCATCTAATCTCGTTTCCAGGACATATTCCTCATCAAGCTTTCATTCTCTAGGTAGCCTCTATGGAGCGTCTGCATACCATGGACAAGGTCACCTCCTTCCATATCATCTCTTCCTTAACTTGCGTTCTATGTGGCATGCATGATGAGACGCACGACCACCTTTTCTTCAAATGCACATACTCAGCGATATTGTGGAGTAACATCTCAGCAAAAACACTTAGCCTGGCCCTCTTTAACTTGGAATGGATTGCTTCAGTGGGCGGGTTCCACACTCAGAAACAACAAGGACTTCTCCCACCTCATAGCTAGACTGGTTCTCTCTACAGCTGTTTATTTCATCTGGTTTGAGCGAAACAACATAATTTACAACCTAGTTTCCAAGTCAGCACAAGAACGAAGGGATGAAGCTGTTGATCTCATCTGTATCTGCCTACTGGAAAAGGATCAAACTCAGATCCCTGACACTTTTAAATGCATCTGAAGACTGCCAACGAGCTAAAGATTATGAAATCATCAGAATTTGCTTAATGGGCAAAGACCTCAGACAAATGCTGGGAACTATCAAGAGCACCTAGACTCCTAAAGAACACCGGCCTAATATGGAAATGTTAATTTGTTAAGGGAAGTCATCGCTGGGTTGATATCGTGGCAATCTTCCTTAATCAGCTCGTGTTCACGTAGCGCCCATGCATGTTTTTTCCCCATATATTTGTTTTTTGTGGTGCTGGCAATTAAGCAGCCCCTATTTCCATTTTTTTCCTTATATTTGGCTATTTCTTTGTTTTACTTGGGGTATGCCCCTCGAACTCTTGTACATAATTTTCTTTCCCTTTAATATACATCTTAAATTTATCCAAAAAATAATAATTTAAGGTTTAGGTTTAGGATTTCAGAGTTTAAAATTGTGGGTTTAGGGTTTTAGAATTATGGGTTCAGAGTTTAGATTTGAGAGTTTTGGATTTTAGATTTTTGGGTTTAGAGTTTATAGATTTAGTGTTTAGGATTTGGAGTTGGGATTTGGACCGGTTCAGGTTTAGGAATTTGGGTTTATGGTTTAGAATTTTCATGTTAAGGGATTAAAGTTTAGAATTTTGAGTTTTAGATTTAGGGTTTGGAGGTGAGACTACAACTGCCACTAGCGACTCGGAGGAAGATGACTAGCTGGTCCTATACTGGCCGATGTTGACCACCATCTTCTCTGACTAACCCCTGCTCCCTCATCACCAACATCTTTTTACTGTTCTGACCGAACAAATTCTTGATCCTGCGCCTAGAACCATCCACCATCCCCACTTGGTCCACCTTCACACTACCTGGAATCGCCTTCCATGACTCAGATCCACAAAACCTCACATCCCACATCAAACCATGTTGAAAACCAAACTCAATGCTCACAAACCCAACCCCGCTGCTGCTCAAACCTCATGGGCAAACAGAGTTAAAGTCTCCGACTCTAGTACTAGATTCACTCTGGAACCACTTCTCAGACAACCAGTAGGACTAGCCTTAATATCACAGAATAAATGCTTATGGAAAATTCTAAACAATGGAATCGCTGTATGATCGGATTTTTCCCAGGGTTTCGAATGCCATTCCATGCCATTAATTCAATTGCCTCCAATAGGGTATGACGTCAATATGGATTAGAGAATGTGATGACGTCTTCCAATGGCTTCATAATATTCCGTTCACTACAAGATTTCACAATTTTACCGACGGAAATATTCTGTCAGTGTGTGATTAGAAGTTCATCGGTGATTTATTTACCGACATCTTCACCGACGGATACAGTCCGTCGGCTTTCCTTTCATCGGTGATTCCCCATTCCATCGCTATATCGGTCGGAAAAAAAAAACCAGTTACTGATGGTTTTACAGACGGAATTTGCGCGCCAAAAAAAAGTTTCCCCCTTGAAATATACCGATGGATTTTCGTCCGTCGGTGATATCGTGATTTACCGACGGATACGTACCGTCGGTACATTTGTCGGTGAGTGTTTGAGATACCGATTGAATATATCCGACTGTAAATTCGTCGGTAAGTGTGGCAGCTACTGTCAAATGCCGACGGATTAAGTCCGTCGGTAAAGCTGTCGATGAGTGTTTGAAATACCTACCGAATATATCTGTCTGTAAAGGCGTCAGTGAATGCTACTGTCAAATACCGATGGATTCATTCCGTCGGTAAAACCCTTTATAATAGTTTTTTCTAAATTTGTTTTTAAAAATTATTTAGAATATATAATATAAAATTATTTAAATTAATGGTAATAAAAACCAATCATGCAAATAAAATTTATATTAAATATCAAAAACAAAAAATCAAAGTTAAATAATATTCATTACAAACTGAATGTGTTTCAAAAAAAAAATATTAAATGAAATTTTAATGGTAAATAATGTTTATTACAAATTAATATAAAGGTGGAGCTGGAGGAGGAGGAGATCCTGGAGGAGGAGGCTGGTGGTTATATGGCCAAAAAGGATTAGGCGCACATGTTCCACTCTGTGTTGCCATGTTCATGACCATTTCGCGAAGCTGTTCATAAGCCACTTTTTGTTGTGCAGACTCCGCTCTTTGTTCTACATGAGACGCTTTGAGTTGGTGTAGTCCACTGATAGGTGGTTGTATTTTTCGGTGAGCTAAGCCATGTGTTGTTGCAAGGCCACAAACTCCTTAGATTGGGAGCTCGATATTGATTGGGAGCTCCTAACGGTTGAAAAACTACGGGCCGACCGCAAGTTGTTGGCGTAGTGTTGGAGGGCCCGTAAACCCGATTTGTATCGGGTCCACCTGATGATCCAACCTCCATCCACAAATCCAGATCGAATTCCAGATGGGTCAAAGTATCGTCCCCGTATCTCTCCCTCAACCAATTATTATAGGTCTCTTGAAAATAATAAAAAAATCATCATATTCAATTCAATAAATATAATAACTTACAAAATAAAATGGTTGACCAAACATACCACGAAATGTTGAGCACGGTTGTCAACGAACTGTTGCGCCCCTTTTTGGCGGTCTTGACTCCGCACGTGCGTCTCCACAAACAGCTCCATCGGGCTCGGCTCACGTCCAAGAGACGCAGCCTATAATGAAAAAAGATATATTAACAACAACTTAATTTGACGATATATTTCATTTAAATTAATCTTACCATCCGTTTCGCATGTGCAGCAAACGGAACGGAGTCGCTAGTGTGCGTTGTCACCGAGCCATGAATTGGCCGATTTCGGTTGCCAGCACCGGATTGTGAGCGTTCTGTGAACCGCTCAGATGTCACATGCTCAAGATAGTGCGGCCATATATCTTCCTGGATGTATATCGGTTTGAAATCCCTCCAAACCGTAATATTGTTCCAGCCTTGGAAACCCCTATCCCTCGCAGTTTTTTTTGCCCTTTTTTGTGCTTCATATAAAAAATCACGCAACCTACTTCACGCAACCAAAAATTACATTTCGAAACATAAATTTTTGTCTAAAAAAAATCTTGTATTGTTTTCGATCTTACCTAGTTGCCGCGTGATTTTCCCTCACCCTCCTCACAACAGTGTTATGCTCACTGTCCCAGCAGAATTTGTGTTGTGTATAAATAAACAAGTTTAAATAAAAATAATAATTTATTTATAATTATATTAATAATTTATTAGAAATAAGATGAAAATTATAAATTAACACCAACCTGAAATCTGTCAAACCATGCATTGATTTGAGGCATCCATTTAGGATGCTTGGATATCTGACTCCATTGAAACAATGGAATCTCCATCGACGATTTAAATGCCGATGATATTACTCGGGCGACCTCAATGTTTGTGAACCTGAAAATAAATGAAATAAATTAAATAGTGATTACTTCATAAATTATATTGTAATTTTTTTTTTTAAAAAAAAATCCACTGTGCCTCGTACTTGCGGGTAAATTGATTCTGTTGCGAAGGCACCCCGCCTCTGCGCTGTGAAGTAGCGCTGGAAGAGGCAGCATCGGTTGACGGCGCAGGTGGTGTAGGTGCCTCTTCTTGAGAGGCACCTAAGGAAATATCATCATCGCTACTAGACGAACTAGCTGCGACTATATGTGAGCGACCAGCTCTGGTTTTCATTCTACGCATCTCCACAATTTTATACAAATAATTATATAATTAAATTCAAATGTTAAAAAAAATACGACAACACCTCCTCTATACTGGATACTACCCAAATCCACAAACCTGCATATATTAACAAAAGCCACAACCAATTGACCCAATCTATACTAATTATTCCAACATATTCAATTACTAATCCTAAGGTAAATTCAACATTAAGAATTACAATTCAACAAATTATTCAATAATTATGCCAATACAACAATAAAATATATTCAATAAATAAATAAAAAATTGTAGACTAACAATTAAAATTAATGGAAAAAATTAAACATAAATCATGCAATAATATAGTAAAATTAACAATTATTCCAAAATATTCAATTACTAATACTAAGGTAAATTCAACATTAACAATTACAATTCAAAAAATTATTCAATAATTATGCCAATACAACAAAACAATAAATTAAAAAAAAAACTCTAGAATAACAATCAAAATAAATGGAAAAAATTAAACACAAATCATGCAATAATAGAGTAAAATTAATAATCATTCCAACATATTCAATTACTAATTCTAAGATAAATTCAACATTAAAAATAAACATTCAACAAATTAACTAATAATAATTATGCCAATACAACAATAAAAAATATTCAATAAATTCAAAAAAAAAACTATAGACTTTAGGAATGAAATATGCTTACTTTAATAATGTGTTGAATTCAATACTTTATCTACATTACAAAAAATACACCAAAACAAAAAACATAACAAAAAAAATAGCAAAAAAAACCCCTTAAAGTAAAATGAAATAGAAGAAACACATACCTTTTAAACTGATGAAGATTCACAAGAAAACTTGCTAGAGATTACAGGTGAAAACTTTGAAGAACGGAGAGGAAAAGAATCGAAATTTAAGGTGAAAAACTGAGGAGAAGAAAAAATGAACTGAAAGGGCGGTCGCTGGAACTTATATGGCAGTTTTACCGACGAATTCACCGATGGATATAAAATTAATTATTATTTTAATTTATTCCATCGGTAAAGTGTCAAAAATCCGTCGGTATTTTTTGAATTTCGCACCAAAATTTTTAATGACCCTCTATATTTTTCGTGGTCCGTCGGTAATTCTGTCGGAAATATGACGCGGTCAGAGATGCATTTAATGCACACCCCTTTGGAATTCGCACAATCCGTCGGTAATATTGACCCGCCGACAACTTACCGACAGATATGTAGTCGTCGGTATGGACGTCGGTGATTGTGGCATTACAAGTAATTATTTCCCGAACTCTCTGTGAAATGCCGATGGACTTATTACGTCGGTATGGGCGTCAGTGATTGTGGCATTTCAAGTAATTATTTTCGAACTCTCTGTGAAATGCTGACAGACTTAATCCGTCGGTATGGGTGTCGGTGATTGTGGCATTTCAAGTAATTATTTTCAAACTCTCTGTGAAATGCCGACGGACTTAATCCGTTGGTATGGACGTCGGTGATTGTGGCATTTCAAGTAATTATTTTTCGAACTCTCTGTGAAATGTCGACGGACTTAATCCATCGGTATGGGTGTCGGTGATTGTGGCATTTCAAGTAATTATTTTTGAACTCGCTGTGAAATGCCGACGGACTTAATCCGTCAGTATGGACGTCGGTGATTGTGGCATTTCAAGTAATTATTTTTCGAACTCTCTATGAAATGCCGACGGATATGTATCCGTCGGTATGGACATCGGTAATTGTGGCATTTCAAGTAATTATTTCGTGTTACAAAATATATCATCCATGATCTATAATTATTTCAAGTAATTATTTCGTGATTGTGGCATTTCAAGTAATAAATATTTCGTGTTACAAAATATATCATCCATAATCTAAATTACATGAAAAAAGGGTTTTACACAGGGCTTCATTTTGGTAGTTAGTCAGAATTTTCTTCTTCTTCGTCATCAATTGAATTGTCATCACCTTTATCGCAATCTTCAATATGGATATCATCTTCTTCATCGACATTTGCTTGTCCGCTAGAGCTCAAAACAAAATTCAACTCCTCTGCGTCAACATCAACAACACTATCATCGAAAACACGAAAATTTGAATTTTCTTCCAATTCAATCAAAGGAGCAACTCGATATGGTTCAACCAACTCACTAACTTGAAAGACTTCATCTCGCACACTTGTGTCTTCGTTCTCATCCTGAACAACCTCGACACGACCCCGGGGTTTCGTTTTTAAAACGGACAACCAATCCACTCTTGATCGATCCTTTCTAAATGAAGGGGTGTATGTGTAATAAACTTGTTGACATTGCTTTGCTAAAACAAAGACATGGTTTATGTTGCGGAGTCTAGCTTTTGAGTTGATTTCGACCAGACCATAGTGTGGATCAACTCTGATTCCTCTGTCAGTCGTGTCATACCAATAGCATTTGAATAAAAACACTCTATTCTACTCGTTATGATATTGCAGTTCGACGACCTCTTCTAATCTACCATAGTAGTCAACTTCTAACTCACTACTAGTGGATCCCTTAACACAAACACCACTGTTGTATGTCTTTCTTCCTTGCCCATATTCTTTAGTATGGAAAACATATCCATTGACAAAATACCCATTGTAGCACTTACATTTTCTTTCAGGCCCAAGGCTTAGTGAAGACAATGACTTAGGCGCACTCCTTCCCATTTGATAAACCTTGTATGTAATGTACATCAATAAATAGTAAATAAACAAAAATCTCGTAATGACATGCATACGTACAGTAATTTTGCAAGTTAGAATGAGTTTGTGATAGTGCTTACATGTGTTCTGAACCACGTGGCAAATTGTTCATCTTGTAATTGAAAGATCTGGGATTCAGTCACCTGTGAGTTATTGGAGAGCAAATATTGTCGATGTTGCCTGTAAGTGATAGTGAGTGTATGATATTACAATATATAATTAACAGTATATTACTAACAAAGTTAATTTAATTAGTATTACACATATATAAACTTACTGAATAAAAGGTCTCAGCTCATCACAGTTAAATAGAACATAGTTGTGTGCTTGTTTGAACTCTATTTCCGACAAATATCTTCCTCTTACAGCATTTTTAGGTGTGGGTCGTCCAGTATTGGAGAATATTGACAAGTTCCCACTGGAAGGCACTTCACCGCCATCATCGTGCCGTGGAACGCGATTGATTCTCGTTCTCAGATGAGGTTCAAAATAGTACGAGATAAATGTTGAGATCTCCTCAGCAATATAGGCCTCACATATCGAAGCCTAAACATGCGTCTTGTTCTTAACCTTTTTCTTGAGATTAAAAAAGTACCTGTATTGAATTAATCAAGTATTTTCAATTAAGAAAAACATAGAAAATACTTTTATATATGAATTACATTGCAACTGTAATATCTAACCGTTCGAATGGGTACATCCATCTATATTGGACCGGTCCTCCAGCTTTTGTCTCGAATGGTAGATGTATAGGGAGATGCTCCATTGAGTCAAAAAATAATGGAGGGAATATCATCTCAAGTTTGCATAGTGTCTCGACGATATTCGTTTGAAGCCTCTCAATGTGCTCAACATTCAACTTGCTGGAGCATATATTTCTGAAGAAATGACTGATTTCCATGAGTGCATCCCATATTCCCTTTGGCAACAAATCACGAAAAACTAATGGGATGAGTGTTTGCATAAACACGTGGCAGTCATGTCTCTTCATTCCATACAATCTGCAGTCCTCTATATTAACCAGCCTTGATATGTTCGATGCATGTCCATCCAGAAAACGCAGACTCTTAAGCCATTTGTAGACTAGCAGTTGTGCATTTTTCTCTAACACGAAGCTTGCTCTTGGTTTTGCGACCCGTGACTCACCATAAACCAACTCCATATTTTTATGGTTACAATATAAAGCTATATCCAATCTAGCCTTGATGTTGTCCTTTGTCTTCCCCTTCACATCTATGACGGTGTTGAAAATGTTCTCAAACATGTTCTTTTCGATGTGCATGACGTCAAGGATATGGCGGAGCAGATTGGTCTTCCAATAAGGAAGCTCCCAAAAGATACTTCGCTTTACCCAATTATGGGTCAAACCAAAACCAAGAAACTTTTGCTTACCTGATTGTAGGCCAAACACAATGTCACCGTACTATAATACAACATCATGCAATTCTTCACCAGAAAGACGCGGGGATGCAACTTCTTTTTCAACTCTGCCAACAAAGAAGTCTTTTCTGTTCTTTCTGTACTTGTGATGAAGTGGCAAGAAGCGACGGTGACAGTCAAAAAAAGAAGCTTTGCCTCCATTTGCTAGCGTGAATGCCTTGTTGTTTTCCATGCAGTATGGACATGTGAGTTTCCCCTACATGCTCCAACCAGAAAGCATTCCACAAGCTGGAAAATCATTGATAGTCCACATCAAAGTCGCCCTTATAAGAAAATTTTGTTTCCTCGATATATCATAAGTCAGAGCTCCGGAGGACCACAACTGCGCCAACTCATCAATCAACGGTCGAAGACAAACATCTATATTCCGCCCCAGGCTGCTTGGACCGGGTATGACAATAGATAAAAACATGAACTCCTGCCTCATACACATTCCCGGTGGCAAGTTATAAACTGTGAGTATGACCGACCAACAAGAATAAGGAGCAGCAAATGACCCAAATGGGTTGACTCTGTCTGTACACAACCCAAGACGCACATTCCTTGATTCAGCTGAAAAGTGAGGATGCACACTGTTAAAGAGTTTCCACGCTTCGCCGTCAGAAGGATGTACCATCACTCCATCAACTGCATCATGTGCTTGGTGCCATGTCATGTGCTCAGCAGTCCTTGGTGACATGAATAACCTCTACAGTCTAGGTGTGATCAAGAAGCATCTAAGTTTTTTATATGCCACTAGAGTCTTTCCCCTGCCAGTTCTAGGTTTGTAACGGGAATGCCCGCATGTCATGCACTCGTCATCTCAGCATTTTCAAGGTAGTATAACATGCAGAAGTTAGGGCACATGTCAATTTTCTGGTATCCTAAACCGAGGGGTTTCATCATGGACTTCGCAGCATAGAAGTTCTCTTTCAGCCTGTTCCCTTCAAGTAAAATACTTCTCGCCCATTCAATAATCTTGTCATACCCGGCCTCACTCAACCCGTGATCTGACTTGATGGTGAACACCTGTGCTACGGCCGATAATTTACTGTGGTTCGTGCAGCCATCCCATAATGGTTCGTCAGAATCTTTCAACAAATAAAAAAACCTAGCTGCATCTACATTAGGTTCTTCTTCTACGATTGGACATTGACTGACATTACCTTGATTCATTCTCATTGTATCCATAACCATATTTCTGTAAGGATTAGTGTTGTCATTTGCCGCTTCATGCACGTTGCTAGCACTAGAAGTAGACTCAACCACCGTTTCTCCCATTCTCCTCTTACTAACAAATACTTCTCCATGTGCATACCAACACTGGTAATTCTCCATAAACCCTTTGTGTAGAAGATGCATCATTACAACATTTGGATGCAGATATTTTTTATTTTGACACTTCCTACATGGACACCTAAGACCGCCTCCAGTAAAATTTCTAGGAAGAGATGTTGCGAAATTAATAAAACCCTGAACCCCGTTACAATAATCAATCCTCCGCAATCCTTGGGGTGAATCTCGATACATCCATGACTTATATTGAACCTCTATAAAATTATGATGACATCATGTATTAATTAACTAAGTTAGGTAAATAAACTTGCAAAAATAATACTTTACCTCGAGATTATCCAACAAACCAATCAAAACTTCTCATAAATATTAAATATTCATTATCATTTATCAACGTCCATACAAATTAATATATATAAATTTACAGAAATTACCACTCCACAATACCATTGATAAAACTTTAAACGGACCCATTAAGCAAGCTATTAATTATTTCAAAACAGAACATGTAATTCGGTAGTTCCATAAAGTTTTAACAATTTACAACCAAATACAATCTTACAAAATCTAAAACAAACCATAACAAGTATAGAATTATACATTCATATACTACAAGTTTGTTTGAGAAATAACAATAAAACATGTACATCTACTAACAAAATACATATACTAAAAAAACAATAAAATTAACATTTAATTAAATGTTAAAATTTAAAAAGATAGAATTACTTATAAAAATTAATAAAATCTGTCGGTAAAACATAACACGGATGTTGTGACCACAAAACTTTAAAAAATATAACTTGTTGTGTTGAGATGAGGGAGATTTTTGTTTGGGGGGGGGGAGAGGGGGCTGGTTGTTTGCAGATGGGGAGAGTTGGGATTAGGAAGAAGAAGGAGAAATAGGGGAGGAGAGGGTCGGCAGAGAGGACATATATTAACTTTTTCCGACGGTTTCCGTCGGTGATTCTAACGAAAAAATCGACACGTCACCGTACGGATTTGCCATTTCGAATCCCTCGGTGATTCCATCGGCATTTTAAACGGCGAACCGGTCACGTCACTGTACGGGCTGTTGTTTTGAATCCGTCGGTGATTCCGTCAGTAACAATAACCCCGCCAAAACCTCCACGTCAGCTACCCGCCTTTTTTTTAATTCGAAAACTTTTCCGTCCGTCGGTAATTTCGACCTCAAATTACTGACAGAAATATTCTGTCGGTAAATCCGTTGCTATTTAGCGAATTTCTGGTAGTAGTTTTAACACCAAAGACGAGATGCATGCAGTGCTAGAGAAAGGACCATGGATGTTCGAAGGATGTTTGGAGGGAAGAATATCATCCTTCAATAATGGCACCCATGATTTCAGTTTGATAAAAACAAAATTTCCACCCTCCCAATTTGGATCCGACTCCATGGTTTGCCTTTCCCCTTGTGGTCCAAGTAGGGACTAAGCTTGGCAACAAGCATGGTTGGCCAGCCACTTTCTTGTGATGAACTCACGTATAGCTGCACCAGGCTGGAGTATGCACGGTTATATGTTGAAGTTGATACTGCCTTGCTTTTTATCAACAGCTTTGAGATGGACAGCCCCCTCTCAATTGCACCCAGTACTGTTATTGTTGATTATGAATGGAAGCCTTCAAGATTTGAAAAATACAGGGTCTTCGGCCACTTATGTCCCACACCACCCATTGTAGAGGACAAAGGTAATCCAACTATATATACGACCCCTCACCAGCCACAAATAGCAAACAACCTCAAAGCCATAGCTTCCATTGGCCGCCCAACCAACATCCAAGTTGCACCCCAATGTTAAAATTCCAACACCAAAAAAACATGCAAAATAAGCTGACCAAGTCAGCAGTGTTGTCCTATTCTTTTGCAGGTTGTTATTTCAATTTCTGTTTTTCTAATTCTAGGAGTTTGTTATTATTCTCTGGCTAAGATAGTGGAAGCAACTATTAGCTCCTAATTGTAAGCCACTGATCTGCCTATATAAAGCACATCAGCTTTGCCCAATAATATTTTATCTCATTCGTTCTTATCTTCCAGTGTATCTCTCTGTTTTTATTGTTCAACAATTGGTATCAGAGCCTGGTTTAAGAGAGATCTGTGTTTCTGGTTTATGAGAGTTAAACACGTGAGGAAAAGAGAGAGTGAGATGGGTGATCTTCAAGTCATTGGAGGGGTTAAAAAGCTCAACAATCAGAACTACAAAACTTGGTCAACATGCATGATGTCTTACATGCAGGGCCAAGATTTGTGGGAAGTTGTGAGTGGTTGTGAAATTACACAACCAAAGGCTGAAGATGCAAACGGTACTCTACGAAAATGGAAGATAAAGGCAGGCAAAGCAATGTTTGCTTTGAAAACTACAATAGAAGAAGATGTGCTAGAACATATTCGAGATGCCAAAACTCCTCATGAAGCTTGGAATACATTTGCCAAGCTATTCTCCAAGAAGAATGACACGAAACTTCAACTACTGGAGAGTGAATTGCTGTCAGTAGCTCAACGTGAGCTTCCTGTTGCCCAGTTCTTCCATAAGGTGAAGACTTTATGTAGAGAGATTTCTGAATTGGATACAGAAGCTCCAATTGGTGAAACTAGGATGAAAAGAATAATCATTCATGGTTTACGTCCGGAATTCAGAAGCTTTGTTGCTGTAGTACAAGGATGGCAAAACCAACCATCACTTGTTGAATTTGAGAATTTGCTTGCTGGACAAGAAGCCTTAGCTAAGTAAATGGGAGGAGCTTCAACCAAGGGTGAAGAGGAAGCACTCTACGTCAGCAAAGGCAGCAGGAACTTTAAGCAATATAGAGATGGTGGAGTGAAAAAGTACAGTGACAAGATCAAAAGTCACCAAGGTGCAGGAGGCAACCGTGCAATGGGAGGCTGGAAAAATCAAGGTGCAGAAGGCAACCGTGCAATGGGAGGCTGGAAAAATCAAAGCAACAACAAGAAATTTGAAGGAAAATGTTACAATTGCGGGAAGAGAGGTCATATGGCCAGAGTCTGCAATTTGCAGAAAAAATACATGGAGAGTAATGTTGCTACCTCTAAAGTTGAAGATGAATGGGATGCAGAGGCACTACTTGTCACAGAGGAAGAAGACAATGAACTGGCTCTTACTGCAACAACGATTCTGTGTGATGTTGTTAATACCAGAATTGAAGCAGAATGGGATATTCAGACAATATCTATAGCAGGAGAAGATGATGAATAGGCCTTCACAACAAATATGTCTGATCAAATTGATTATGAAAGTGACTGGATTGTAGACTCCGGCTGCTCAAATCACATGACTGGAGATAAGGAGAAGCTGTAGAATTTGACAGAATACAAGGGAAATCGTGTGGTAATAACAGCCTACAATTCAAAGTTACCAATAGCTCATGTTGGTAATACAATAGTTTCTAACCATCACAGTGACAATGAAGTGGCACTGCAGAAGGTTTACCATGTTCCAGGTATGAAGAAAAATCTTCTCTCGGTGTCACAGCTAACATCGGCTGGACATTATGTTTTATTTGGACCACAAGATGTGAGAGTTTATCACAATCTTGAGGTTACAGAGGAGCCACTAATGAAGGGTCAGAGGCGAGAATCAGTCTATGTAATGTCAGCAGAAACTGCATACATAGATAAGACCAGGAAGAATGAAACACCAGATTTATGGCACTCACGGTTGAGTCATGTCAGCTATTCCAAGCTAGCCGTGATGATGAAGAAATCAATAGTGGAAGGTCTCCCTCAACTTGAAGTAAAAACAGATGTGGTATGTGAAGGATGTCAATATGGGAAGGCACACCAATTGCCGTATGAAGAGTCAAAATTCAAAGCCAAGAAACCATTAGAATTGGTTCATTCTGATGTGTTTGGCCCGGTGAAACAAGCATCCCTCAGTGGAATGAGATACATGGTGACCTTTATTGATGACTTTTCACGGTATGTATGGGTATATTTTCAAAAGGAGAAATCTGAAACATTCTCAAAATTCAAAGAATTCAAGAGTGCAGCAGAAGCAGAAACTAGTGAACATATTCAGTCTCTACGCACGGATAATGGGGGAGAATATACGTCAGATGAATTCTTCAAGTTCTTACAGAATCATCGAATAAGTCATCAATTCACATGTGCCAACACCCCACAACAGAATGGCATCGCAGAAAGGAAGAACAGGCACCTCACAAAAATTTGTCGATGCATGCTCCACGCAAAAAATGTTCCTAGACGTTTCTGGGCAGAGGCCATGAAGACTGCTGCATATGTGATCAACAGGCTTCCACAACAACGGTTACGTTTTCTTTCACCTTTTGAAAAATTATGGAACATGAAACCTGTGGTCAGCTATTTTCGTGTTTTTGGGTGTGTGTGCTATGTGTTTATTTCTGATCACTTACGTAGCAAAATTGATAAGAAAGCTGTGAAGTGTATTTTTGTGGGTTATGACAATCAAAGAAAAGGCTGGAAATGTTGTGATGCTCTGACTGGGAAGTGCTATACATCATGAAATGTGGTGTTTGATGAAGCTTCTTCATGGTGGCCAACAGAAACAAAACCAGTTCTTTCAGACTCCTTGCACCCTATCCATTTTCAACTGGAATCAGGTGAGGGAGAAGTTTCAATTGAGGACAAAGGCCAAACAAGTGAAGAAGAAGAAGAGAACAACAGACATCCTTGGCAAACAGGTGTGTATGATCGTCCAAGTGAAGAAGAAGGAGAGCATAGCAGATCAGTTGAACCTCGACGGTCAACAAGAACTAGAAGGCCAAATCCTAAATATGCTAATGCTGCAATAACAGAAGAAGAAATTGCAGCAGAACCTGAGACATTTGAAGATGCACAAATTCACGTGGAGTGGAAGAAAGCCAAGGAAGAGGAATTTGCTGCATTGGAACAAAATCAGACATGGGTGCTTGTACCAAAGCCGACAGATGTGAAGCCTATTTCATGCAAATGGATTTATAAAATTAAACGTCGCACAGATGGAGTAATTGAAAGATACAAGGCACGCCAGGTTGCTCGCGGGTTTTCTCAGCAATATGGACTAGACTACGATGAAACTTTCAGTCCAGTTGCAAAGATTACAACGGTGAGGGTTCTACTTGCACTTGCAGCTAACAAAAGCTGGAACTTGTGGCAAATGGATGTAAAGAACGCCTTTTTACATGGAGAACTGGATCGGGAAATTTACATGTCTCAACCAATGGGATTCGAGAATCAAGATCATCCAGAATATGTTTGCAAGCTACGAAAGGCACTATATGGCCTTAAACAAGCTCCAAGAGCCTGGTATGGAAAAATTGCTGAATTCCTAACATATAGTGGCTATTTAGTAACATCTGCAGATTGTAGTGTGTTTGTCAAGTTCTTAAACACAAAAATAGCTATTGTGTTAGTGTATGTGGATGATTTAATTGTAACAGGAGATTATGAAGAAAAAATTCTCTTAACAAAAGAGAATTTGTCCATACGGTTCCAAATGAAAGAACTCGGCCAGCTCAAGCATTTTCTTGGCCTAGAAGTTGATTATACTCATGAAGGACTGATTCTTCATCAGAAGAAATATTGCAGGGAGCTCTTGACAAAGTTTGGAATGTCTAATTGTAAACCAGTTTCAACTCCGATGGAACTAAATGCAAAGGTTTGTGCTCTTGAAGGAAAAGACTTAGAAGATGCAACAATGTATCGGCAATTAGTAGGTAGCTTGATCTACTTAACTTTAAGCAGACCAGATATTTCTCACGCAGTTGGTGTGTTGAGTCGATACATGCAAAATCCAAAGAAGCCACATTTGGAAGCAGTTCGTCGAGTGTTAAGATATGTGAAGGGGACACTCAATGAAGGCATTCTGTACAAGAAAAATGGAGATCGCAGACTTGTTGGATTATGTGATGCTGATTATGCAGGTGATCATGACACTCGACGTTCAACTATTGGCTATGTTTTTATGCTTGGATGGGGAGCAGTTGTTTGGTGCAGCAAGAGACAACCAACGGTGTCTTTATCAACAACGGAAGCAGAATATTTTGTTCACTTCTCCCTTCTGGTTTTCATTAGAATCTCTTCCTTGTTCAACTACTAATAACCGTTTTCCTCTCCCATTATCAACCTCCATTCCAAATTTTATAAGATCAATCATGATTATTTATGCTTAACACATTACCAATACCAATTCCACTGGCATCATCATCATCACCCCGTAGGAGTCGATGCAAGGTGATCCCCTTACCCGATTCTAACATACACTAAATGTATGCTAGCCATACATGGTGATCCCCTTAACCAGGATCCTAACATACACTAAATGTAGTACCCGGGATCCTAACATACATTAAATGTATGATAGCCAATACACAGTTGATCCTAGGTAGATCCCCTTACCCAGGATCCTAACATACACTAAATGTATGCTAGTTCACGCCCCAAATCACACTTCTCGTATTTCCTTTGTCAGAGATAAATTCATCACTTGATAATTCACACGACCACCTTTCACCTTGAATACACATACATTCAGTAATTCACATTTCACATTGGTAATATATTAAATCATGGAATTTAACTAGAAAGTACAGGTGCGATTCATCTACCTGCAATGGAAGCTCTACTCGTGCTCCCTGCTGCTGCTGTTGCACCATGCTTGTGGTCCCTCCTGCAAATCACAGGTTTATCTCATAAATTTTCCTCACTCAAGGATATGTTTTATAATAACCATATCAACAACCAATAAGTCTTTCTTTCAGTCATTTCTTAATATTTTACGTTTTCTCATTACACCCATTAATATTGTTGTTCTTTGTCCAACCATAATTATCATTCCTTTCTTTACACCCATTGAGATTGGTCTCGTTGGAAAGGTAAGACATGAGACTACAAGTTCATTGTAGGAAAGAGAACCCAGTTCTGCCTCCAAGATAGTCAAAATTGCTCATCAACAAACATTTGGACTGTTACTATCCAACTGTTACTGTCTTATTTTTGAACCGTTACTGTCTTACCTCTTCTCATATTTTTAACTATATCTAGAGTTATAAAACTCCGTTTCAAATGAAATTTGTCTCGTTCGAAAGCTAAGACATAAGGCTACAAGTTCTTTGAAGGAAGGAGAATCCAGTTCTGCCTCCAAGATAGTCAAAATTGCTCATCAACGAACCAGACGTACTACCCTACAGGTTCTATCATGACCTAGTCTCGGTTGGTGACCCATAGCTGGAGTTATTAACTCCAAATTGAGCAAGACTAATTTCCTTAGTTATTCAACATCCAAAACTACAATTTCTATAAAGGAGCCTGATCCTAATTCCTTCATCCTCCTACCCGAAATCCCTCTGAAAGTCAAGAGACAAAACTATTCAGATTCATCGACCTTTCCATTTACACACAACACATGAAGTTATTTAATTTAGCAACTAATAATTTTTCCTCAATTCAAGTGTAAGAACTATAATCTATAATTAAACATCCAGGCATCAATTCATAATCGACTTTGAAATGACTCATAGACCATGTTTAGAACACCTTACCCGGTATGAATCAAGGTTTCGATTTTCAACTCCTTTCTTTTTTCTAATGACAGCCGACCCTTTCCTTTTCTCTTCTTGTTCAAATTTTCTTGTTAATCCCTTGCCCACAAGTGTTTATTCTACCTATAACCCTTAAGCTTGGATGTGTTCTTGAAATTTTGGTGTTTCTCTCTTGATTTACAAAAATGGATACAAAAACTTCCTCTTTTCTTTCTTTACGATAGCTGCAGATTTTTTATGAGAAGATGAGTATTTATGCTCTATAATTATTCTTATTTGCATTTAGGCTCTATTTTTTTAAGTGTATTCTTTTTGCCCTCACATCTTTTTAGTTTAGTTTATTTTCTTTAATTTAATCCAACCTTGATTTTCCCGGGATTTACATTGTATTAGTCACAAACTGTAAAAATTCTCTTCCATTTGTTGCTCTTCCCTACATATTTCTTATTTGTTCATCTGTCAGGTTTTCTAACCAATCACTCACATTCCTGATACTTTATGCTTTATATATTCTAATGCATTTTTTGTACTTCTCATTAATGTTTTTGTAGTTTGCACATTTAGACTTGTTAAAGATAACCATACATCTATAGTTTCTTCTTTATTTGTCAAACAATCTAAATTTAGTGTGTGTGTGTGTGTGTGTGTGTTATAGGCACTACTCTAGTGTTGTAATCTCTACTCTTACTATTGTATATTGCCTACATATATAAATAGTAAAGGGTTGGCTATCTAATAGGTTTAAAACTCCTATTTCTTCTCAACTTGCAAGATAAATCTACTATATCTCGAGTATTATAAAAAAAAAAAAAAAGATAAATATGTTATAACAAGTTAATATACTAATAATTTAAATCATATAGAGATAATGAAGAATTTGGAAATGAAGCTAGATAAAAGACAAGACGACTTTAAAGGGCAAACATAATATTCTCATTAATTAATGATCCTAAATCTATATATAATATCATATATTGCATCTTATAGCACGTGGAGAAGTGATAAGCATAACCAATGGGAATTCAAAATTTAAAGCAGGTGAGGTTTTTGATGTCCATAACTCATCAAAAGTAACGAGGACGCCATACAAGAACTCAAACCATGAATATTGATGGGTATATGGACCCATTCATTGAAACACCTTCCTTATAATTGTAGCATATATGTGACAATGCATTAACTTCTTTTGGGATAATTAAATGGTGTGTGTATCATAAAGGCCTTTCAAAAATCAACCTTCATAAGACAACAAGGAGAAGATCGTTTCCTGCCATACTGCTGAAGAAGCTCTTGGACCAAATTAATATTATCACTCATTAGTCTGCCACCCAAGAAAGCATTCTGCATGGGACTGATTATTTTTATCAAAGCGTGAGCTAAGTGACCAGCAAGAATTTTAGCAATCACCTTATAGATCACATTACAGCAAGAGATTGGTTTGAAATCATTTGTTGATGAGACATTAGCCGATTTGGGAACCAAAGCAATAACAGAGTGATTAACCTACTTAAAGAGCTTGCCAGAAAGGAAGAAATCTTGAACAGCAGCACAAAAATCCCTCCCCACAACACTCTAGGCTTGTTTAAAGAAAAAAAGAGTAACTATCAGGACCAGGAGCTTTATCATTCCCAATACTAAACACTGCCTTCCGAATGTCCTCATTTGAAACTGGAGAGAGGAGAAGATCATGGGAACTTGAAGCTACACAAGGCCTATATTGGATAACATCACTATCTAGAGGAAGAGTGTCTTTGGATGTTCCAAGAAAATGCTGGTAATATTGCACTAATTCTACTCCCACTTCCTTCAAGGAGGTGCTAAGATGACCATGACTACACATGATGGCTGGAATAAAGTTCCTCCAATGATTTTGACTCATGAGAGCATGAAAGAAACTAGAGCCTTTGTCACTCTCCTTGAGGAATTTACATTTGATCTTCTGGCCAAAGAACATTTTTTCCGCAGATTTCAGATTGGACAACTTTAAGCGAAGGAGCCTGTCTTGCTCTAACAAAAGATGATTATTTCTATCTTTTTGAAACGTAGATTGATGAAGCTCTAACTCAGTTTCAAGTCTAGAAACTCGCTTAGAAATATGGCTAAAGTGAAGCTTGTTGAGCTCCTTCAAAGACCCTTTTAGAAATTTAAGCCTTCTGCAGAGTATATACATAGGAGTGCCATAAACTGAGGAGTACTAATTACTAGAGACAACCTCCAAAAATTAGTCACATGAAGCCCACATATTAAAGAATTTGAAATTGCGATGGCCTTGCACATTTTGATCAAGTTAAACTACTGTTGGGGAATGATATGTGAATGCACTAGGAGTGCCAAAATGAACATGAGCCATACGCTGCAAAGAGGACTAAGAAGGATTAGTTAGAACACGATCGAGCTTACTCCAAACTGTACCATTAGTCCAACTAAAGTGACATCTGGTATAGTTGAGATCATGGAGGCCAAGATCATAGCAACATTCTCTAAAATATGAGGTTTCATAAGTGGAAACAGCTTCACCATTATGCTTATCTGTTAGAGAGAGCACATAATTAAAATTACCAAGCACCATTCAGGGACAAGTAAGGCACCATCTCCGCAAATCAGCCCATAGAGACCTTCTAGAAATAATAGTGTTGAAGCCATAAACAAAAGTGACCATGAAACTAAATTGAGAGATCAAACTACTGACAGAAAGATGAAGACCCTGTGCAGAAAAGGCAAGCAAATCAACTTTGACCGTAGCAGGATTCCAGAAAACAACAATTCTAGCATTACTAGTTACATCAGCATTAGTAAAATACTTTCAGTGCTTGAGCTGAAATTTATGCATACAAGCAACCCTGGAAGAGAGCAATTTGTTTTCAAAAAAACCGCAAACATCCATTTTATATTTCTTCATGAGGCAAACAACCTCATGTTGTTTCAAGGGATTATTAAGACCCCTGATATTCCAACTATAGATAATCATGAGTTTGCAGGGGAAGGAGGAACCCTCCCACCACTACCACTTAATCTTTAATTTTGACTTCTTATCCCACTCTTGGCAGTCACCCCTGATGAAGGTACCCCATGATAATTTCCAGCACTAACACTATCCCAGGACCAGTTATCAACTTTTTAGGGGCCATACTGAAGAAGATGTGGCTTGAACCCGTCCTTTATTGGTTAGGTTAGGAGAATCATCACAAGGGTTTGCTTCTGGAGCATCCACTATTACTACCACTTCCTTTCCCTTAAGACTACGACTGGGCTGCTTGTTGACACCAGCTTCAGAGATGGCACCAGCTTCAGTCTGCACTGGAGTCATTCTAGGAGCCTCAGATGGAGTCTTCTCTTGTGGGTGTGGATGTTGCTCCTGTTGTATTATACGTGTAAGAGTCTCCTGCTGAATTTATGGCCTCAACCTACTAAAAACACTCCCCTTATCACTTTGCTCAGTATGAGCATTAGCTTTATTGGCCATAGCCTGGGAGCGGTTGCCAATCTCCTTGTTTGCACTAGCAGCAGCTTTGGGACATAGAAGATGGGTGTATCCAAGAACATGACAATGGTTACAAAACTTCGGTAATGTTTCAAAAACAACCTTTTGATGGGGGGTAGAGCCATTTGGCAGGAACACATCAACAATATGTTGTAAGTCCTTCAGAAGATCAATTTCAATCAACACTCTAGCATAGGATAATCGGGAAAGGTTGGAAGTTAGCTTGTTACATTAAATTGGTTTGTCAAGCACACTAGCAATTTTGGATAAACAAGTTGGCGACTAACATTTTAGAGGAAGGTACAGAAATTTCACCCATACTGGAACTCGTGACATTTCTTCACGGGAGAAATCAAAATACTCTATCATCAGCCTTAAAATAAGAGGTCTACCATACACAAGATAAGGACCCCATGTAGAACAACAAGCTTGTCTTCCTCACTTTTAAACCGATACACCAGCCAACCAGATTCATGAGTAGTGAGGGTGGCATCACACTTCCAAATAGTAGTAATAAGATTATTCTGAGCCCTAAATCCAGGGCTTTTACTAGAAACATAACCCACAACACACAAATTCCATACATCAAAATTATGGTGAATATCCTTAGACGAGATGGAAAATGTTTTAGTTAGATGATTAAGAGATAAATTTTTGAGCTTGGTACAAGATTCAGTGTTTCTATTTGAAGAAAATAGATCTCGCCATTTGCTGCTACCCAGAGGGAAAGATAAAGATTTATCTGCAGTAGTAGTAATGTCTAGGTTTCGGCCATTAGTACAAGAAGGAGACACATGTTGCAGAAAGCAGAGAGGGAGATTTTGGGGATACCTCATATTCTTCCTTCGAGAAAATGAAATCCAGTTGTTCCTCCTCCAGATCCTCCTCATCAGAGCAGTCTTCAACCAAGACCGCTTCCATAGACTTAGATCCAGAAGCAACCATCATGTCGTGATCAAGGTGGGGATTGCTGGGATTCACACCATTGGTAGGGGATGAGGGTATGAGGGGAGGATCTGAGTTTGATTCATGAAGAACAACACCTGATTGAGAACCATGAACAACTTTAAGGGCTAAGACCATCGAACCATCATGGTCATCGGGATCTGAAATAGGAGCATGCAGATGGTCTTGTCTACGTGGTACTGTAGTAGTAGCCTTTCTTTTGTTTCTGGCCATTTGAAAATAAGCACGGGCGGGAAAAGAAGAAAGATGGGGAAACAGGTGAGAGATTGAAAAATAGGACAGGGAAATAAAGGAAAACTGAGAGAGGATCAAACACAGTAAACCGCCAGCAAACATAAGGGAATCAGCTCCATTAAGGAAGAAAGCATCTCTCTCTAGATTCTCACTCTAAACTGGCGTTCTAACTCAAAGCGTTAGTTGTGCTGTGGCTAGGTTTGTTTGCTTTGCAGTGGTTTTGCTGTGGTCCAGAGGGTGTGGCTTTGGGTCTGCCTGCTATATGCTGCTTTTAGCTGTTGTTCTGGTGTTTTGTGCTGCCTTGGTGGCTTTGTGTTTTTTGGTTCAGTAAGCTAGCCTCTTGTTGGCACTTGATTTCCAGTAGACTTGTTTGTTGCTGGTCTTTTGATATTGTTGTCTAGGTAGCTTAGCTAGCTAGTTTAGGTTTCTTTGTTTCAGGGAGTATGTTCCTTTCTGTTCAAGGGAGTCTGTTTCCTTTCACTAGTTTGTATATGCCTATACATATGACTTGCTGGTCTCCAACTATGTTTTTGTATCTATATAATTTCTTACATTTGATTAAAAAAAAGGAAAGAGACATAGCAAAGAAAGAGCTCTCAGTCAGTCAAGAGAGAGATGCTCTCCTCCTCCATGGAGTGGATTCCCTCATGTTTGCTGGCGGTTTTTGCTGTTTGAATTTTCCTTGGCTTTGTCTTCCTTTTTTGCTCTCCTCCCCTTCTCCGTTTCCCTGTTTCCCTGTTTCCCCCTCCTCTGATTTTCAACTCGTCCCTGTTTCCCTCTTTTCTCTTTTCCCGCCTGTTCCTCTTTTTAAATGGCAAAGAACAAAAGAAAGACTGCATCTACAGTAACTCGTAGACAAGACGCTTCACGTGCTCCTATTGCTGGTCCCAAGGATCATGATCAAGATGGTGATGGTTCAGTGGTTCTAGCCCTCACGATTGCTCCTGGTACCAAACCCGATGCTTTTCCTTGTGAACCCCGCACAGACCTTCCCCCCATGTCTTCATCTCAACCTAGCGATGTGTGTCTTAGTGATCTCCAACATGCTTCTGTGATGGTGGTTGCTTCTGGCTCTGCATCTTTAGATGAGGTCCGGGTGGAAGACTGTTTTGTTGATTCTGATGAAGAGATCCTGGAGGATCAACTGGATTTTAATTTTTCAGATGAAGAGTGTGATGACTCCCCCAAATCTCCTACCTTGCTCCTAGCTGAGAAAGTGTCTTCCCCCCCTCCTTCTGGAGGTCGAGTGCTTGATACTACCACTGTAGCAGGAATATCTTCTTCACTCTTTGTCGTAGCAAATGGCGGGACCTCTTTTGTCAAATAGATCTAGTCTCCTGTATCAAACTTTAAAATTTCTCACTTAATCATCTCACAAAAACTTGTGCCGTGGGATATGTCTTTGGCAAAAGCCCTGGTTATAGGGCTTTGAATAGTATTATCTCTTATGTCTGGAAATGTGAGGCCACCCTTACCATTCATGACTCTGTGTGGCTGGTATACAGGTTTAAAACAGAGGAGGACAAGCTTACAGTTCTTCGTGGAGGACCTTACTTTGTATATGGAAGGCCCCTCATTCTACGGCCTATGACAAAAAATTTTGACTTCTCCAGTGAGGAAATGTCACGGGTCTCGGTTTGGGTAAAGTTTCCAAACCTTCCTCTGTGTTGTTTGTCACCTGTTTGTCTATCAAAGATTACCAGTGTTCTTAGGAAGCCTATTCAGTGTGACCAGCTTACCTCAAATCTTTCTTGTATGTCATATGCATTAGTGTTGGTTGAAATAGATCTTCTTGGGGAACTTCGACACTCAGTTGAGGTCTCTCTGCTAGAGGGTCCTACTCTGCACCAAAAGGTTGTTTACGAAACTCTACCGAAGTTCTGTAATTTCTGTCGTATTCTTGGTCATTCATGCCTCCTCTGCCCCAAAACTGTTGCTAATACCAACAAGGGGCCTAGCAGTCAGCCCCAAGCTCAGGCTATGCAAGCAGATAAAATGAGCGTTTTTAGCAGATTGGGACCATAGCTTCAACACCAGGGGTCTCCTCCTCTTATATTGTCACAGGTGCAAGTTTAGCCTTCTCATGATCAAGTCATTTCAGCGGCTGCTGGGGTGGATACAGTGTCAGAAGCAGTATTGTTGCAATCCAAAAGGGAAAGAGGTGATTATAGCAGAGCCAATGCCTGCTGTCAACACTTATGAAACTCCCCCCCCTCTCCATTATGTGCCAGAGAGGTGCGGAGCACCTCCCCTCCTAGAACTGAATTATTGGTGGCTAATCCTTGTGCTAGGGAGTTTCAGAGCACCTCCCATCTCAGAACTGACTTATTGGTAGCTCATACTGGAGACAGTGTTCATGCTGGAAACTCTGAAAGTGTTCCTCTCTTCGTGGTGCCTACCAAGAGTGGAGTCAAAACTCGTAGCCAGAAACAACGTGGTCATAATGGAAGGATCTCCCCTTCCCCTGCAATCTTATGATTATATACAACTAGAATATCAGGGGACTCAATAATCCCCTGAAATAACATGAGATTGTTAGCCTCATGAAGAAGCATAAGATGGATGTGTATGGTTTACTTGAAACCAAATTGACTTCCTCTAGAGTTGCCTGTATGCATAGACTTCAGCTCAGGCACTGACAGTACTTTACAAATACGAATGCAACAAGTACTACTAGAATTGTGGTTTTTTGGAATCCAGCTACGGTCAAAGTTGATCTGATTGCATCCTATGCGCAGGCTTTTCAATTTTCTGTTAGCAGTTTGATCTCTCAGTTTAGCTTCATGATTACTTTTGTATATGGTTTTAATATTATTTCTGCTAGACAATCTCAGTGGGGGGATTTAAGGCGATGGAATTCTAGCTGCCCCTGGAGGTTCTTGGTGACTTTAATTCTGTACTTTCCTCAACAGATAAACACAATGGTGAGGCTGTTTCTTCTTATGAAATCTCTGACTTTTAAGACTACTATTTTGATCTTGGCCTCCATGATGTCAACTTTACTGGCTGCCATTTTAGTTGGACAAATGGTTCTGTTTGGAGCAAGCTTGATTGGGTTCTGATCAATCCTTTATGGTCTTTTTTGCAGCGCCTCACTCATGTTCACTTTGACCCTCCAGGTGCATTTACAAATCATTCTCCTGCAGAAGTTCGTCTGGATCCGTATGTGCAGGGTAGATGAAATTTTAAATTCTTTAACATGTGGGCTTCACATGATTCGTTCTTGGAGGTGGTCTATTCTCATTGGTTCTCTCATGTATATGGCACTCCTATGTACATTTTCTGTCGCAGGCTTAAACTCCTGAAAGGGCATTTAAAGGAGTTCAATCGTCTTCATTTTAGTCATCTATCAGAACGAGTATTGCAGCGTGAATTTGAATTAGAGCATCATCAATCTGTATTACAGCAAGACAGGGATAATCAACTCTTATTTGCACAAGACAGGCTTCTTCGATCCAAATTGTTTACTCTGAAGTTTGCGGAAAACAGTTCTTTAGTCAAAAGATCAAATGCAACTTTCTTAAGAGCAGTGATAAAGGCTCAAAGTTCTTCCATGCTCTCATGGGTCAGAACCATCAGAGGAACTTCATTCCAACCATTATGTGCAGCCATGGCAGTATTAGCTCTTTGAAGGAAGTGGGCGATGAATTTGTGGCTTATTACCAGCAGTTGCTTGGCACATCCAAGACCACCATTCCCCTTAACAGTCCAGTTATTGGTTGTGGCCTATATCTTCCATCTAGTTCTCATGGCCTTCTCCTCCTTCTCCTTTCTCTAGTTTCTCATGAGGATATACGAAAGGCAGTCTTCAGTATTGGGAATGACAAAGCCCCATGCTCTGATGGCCACTCCTTCTTTTTCTACAAGCAAGCCTGGTCTGTTGTGGGAGGGGATTTATGTGCGGCTGTTCAGGATTTCTTCCATTCTGGCAGACTTCTTAAACAGGTTAACCATTCAATTATTGCTTTGGTCCCCAAATCAGTGAATGTCTCTTCTCCATCTGATTTCAGGCCAATTTCATGCTGTAATGTTATTTACAATGTGATTGCAAAGATTTTAGCTGGTTTCCTTGCTCAAGCTTTAAAGGATATTGTCAGCCCCATGCAGAATGCATTTTTAGGTGGCAGGTTCATGAGCAACAACATTAATCTTGTCTAGGAGCTTCTTCGTCATTATAGCAGGAAGCGTTCATCACCTCGCTGTTTGCTAAAAGTTGATTTTAAAAAGGCTTTTGACTCTGTCCAGTGGGAATTCTTGGAAAACCTTCTTCGCCACCTTGTCTTTCCAGCTAAATTTGTTCTTCTTGTTATGCAATGTGTATCCACCGCTTCTTTCTCTGTTGCAGTTAATGTTGATATTCATGGGTTCTTTTTGGGGAATAGTGGAGTTAGACAAGGAGACCCCTTGTCCCTATACCTTTTTATCTGTTCTATGGACTATTTCTCCAGAATGCTCAAGCTTGCTTCCCAGCATGAGGGCTTCCATTTCCATCCAAAGTGTGAGGTGTAAGGTATCAGTCACCTTGCTTTTGCAGATGATGTTTTCCGTGGTGACTCCTCTTCAGTTCATTGTCTCCTCCAACAGCTCACACTCTTTGGCCAGACTTCTAGTTTGGACATAAACCCGTAGAAATCATCCATTTTCTTTGGGGGAGTAGGCAATGTTCAAAAGCAATCTATCCTCACTGCTTCTGGCTTCAAAGAAGGGAGGTTTCCTGTAACGACCCGGCTTTCTAAGCCCAACAATAGTAAATTTTTTTTATATATATATATTTAATACACCTGTGCCGGTAATCAAAGAACTTGAATCCTTACATCATCAAAATACAACCCATACAATCAACAGTTCATTCAAAAGCGAATCTTACACAAACACATAATATTAATGTTGCATGATTTGAAATTCATATTAAAAATATATATACATGGACATGATTTGCATCCTTACACTACTAATAGCCATTACAAACTTTAAACAAAAAGGATCTAATAAAAGTTATACATTCAGTACATTGATCCCTACAAAGTACATTGTGAGTTAGAATGCATCTACTTAATTCTTTGCAAAAGTAGGTTCCCGTGTATCGGGTATCCTAGATATCTCGTTGGTGTGACGTCCCTGCAGCAGTACAAAACATTTAAGAGAAAACAAATACTTAATAATAATAATGGTAACTAACGGCCTAGCAATTAAATAAGCATTAACATTTATAATTTCTTCATGTATTTGATGTAACAATTAGTAGTACATATAGATACACAAGTTTTCAAATGCCATTCGTCGAAACTAGTCGTTTATTTGTCCCGGCTATCCATCCGGATTCCATAGCGATAGCTGCGTCGCTGCCAATCCTAAAATCGGCAGCCGAAACTACATCGCTGCCAATCAAGGAATCGGCAGCGAAACTGGGTCGCTGCCGATTTCTGTATCGGCAGCGCAGACTGCATCGCTGCCGATCCAAAATCGGCAGCGGAAACTGCGTCGCTGCCGGTTTTTGTATCGGCAGCGGAACCTAGGTCGCTGCCGATTTCTGTATCGGCAGCGAATACTGTGTCGCTGCCGATCCAGAATCGGCAGCGGAACTGCGTCACTGCCGATCCACAATCGGCAGCGAAATCATCCCTTTTTTAACCCGGCCATCCATTCGGACGCCATTAGCCAAAGCTAATCACTCTTTGTCCCGGCCATCCGTTTGGATGCCATTAGCCGAAGCTAATCACTCTTTTGTCCCCGCCATCCGTTTGGATGCCATTAGCCGAAGCTAATCACTCTTTGTCCCGGCCATCCGTTTGGATGCCATTAGCCTCACTCTTTTGTCCCGGCCATCCGTTTGGATGCCATTAGCCGAAGCTAATCACTCTTTGTCCCGGCCATCCGTTTGGATGCCATTAGCCGAAGCTAATCACTCTTTTGTCCCGGCCATCCGTTTGGATGCCATTAGCCGAAGCTAATCACTCTTTTATCAACAATTAAGGGTTCGACAATTTAATATCGGTTCTAACAATATGGTAGTACTCAAGTTAAAATATTCCAAGATTCAACGTATGAAAAAGAAGGTGCAAGTCACCTACCTGTTCCACCTGTGGGTCGTTCCTTGTCTTGATGATGGTCCAATCCCGACTGCACCACCTGAGACATCAATGGTCACAAATCAGCACAGTTGTATTTATTTATTTTTGAATCACATTCATCATCACACTTATTTCAATAGTTCACATGTTCACATTAAAGTGTTCCCTATTTTACACCATCATATCATGAATTGTTATTAGCATTTAAGTCATTCCTGCCTAGGAGGCTTATTGTAGAAATCGGCAGCGAGAACCGGTTCGCTGCGGGCTGCCCAATTCGGCAGCGAGAACTGGTTCGCTGCGGGCTGCCAGTTCGGCAGCGAGAACTGCACCGCTGTTGGCGCCACAGTTTCGCTGCACAACGCACAACTCGGCAGCGAATATCACTTCGCTTGCAGCAGGTTCAGTTGCGGCAGCGAAACAGAATTTCGCTGCACAACACACAAATCGGCAGCGAATATTAATTCGCTGCAGCAGGTTCAGTTGCGGCAGCGAAACAGAATTTCGCTGCGCAACACACAAATCGGCAGTGAATATCAAATCGCTGCAGGAGGTTCAGTTGCGTCAGCGAAACAGAATTTCGCTGCGCAACACACAATCGGGAGCATCAATTTCAGCACAATCATCACAGCAGAACACATTAATTCCAGCAACAACATCACATTAATTCCAGCAACAATCATCACAGCAGAACACATTAATTCCAGCAACAACATCACATTAATTCCAGCAACAATCATCACAGCAGAGCATATTAATTCCAGCAACAACATCACAGCAGAACACATTAATTTCAGCAACAACATCACATTAATTCCAGCAACAATCATCACAGCAGAACATATTAATTCCAGCAACAACATCACATTAATTCCAGCAACAATCATCACAGCAGAACATATTAATTCCAGCAACAACATCACATTAATTCCAGCAACAATCATCACAGCAGAACACATTAATTCCAGCAACAACATCACAGCAGAACACATTAATTTCAGCAACAACATCACATTAATTCCAGCAACAATCATCACAGCAGAACATATTAATTCCAGCAACAACATCACAGCAGAACACATTAATTTCCCCTAGTTAAAGCCGGCCCTCTACCATGATTTGTTAGATGTTCTGAAATTGACTTTATTTCACTTTTGTTTGCTTGTTCTCTTGGTTAATTTCAGCTTCCTTCACAGCTGGCTTAGGTCTTAGATCAATTCTTTTCTTAGGGTTTTTCTTCTTCATTTTCGTTTTTGATCTTACGGGGGAGAGGAAGAGAGTTTCATGACCCATACCTTCTGAATTTAACTAAGTTTGAGGAAGGTTTGACACTATTCAGCTGCTGTTCTCCTCCTTCTTTTTCCTCTCACGTTTTTCCGGCTCTCTTTTTCCTCTCCTCTATGCAGCTGCCCACTCCTCTCTTTCAAGGTCTCATCTCTCCCTCACAAGTTCACAAAGTAATCTCTACTGGTCTGATTTACGTTTCTGTTGTGAAAGGGGAAGGGAAGAACGGCATGCAGCTGCTGGATTTGGAAGAAGATGGGTCATTCTCTCTCCCCTCTTTGTATTTATACTACCCATCCAATGAAATGGGTTGTTTGGGGGTTGGTTTAGGTGTGTCCTTATCCTTGTTTGGTTTATCTAAAACCAGTTTTACCCCTCCCTCCCAGCTCTGCGTCACTGTTCATTGAGAAATCGGCAGCGAAAACTGCATCGCTGTCGATTTCTGCATCGGCAGCGAAAACTGCGTCGCTGCCAAGTCCAGAATCGGCAGCGAAAACTGCATCGCTGCCCAGTCCAGAATCGGCAGCGAAAACTGCATCGCTGCCGATTTCTGCATCGGCAGCGAAAACTGCATCGCTGCCGATTTCTGCATCGGCAGCAGAAACTAGGTCGCTGCCGATCCAGAATCGGCAGCGGAACTGCGTCGCTGCCGATTCAGAATCGGCAGCGGAACTGCGTCGCTGCCGATTTCTGCATCAGCAGCGAAAACTGCATTCATCATCATCCCTCTCTCTCTAAATATATATATATATATATATATATATATATATATATATATATATATATATTTTCCTTTGGGTGTTTACATTTCCTTTCACATATCTTGAGGTCCCTCTGAGTCCTCATAGGCTGCTAGCCAGCCAGTTCTCGTCGCTTTTGCAGGATTTGAAATCATCAGTCCAAGGATGGATTGGCAAACATCTTACATATGTTGGGCGTTTGGAGCTCCTCCGGTCTGTTCTTTTTGGGAAAGTCCAATTTTGGCTAAATATTTTCTGACATCCCTGAAATTGTGATGAGGAATATTATTAGTATCTGCAGAAACTTTCTATGGACTGGAGACGTTAGAATAGGTACCTTAGCTTTGGTTGCTTGGAAGACTATTTGTATGCCTAAGACAGAAGGTGGTCTTGGTTTATTTGATCTCAGAGCTCGTAACAGAAGCTTCCTTGACAAGCAACTATGGAATATTCATCTTAAAACAGATTCAATTTGGATTCATTGGATCCACCATTTCTACTTAAGTAGTGGCACCATTTGGACTGTCCAAGCACATCACTCTTCTTCCCCACTGTGGAAAGCTATCATCTCTGTTAGAGACCTCATCTCTCAGCACTGTGGGGACTCAAAGGCGAGTATAACTTTAAAGAGTAGCTGGTCTAATGATGCAGGTCCTTTTCTGGCCCATGCATATGATTTCTTTAGACCGATTGGTTCGGCAATCTCATGGGGTCGAGTGGTTTGGGAATAGTGGTCTCTGTCTAAATACAACTTCATCCTCTGTCTGGCTGTCCTGGGAAAGCTTCCAAATCGTGACAGGTTGAGGTTCATCCCTATTGATCCCACTTGTGTGTTCTGTAGGCATGAGAAGGAGTCACATGGTCATCTGTTTTTTTCTTGTGACTGGACATGTCATCTGTGGGCTAAGATAAAATCATGGCTGCGGATTGGCAGGAACATGCTGACTTTGAACAATGCTATTCGTGGGTTACACTCTTAGAGGAACAACATTGAGGCTCAAATGAGAAGAGTTTCCTTGGGCATCACGGTGTATCTCATTTGGGAGGAAAGAAACAAACGGGTTTTTGATGGGAAGACTAGGGGGGTTGATATAGTTTTCAGGAGATTTCAAATCTTATTTTATATTGCTTCCATTTTTATGAAAAGGATCATTTCCTACTACACGTAGGCTGATAGTTTCAGCATGGGTGGTCTATGGTTACACTACCAGAAATTCGCTAAATACCAACGGATTTCCCGACGGAATATTTCTGTCGGAATTTTGAGGTCGAAATTACCGACGGAAACTTTCCGTCTGTACTTCAGTCTGTAATTACCGACGGAAACTTTTCCGTCCGTAATTCAGTTGGTAACTACCGTCGGTAGTTATCGACTGAATTACGGACGGAAAAGTTTTTGAATTTAAAAAAAAAACAGGTTGGTGACGTGGAGGTTTTGGCTGGTTATTTTTTTCCGACGGCATCACCGACGGATTCAAAACGACAGCCCGTACAGTGCCCGTACAGTGATGCGACCGGTTCGCCGTTTAAATTGCCGACGGACTCACCGAGGGATTTGAAATGGAAGATCCGTACGGTGACGTGTCTATGTTTCCGTCAGAATCACCGACGTAATCACCGACGGAGTTTCCGTCGGTGAAACCGTCGGAAAAAGTTAATATATGACAGCTCTGCCGACCCTCTCCTCCCCTATTTCTCCTTCTCCTTCCTCATCCCAACTCTCCCCATCTGCAAACAACCAGCCCCCCCTCCCCCCCAAAAAAAAAAATCTTCCTCATATCAGCACAACAAGTTATATTTCTTGAAGTTTTGTGGTCACAGCATCCGTGTTCTGATTTACCGACGGATTTTATCAATTTTTGTAAGTAATTATATCTTTTTAAATTTTAAGATTTAATTAAATGTCAATTTTATTGTTTTTTTAGTATATGTATTTTGTTAGTAGATGTACATGTTTTATTGTTATTTCTCAAACAAACTTGTAGTATATGAATGTATAATTTTGTACCTGTTATGGTTTGTTTTAGATTTTGTAAGATTGTATTTGTTTGTAAATTGTTATTTCTTTATGGAAGTACCGAATTACATGTGCTATTTTGAAATAATTAATAGCTTGCTTAATGGGTCCGTTTAAAGTTTTATCAATGGTATTGCGGAGTGGTAATTTCTGTAAATTTATATATTTTAATTCGTATGGACGTTGATAAATGATAATGAATATTTAATATTTATGAGAAGTTGTGATTGGTTTGTTGGATAATCTCAAGGTAAAGTAATATTTTTACAAGTTTATTTACCTAACTTAGTTAATTAATACATGATGTCATCATAATTTTATAGAGGTTCGATATAAGTCATGGATGATCGTTCATGGATGTATCGAGATTCACGCCAAGGATTGCGGAGGATGGATTATTGTAATGGGGTTCAGGGTTTTATTAATTTCGCAACATCTATTCCCAGAAATTTTACTGGAGGCGATATTAGGTGTCCATGCAGGAAGTGTGAAAATAAAAAGTATCTGCATCTAGATATTGTAATGATGCATCTTCTACACAAAGGGTTTATGGAGAATTACCAGTGTTGGTATGCACATGGAGAAGTATTTGTTAGCGAGAGTGAGAGGAGAATGGAAGAAACGATGGTTGGGTCTACTTCTAGTGCTAGAAACGTGCATGAAACGGCAAATGACAACACTAATCCTTACAGAAATATGGTTATGGATGCAATGAGAATGAATCAAGGTAATGGCAGTCAATGTCCAATCGTAGAAGAAGAACCTAATGTAGATGCAGCTAGGTTTTTTGATTTGTTGAAAGATTCTGACGAACCATTATGGGATGGCTGCACGAACCACAGTAAATTATCGGCCGTAGCACAGGTGTTCACCATCAAGTCAGATCACGGGTTGAGTGAGGCCGGGTATGACAAGATTATTGAATGGGCAAGAAGCATTTTACCTGAAGGGAACAGGCTGAAAGAGAACTTCTATGCTGCGAAGTCCATGATGAAACCCCTCGGTTTAGGATACCAGAAAATTGACATGTGCCCTAACTTCTGCATGTTATACTACCTTGAAAATGCTGAGATGAACGAGTGCATGACATGCGGGCATTCCCGTTACAAACCTAGAACTGGCAGGGGAAAGACTCTAGTGGCATATAAAAAACTTAGATACTTCCCGATCACACCTAGACTGCAGAGGTTATTCATGTCACCAAGGACTGCTGAGCACATGACATGGCACCAAGCACACCATGCGGTTGATGGAGTGATGGTTCATCCTTCTGACGGCGAAGCGTGGAAACGCTTTAACAGTGTTCATCCTCACTTTTCAGCTGAATCAAGGAATGTGCGTCTTGGGTTGTGTACAGACGGATTCAACCCATTTGGGTCATTTGCTGCTCCTTATTCTTGTTGGCCGGTCATACTCACAGTTTATAACTTGCCACCGGGAATGTGTATGAGGCCGGAGTTCATGTTTTTATCTACTGTCATACCCGGTCCAAGAAGCCCGGGGCGGAATATAGATGTTTGTCTTCGACCGTTGATTGATGAGTTGGCGCAGTTGTGGTCCTCTGGAGCTCTGACTTATGATATATCGAGGAAACAAAATTTCATTATGAGGGCGGCATTGATGTGGACTATCAATGATTTTCCAGCTTATGGAATGCTTTCTGGTTGGAGCACGCATGGGAAACTCGCATGTCCATACTGCATGGAAAACAACAAGGCATTCACGCTAGCAAATGGAGGCAAAGCTTCTTTTTTTTACTGTCACCGTCGCTTCTTGCCACTTCATCACAGGTACAGAAAGAACAGAAAAGATTTCTTTGTTGGCAGAGTTGAAAAAGATGTTGCATCCCCGCGTCTTTCTGGTGAAGAATTGCATGATGTTGTCTCAGAGTACGGTGACATTGTGTTTGGCCTTCAATCAGGTAAGCAAAAGTTTCCTGGTTTTGGTTTGACCCATAATTGGGTAAAGCGAAGTATCTTTTTTGAGCTTCCTTATTGGAAGACCAATCTGCTCCGCCATAACCTTGACGTCATGCACATCGAAAAGAACATGTTTGAGAATATTTTCAACACCGTCATGGATGTGAAGGGGAAGACAAAGGACAACATCAAGGCTAGATTGGATATAGCTTTATACTATAACCGTAAAAATATGGAGTTGGTTTATGATGAGTCACGGGTCGCAAAACCAAGAGCAAGCTTCGTGTTAGAGAAAAACGCACAACTGCTAGTCTACAAATGGCTTAAGAGTCTGCGTTTTCCGGATGGACATGCATCGAACATATCAAGGCTGGTTAATATAGAGGACTGCAGATTGTATGGAATGAAGAGTCATGACTGCCACGTGTTTATGCAAACACTCATCCCATTAGCTTTTCGTGATTTGTTGTCCAAAGGGAATATGGGATGCACTCACGGAGATAAGTCATTTCTTCAGAGATATATGCTCCAGCAAGTTGAATGTTGATCACATTGAGAGGCTTCAAACGAATATCGAGACACTATGCAAACTTGAGATGATATTCCCTCCATCATTTTTTGACTCAATGGAGCATCTCCCTATACATCTACCGTTCGAGGCAAAAGCTGGAGGACCAGTCCAATATAGATGGATGTACCCATTCGAACGGTTAGATATTACAGTTGCACTGTAATTCATATATAAAAGTATTTTCTATGTTTTTCTTAATTGAAAATACTTAATTAATTCAATACAGGTACTTGTTTAATCTCAAGAAAAAGGTTAAGAACAAGGCGCATGTTGAGGCTTCGATATGTGAGGCCTATATTGTTGAGGAGATCTCAACATTTATCTCGTACTATTTCGAACCTCATCTGAGAACGAGAATCAATCGCGTTCCACGGCATGATGATGGCGGTGAAGTGCCTTCCAGTGGGAACTTGTCAATATTCTCCAATACTGGACGACCCACACCTAAAAATGCCGTAAGAGGAAGATATTTGTCGGAAATAGAGTTCAAACAAGCACACAACTATGTTCTATTTAACTGTGATGAGCTGAGACCTTTTATTCAGTAAGTTTATACTAATTACACTTTGTTAGTAATATACTGTTAATTATATATTGTAATATCATACACTCATTATCACTTGCAGGCAACATCGTCAATATTTGCTCTCCAATAACTCACAGCTGACCGAATCCCAGATATTTCAATTACAAGATGAGCAGTTTGCCACGTGGTTCAGAACACATGTAAGCACTATCACAAACTCATTCTAGCTTGCAAAATTATTGTACGTATGCATGTCATTACGAGATTCTCGTTCATTTACTGTTTATTGATGTACATTACATACAAGGTTTATCAAATGGGAAGGAGTGCACCTAAGTCATTGTCTTCACTAAGCCTGGGGCCTGAAAGAAAATGTAAGTGCTACAACGGGTATTTTGTCAATGGATATGTTTTCCATACTGAAGAATACGGGCAAGGAAGAAAGACATACAACAGCGGTGTTTGTGTTAAGGGATCCACTAGTAGTGAGTTAGAAGTTGACTACTATGGTAGATTAGAAGAGGTCGTCGAACTGCAATATCATAACGAGCAGAATATAGTGTTTTTATTCAAATGCTATTGGTATGACACGACTGACAGAGGAATCAGAGTTGATCCGCACTATGGTCTGGTCGAAATCAACTCAAAAGCTAGACTCCGCAACATAAACCATGTCTTTGTTTTCGCAAAGTCAACAAGTTTATTACACATACACCCCTTCATTTAGAAAGGACCGATCAAGAGTGGATTGGTTGTCCGTTTTAAAAACGAAACCCCGGGGTCGTGTCGAGGTTGTTCAGGATGAGAACGAAGACACAAGTGTGCGAGATGAAGTCTTTCAAGTTAGTGAGGTGGTTGAACCATATCGAGTTGCTCCTTCGATTGAATTGGAAGAAAATTCAAATTTTCGTGTTTTCGATGATAGTCTTGTTGATGTTGACGCAGAGGAGTTAAATTTTGTTTTGAGCTCTAGCAGACAACCAAATATCGATGAAGAAGATGATATTCATATTGAAGATTGCGATGAAGGTGATGACAATTCAATTGATGACGAACAAGAAGAAAATTCTGACTAACTACCAAAATTAAGCCCTATGTAAAACCCTTTCTTCATGTAATTTAGATTATGAATGATATATATATTTTGAAACACAAAATATTTATTACTTGAAATAATTAGTTCAAATGCCACAATTATGAGATAATTACTTGAAATGCCACCCAATCACCGACGGACTTAAGTCCGTCGGTATTTCACAGAGAGTTCAAAAATAATTACTTGAAATGCCACCCAATCACCGACGGCTACACCGACGGACTTAAGTCCGTCGGTATTTCATAGAGAGTTCGAAAATAATTACTTGAAATGCCACCCAATCACCGACGGCCACACCGACAGACTTAAGTCCGTCGGTAAGTTGTCGGCGGGTCAATTTTACCGACAAAATTCCCGACGGACCGCGCGAATTTCAAAGGGTTGCGCATTAAATGCGCCTCTGACCGCCTAATATTGCCGACGGAATTACCGACGGACCACGAAAAATATGGAGGGTCATTCAATTGTTTGGTGCGAAATTCAAAAGTTACCGACGGATTTTTAACATATCACCGACGGAATAAATTAAAATAATAATTAATTTTATATCCGTCGGTGAAGCTGTCGGTAAAACTGCCATATAAGTTCAAGTGACCGCCCGTTCAGTTCATTTTTTCTTCTCCTTCGTTTCTCTCCTTCGGTGAATCCTCTCCATTCTTCAAAGCTTTGGCCTCCAATCTCTCGCAAGTTTTCTTCATCATCTTCATCAGTTTAAAGGGTTAGTGTTTCCTCTATTTTATTTTACTTTAATAGTTTTTTTTTGCTATTTTTTTGGTTATTGTTTTTGATTTGGTGTATTTTTTGTAATGTAGATAAAGTCTATAGTTTTTTTTGCATAATTTATTGATAAAGTCTATAGTTTTTTTTTTTGAATTTATTGAATATTTTTTATTGTTGTATTGGCATAATTATTATTAGTTAATTTGTTGAATTTTTCTTGTTAATGTTGAATTTACCATAGAATTAGTAATTGAATATGTTGAAATAATTATTAGTTTTACTCTATTATTGCATGATTTGTGTTTAATTTTTTCCATTTATTTTGATTGTTATTCTAGAGTTTTTTATTTATTTATTGTTTTGTTGTATTGGCATAATTATTGAATAATTACTTGAATTGTAATTCTTAATGTTGAATTTACCGTAGAATTAGTAATTGAATATGTTGGAATAATTATTAGTTTTACTCTATTATTGCATGCTTTGTGTTTAATTTTTTCCATTTATTTTGATTGTTATTCTAGAGTTTTTTTTATTTATTTATTGTTTTGTTGTATTGGCATAATTATTGAATAATTACTTGAATTGTAATTCTTAATGTTGAATTTACCTTAGGATTAGTAATTGAATATGTTGGAATAATTAGTATAGATTGGGTAAATTGGTTGTGGCTATTGTTAATATGTGCAGGTTTGTGGATTTGGGTAGTATCCGGTATAGGGGAGGTGCTGTCGAATTTTTTTTTTACATTTGAATTTAATTATATAATTATTTGTATCAAATTGTGTAGATGCGTAGAACGAAAACCAGAGCTGGTCGCTCAAGTGAGGTCGCAGCTAGTTCGTCTAGCAGCGAGGATGATATTTCCTTAGGTGCTGCTCAAGAAGAGGCACCTACATCACCTGCGCCGTCAACCGATGTTGCCTCTTCCAGCGGTACTTCACAGCGCAGAGGCGGCATGCCTTCGCAGCGGAATCAATTTAGCCGCAAGTACGAGGCACAGTGGAAGGACGACCTTTCAATGTAAGTTTGTTAAGGTTTTAGTTTTTTTTTTTAAATTACAACATAATTTATGAAGTAATCACTATTGAATTTATTTCATTTATTTTCAGGTTCACAAACATTGAAGCCGCCCGAGTAATATCATCGGCGTTTAAATCGTCGATGGAGATTCCATTGTTTCAATGGAGTCAGATATCCAAGCATCCTGAATGGATGCCTCAAATCAATGCATGGTTTAACAGGTTTGAGGTTGGTATTAATTTATAATTTTCAGCTTATTAATATAATTGTAAATAAATTATTATTTTTATTTAAACTTGTTTATTTATACAAAGCACAAATTCTGCTGGGACATTGAGCATAAGAATGTTGTGAGGAGGGTATGGGAAAATCACGCGGCAACTAGGTAAGATCGAAAACAATACAGGATTTTTTTTAGGCAAAAATTTATGTTTCGAAATGTAATTTTTGGTTGCATGAAGCAGGTTGCGTGATTTTTGGTATGAAGCACAGAAAAAGGCAAAAAAAACCGCGAGGGATAGAGGTTTCCAAGGCTGGAACGATGTTGCGGTTTGGAGGGATTTCAAACCGATATACATTCCGGAAGATATATGGCCGCACTATCTTGAGCACGTGACGTCTGAGCGGTTCACACGACGCTCACAGTCCGGTGCTGGCAACCGGAATCGGCCAATTCATGGCGGGGGTGACAACTCACACTGGCGGCTCCGTTCCGTTTGCTGCACATGCGAAACGGATGGTAAGATTAATTTAAATGAAATATATCGTTAAATTCAGTTGTTGTTAATATATCTTTTTTCATTATAGGCTGCGTCTCTTGGACGTGAGCCGAGCCCGATGGAGCTGTTTGTGGAGACGCACGTGCTGAGTCAAGACCGCCAGAAGGGGGCGCAACAGTTCGTTGATAACCGTGCTCAGCATTTCGTGGTATGTTTGTTCAACCATTTTATTTTGTAAGTTATTATGTAAGTTATTATGTTTATTGTATTGAATATGATGATTACTTTTTATTTTTATTTTCAGGAGACCTATAATAATCGATTGAGGGAGAGATACGGGGACGATACTTTGACCCATCCAGAATTCGATCCGGATTTGTGGATGGAGGTTGGCTCGTCAGGTGGACCCGATAAAAATCGGGTTTACGGGCTCTCCAACACTACGGCCGACAACTTGCGGTCGACCCGTAGTGTTTCAACCGTTGGGAGCTCCCAATCAATATCGAGCTCCCAATCTAAGGAGTTTGTGGCTTTGCAGCAACTCACCGAGAAATACGATAACCTACAAGCGGAGTACGCACAACTCAAAGTGTCTCATGCACAACAAAGAGCGGAGTCTGAGCAATTCAAAACGTCTCAAGCACAACAAAAAGCGGAGTATGAAGCGGCTCAAGAACAGCAAAAAGCGGCTTATAACCAGCTTTACAAAATGATTATGAAATTGTCAAATAGCGGAACATGTGCGCCTAATCCTTTTTGGCCGTATAACCACCAGCCTCCGCCAGGATCTCCTCCTCCTCCTCAAGCTCCATCATCTTTATATTAATTTGTAATCAACATTATTTACCTTTAAAACTTCATTTATTATTTTTCTTGAAACATATTCAGTTTGTAATGAATATTATTTAACTTTGTTTTTTTTTTTATGTTTAATATAAATTTTATTTGCATAATTGGTTTGTATTACAATTAATTTATATAGTTTTATATTATATATCCTAAATAATTTTTTAAACACAAATTAAGAAAAAAACTATTACCAAGGATTTTACCGACGGATTAATTCGGTTGGTATTTTAAACACTCACCGACAGAATTACCGACGGACTTAATCCGACGGATATTACAGACGGACATATTCTGTCGGTATTTTATACACTCACCTACAGCTTTACCGACGGATGTTTTCTGTCGGTAAATCACAATATACCGACGGAATAAAAATCCGTCGGTATATTTCAAGCGGGAATATTTTTTTTTGGCGCGCCATATACCGACGGACTAAAACTCCGTCGGTATATTTCAAGCGGGAATATTTTTTTTTGGCGCGCCATATACCGACGGACTAAAAATCCGTCGGTATATTTCAAGCGGGAATATTTTTTTTTTGGCGCGCAGATTCCGTCTGTAAAACCATCGGCAAATGGTTTTTTTGTTTTTCCGACCGATATAGCGACGGAATGGGGAATCACCGACGAAGGTAAAGCCGACGGACTCAATCCGTCGATGAATACGTCGGGAATTTAATCACCGATGAACTTCGAATCACACACCGACGGAATTTTTCCGTCGGTAAAACTGTGAAATCTTGTAGTGTTATGTGTTGCAGGCATCCTCCCCCGTGTTTGTTTTGTTGGTAACAGTCTACCATAAATTGATGCTGGCTACCGCAAGCTTCAATTTCAGTTCTTCATGGTTCTTCTTTTTCATGAGAATCGCCGCTACGTGAATGCATGGTGAAGTCTTGGCCATGCATGTTGTTTGTACGTGCTAGAATTTGCTGTTGGGCCCACCGTTTTTGTCTTCGGGTGGTTCGTGGATTCAAGTCTATGTTTGCTGCCACTATTATCGTGTGTAAATAGGGATGGGATTATTTGTGTAAGTGGTTAGTGGCTGGCTTTGTTTTTTTTTTTTGCTCGGTTATCCTAGGCACCTGTAGTCTTTGGGTTCCTAAAATAACCGATGGTTTGTTACTTTGGGTTGTATTAATTCTTTTGTGCTTGCTGGGAGCCTGTTCCCGCTAGCTTCGTTTTGTACATGTGTATATTTGGCTTGTTGGTTTTTCAGGTAGTCCTTTTTTGATCTATAAAATTTCTAATATTAGATAATAAAAAAAGAGACGAAGCAAAAGAGCTCTCAGTAAGAGAGAGAAATTAGAGAGAGATGCTCTCCTTCTGAATGAAGCTTTTCCCTCGTGTCTTTGATCTCCTGCCACTGTTTGCACTCTTCCTTTCTTCGATCTGTCAAATCTTGGCTTTTTCCTGGTTATGGCTAACAAAAAGAAGAAGGCTGGGTCCTATAAATCTAAGCTAAAACAGCAAAAGTTGCTGGCCGATTCTCAACTTGTAAACGATTACACTGTTCTAGCTTTAGAGGCCCTGTCTCTGTCTCGTACTGTTCATGTTACTGTTCCTATTCCCTCAAATTTAAATTCAAACCAAAGCCCGCCTGTTGTCTTAGCCCCCTAGAGTTCTTGTCCTAATCACCATGTAATCTCTGCCCCACGCGGCTCTCTGCCTCAGAATCATGACGATCCATCCCCTAGTATCAATCATGTCTTTATGGAGGATTATTCTGACGATGATGATCTTGATGACGAGGAGGTGAATTTTGAATCTTCTGGGGAGGATTATGCGGGTGTCTCTAAATTCTTCACCTCTCCAGTTTTTTAGGCCCCCTCCATCCCTGTTGCTTCCCCTACATGCGCCACGTCAGCTCTTGTTGCTTCCCCTGTGTGTGCCACGTCAGCTCCTGTTGCTCATGTGGAGGGGAATGTTCCTTTGGCTGCTACAGTAAGTGGAAATCCTAATCTTTCTGAGCCTCCTCCTAGTTCTTGGTGTAATCTTTTTTTCTCTAATCGCAACACTGCTAGTTGCCCCAGACGCATCCATTATTTTGCTTTTACTGAAACTAGAGGCTGTAATTTGCTTGATGATGACTTAGACACTAAATGTGACCTTTGAAAGATGAGCCTTGTTGGCTATATTGTTGGTCGTTCGCCTGGCTTTAAAGCCTTGCAGAACCTCATTATTAACACATGGCACTGTGAGGCATCATTGACAATTCTTGATTCTGGTTGGTTGATTTTCAAATTTGCTAATGAAGAAGACAAATTGAATGTCTTATCTGGTGGCCCTTATTTAGTCTATGGCAGGCCTCTCATTCTTAGGGCAATGCCAGAATACTTTGACTTCTCTTCTTCTGATATGCATATTATTCTGGTATGGATCATATTCCTTAACCTTCCTCTCAAGTGCTGGTCTCTCAAATGTTTATCTAAAATTGCCAGTGTTCTTGGTAAACCTGTTCAAAGTGACATGCTCACTTCTTTCATGTCAAGACTATCATATGCCAGGGTGTTGGTGGAAGTAAAATTACTCTCTGATCTGCCTTACTCCATTGAGGTTACTTTGCCTAATGGCAGTATACTTCACCAGCAAGTTGTTTATGAGACCCTACCATGATTTTGCAAGCACTGTCGAACTCTTGGCCACATTTGGCCACATTACTTCAACTTGCACTAAATCCCAGCCTCCCAATGTTCTAAGCACTCAGCGGGCTCATGACTCTGTTGCTCCTGTCCCCAAAGGCAGGGATAATGTTTTCAACTGTTTAGGACCTCAAGGTGGCACTTCTGTAGTTGAATGCCCAAAGGCAAATCTGCCTGCTGATTGTGAGCCTAATTCACTGTCGGTTGAGGTTGAGCTTGTATCTGAGAGTGGAGCTGCTGCGCCTAACTCTGGTGATTGGGAACTTGTTCAGAACAAAAAAGTTACGCACAAGCCTTCCCCCTCAAGGAATTCTTCTGGGTCCCCTCATATTGAGCCTTACTTGGCCCAAGGGAATTCTCATATGGTTCACAGGGATTGCCAGCCTTCACCGCCACTTCTTGTTGCCCGCAACATCTCTGCACCAGCTCCTAAAGATTTAGCTGGCCATAGGACTGACAATGGCAAATTTGTGGTTATATCAAGTGTACCAGGTCATTTCTCATATAGTCCTATTGGTATGCCCATAAGGAGAAGGGCTTAGCAGCACACCGGTGGAGTATCTGGCAGGGGTGAGGTTACCTACCACTCCCCCTTCTTTATGTTAATTCGCAGTTGGAATGTCAGAGGGTTAAACAACCCTCTAAAGCAACATGTGATTGCCACCTCATGCAGAAGAATAAATTAGATTTTTGTGGTCTTTTGGAGACTAAATTGGTTTCGTCTAAAGTGACTTCGATGCAGCAATTTAGGCTAAAAAAATGAAAGGTCCTGTCCAATGCAGCAGTGGCCTCAACAACTATAATTGTGGTCTTCTGGAACCCTGCTACTGTCAATGTTGATTTGCTTGGTTTTTCGGCTCAAGGCCTTCATGTTCTTATTTATAGCTTGGTTCATCAGTTCAGATTTTATGCTTCTTTTGTTTATGGGTTTAACACTGTCATTGCTAGGAGAACTCTTTGGGATGATTTAAGGAACTGGAGTCCTAATTCCCCTTGGCTCATTTTAGGTGACTTCAACTCTCTTCTTTCTCAAGCTGACAAGCACCATGGGGAACCTGTGTCCAATTATGAGATTGCTGATTTCAGACAGTGTTCCTCTGACCTTGGGCTAACATATTTAAATTACTCTGGTTGCCACTACACATTGTCCAATGGCAATGTTTGGAGCAAACTTGACCATGTCCTTGTCAATCCCTTTTGGTCTTTTGCTCATGCTTCAATCCATGTTCACTTTGATAATCCTGGGGCATTCTCTAATCATTCTCCTGCCACTGTTTCTTTCCACTCTCGACAACTGATGGGTAAGAAGTGCTTCAAATTCTTTAATATATGGACTAACCATGCTAGCTTTTTGGAGTTGGTTGTAGATAAATGGCATTATGAAGTTCATGGGTCCCCCATGTTCATCCTCTGTAAGCGCCTTAAACACCTTAAGGGGCCTCTAAGAGAACTCAATAAACTTCATTACAACCACATCTCTGAGAGGGTTGCTCATGCTAAGGCTGCTCTGGATGCTCATCAAACTATTTTCTCTAATGACCGGGACAATACTCAACTTCATGCAGTTGACAAACACCTCCAACAGAACCTTCTCCATCTTAAAGTAGCAGAAAGGCAATTCTTTTCCCAAAAGCTTAAGTGCAATTTTTTCAAGGAGTGTGATAAAGGCACTTCATTCTTTCATGCTCTTATGAATCGGAAGCATTGGCAGAATTATATTCCTGCAATTCAACGCAGTGATGGCACTCTCACTACTTTTATTGATGAGGTTGGGGCTGTCTTTGTGGACTTTTATAGTCAGTTACTTGGCACTTCAAAAGACACTCTTCCTCTTGATGTTAATGTTATTCAGCATGGCCCGTGCCTGGATGCTGATTCACATGCTTCTCTTCTTGCTCCAGTTTCTGACATGGACATCAAGCATGCTTTATTTGCTAAAGATGATGCTAAAGCCCCCGAGCCTGATGAATTCTCCTCTTGTTTTTTCAAAACGTCCTGGGATGTTATTGGTGAGGATTTTTGTCTTGCAGTGCGGGATTTTTTTTGAGTCTGGTGCTCTCCTTAAACAAATTAATCACTCTATCATTGCTCTAAAAATCGGCCAATGCTATATCTGCTTCAGATTTTCATCCAATTTCCTGTTGTAAAGTGATATATAAGGTGATTGCTAAGATTCTAGCTGTGAGACTATCCCATGCTCTTGCAACTATTATTAGTCCAATGCAGAATGCCTTTCTAGGTGGTTGATTGATGGCAGATAACATTCATTTAGTTCATGAGCTCCTCCGAAACTATGAAAGAAAACAAACTTCTCCCCGATGCCTGATGAAGATTGATTTCAGGAAAGCTTTTGACTCGGTTCAATGGCCTTTTCTTCGTCAGCTTTTGTTGTTGCTTGGGTTTCCAAGTCGTCTTGTCCACTTAATTATGCAATGTGTAGAAACTGCCTCTTACTCTGTAGCTGTTAACGATAGTATTTATAGTTTCTTCCCTGGGATGAATGGTGTTCGGCAAGGTGATCCTTTATCCCCTTATCTTTATATTGCTTCCAGGATGCTCCATATGGCTTCTCTGTCTCCTGGCTTCCGCTTCCACCCGAAGTGTTACTCTCTAGGCATTTGTCATCTGGCGTTTGCTGACGATGTCGTCCTGCTCTAAAGGGGAGATAGACATTCTGTTACCTCTCTGTTTCAGCAATTGGCCATCTTTGGGTGAACCTCGGGGCTGGAAATTAATGCTAATAAATACTCCATCTATTTTGGCGGAGTATCGGACAGCATGAAACAACTTATCCTATCAGATACGGGGTTTGTTGAAGGGTCCTTTCCTTTCCGTTACCTTGGCATTCCCCTCAGCCCTCACAGACTCCTTGCCAGTCAATTCTCTCCTCTTCTCCATAAGCTAGAATCGGCAATTCAAAGTTGGCTGGGGAAGCATCTCAGTTAGTTGGGAGAGTGGAGCTGCTCAAGTCTGCCCTATATGGCATGGTTCAATTCTGGCTGAATATTTTTCCTGTTCCTGATACTGTTATCAAGCAAATCATCTGTCTTTACCACAATTTCTTGTGGACTGGTACTGTCTCACGGAACAAATCTGTATTGGTTGCTTGGTGCACAGTTTGTCTTCCTAAAAATGAAGGTGGATTGGGTCTTTTTGACATCAGAGCTCGTAATAACAGTTTTCTTGCTAAACAAATTTGGAATATTTATCTTAAAGCTGATTCCATTTGGATTCAATGGGTCCATCATTACTATTTACATACTAACTCCATTTAGGACACTACAGCTCACCCAAGTTCATCTCCTTTGTGGAAATCCATCATCAACTTTTAGGACAAGCTTTTTGAAATCGGTGGAGGCCAGTCCCATGTTCTCTCTTTGATGGAAATCCGGTGCTGTCTGATGGCCCTTTCACAGCCAACGCTTATGACTTCTTGTGGTTTCGAAGCACTCCAGTGCATTGGAGAATGGTCGTCTGGGAGTCATGGTCTATGCCAAGATACAGTTTTACTCTATGGTTGGTGGTTTTAGGAAGGCTTCGTACAAGAGATAGGCTATGTTTCCTCCAAACAGACTCATCATGCGTCTTTTGCCAGATGGATGAGGAGTCACACAACCACCTGTTCTTTAGTTGCCATTAGACCTCCCTTCTCTAGCAGATGATTAGAAATTGGCTGTGTATAACAAGGCACATGTCAACCATAAGCAGTGCTATTCGGGGGCCGTGTCGAGGTGGAAACAATGCAGATGGAAGAATGAGGTGTGTCTTTCTTGGTATCCTTGTTTATATAATCTGGGAGGAGAGGAACAAAAGAATATTTGACAGCAAATGCACTTCTATTGCTTCTCTCTTCCGTAAATTTCAGACTCTGTTTTTCATAGTTTTCCATTTTCATGAGAGCACTACTAAAAAGGAGGGTAATTAGCATCGGATGTTAGTATCAGAATAATTTAGATGCAATTTTAGTAATAAATTAGCAACAGATTAAATATATATTAATTTTTTAATATTAGCAACGAATTCAACAATGAAAAATCAGATACTGAAAAATAAATTAATATATTAAGAATCAACAACGGATTTGCTATTGCTAATATAGTTGCTGATATAAAATAATAATAATAATAATAATAATAATGACATGTTGCTTTTTTATTGGTCTATATATCTATAACTTGAAAACAACAAAAGGAGAACCTCACAGCTGCAAACTTTCTTCATTCTCTAGAAAAACCCAATATTGTGTCCCTTTCTATAATTCTCCAAAAACCTAATTAACCCATATCTCTCCCTTTCTATTCCTTTTCTAGGAGCCAAGCCCATATGTCCCTTTGAATTCTACCTATCCCTATCATGCATCATTTTCCACAAACATAACTTCTTGTTTTCTTAACTTCTTCTCCAGTTCCTTTACGCTTCCAAAAATTCAATCTTGCAGGGAGCAAACATGGTGTGAAAAATTAAGATAGCAGGTATAATCAAAAATTCATATTTAAGAGATTATATTTGTAATTTAGAGAGAATATATATTGTTTTATTAACTAATTTTATAGAACAATTTTGTAGATCTATTGCAAATTATTTGTTAAATGTGGAAGTAGTGAGACTTTTTTATAGGGTTCTGAGTTTTTTGGTTTTACTGGGTGTATGGATGTTGTTTTTTGGGGGAGAAATATGGGTAATGTGTCATAGAAAGGATGGCAGAGTTTGTGCAAAATTTATGGTAAAAACTATATATGACAGCAGGGAATGTGTCTTAGCCGGCTTCCTAGCAAAGTTTCCCAACTTCTCCATACAAAGTTTGGGTAATGTGTCTTAGGAAGGTTGGCTAGGCAGCAGAAATGCAAAAGAGGGCTAATTGGGGGAATGTGGGTTTGATTAATTTTGGGTTAATAAAAATATTAATTTTTTTATTTTTTTATTTTAGATTTAATTTTGGCTAAATCAATTTCAAGTTTTTGAAATTAAAATTGAACTGGATAATAGTTTTTTTGGATTTTATAATCAGTTAATTTGATTTTTTTTATTTAATTAATTTTTAAAGGCTTTTTTTATTATTATTTCAAGGCTTTATCGATACTGCATGCGCACTTAATGAACTCAAACGTCCAAACATGCCGAGAGAGGAGAAATTTTAAATTTTCCAGTCCAGGGAGAAGATTAATGACTCAAATATGTTAAAAAATTTACCTTCCGGCCGATATACTTTCCTGCTTTCTCCGATTTTGCAGAGGCAGCCCATCGCAATAGTTCCTTCATTCTCGATATGGCTTTGGCTTTGTCTCTTTTAACCTTGTCTTTTTTCTCCAACGTGCTACATTTTTTTTTTAACTAGTACGTAGTTATGTTGATTTTCATTATTTGAAACAAATGGAGACTCGTTATCTGAAACAAATGGAGACAAGAACGATGCATTTTAATATTTTGTTTCTTCATGGTGCCATTATCTTAAGAAGTAAAAAAAAAAAACACATGACCTGCAGGATGGATCCAAAATTATAAGTATGGATCCAGAATTCATGAATTAGTCTTTGAAGATATTAGCTACTATGTGATTTCTTCATGTGTTGAAAGAGTGCTATGTTCAATTCAATCTGAATATTTTAACTAGAAGTAAATGATTTTCATCCAGATGTCTTGTTTTCTGTCAGGATGCTCAATATAATATGGGACTCTTCAAAAGACTATTATTGTATGTGTTACAAATGTGAGTCCAAATTCATCAGCCTCGTCGTCTATAGCCACGAATGCTAACTTTTGTACTATTAATTGCTGGAGGATTTTCTTCTGCGAAGGGTCAGCTGTCATCAATATCAGGTTATTTAGCCTGAGGAAAGGTGAGTTGAAATCTACTTCAATTTTGTAGAAGTTTACGATACAAACCTAAAAATCTCACTAGTAAAGGTTCTAATAAGTCAGAGAAACAACTCTGATACTTTCCCTTAACACCAAGACTTCAAAGGCTATTCATGTCTCCACATCATGCCAAAGATATGACATGGCATCATTTTCATAGGTCAGATGATGGAGTTATGGTGTATCCATCTGACGGGGAAGCATGGAAAAAGTTGATTCAACTTATAGGGATGAACTCTTTAAGGAGTTTAAGGTATGAGATTAAACATTTTTAAATTGATGAACTTATAGTGATGAAATTTGTTATCTTTCAAATTGTTTTAGTAATACTTTTATGTTGACTTATTAATTGATATTATGAGACTTGAATATATTGAAAAGTATAATTTAGTGTTCAGAGATTGTTTGATGAATGAGATGTGATCCAGGATGATTGGATCAAGATGGAAGTTGTAATGACATATAATAGAAGTGTTGTCGATAACTTGGTACCAACAAAAATAGAGGAAACTCTGCTGAAATTTTTTTAAAAAATTCATAATCTTAGATATATTATTCAATACTTGACATTAATAATGATCCAGGATGGTAAGGATTGTTTATATTTGTTATGTTGGACTTCAAATTTTCATATTTATATTGTCTAATATTTTTTATTTGTTGATAGCAAGAAAAAGCAGGTGGAAAAGAACCTCTATGGGATGATGTGTTTTCGGTGTTGCATCAGAGTGCCAAGAAGCCTGAAACCTTCATAGATAACAAGTCTAAAAAAGTTGTTGTAAGTATTTTTTTATGTAATTTAATTATTATTTAAAATTAAAATGAATTTATTATTATATTTAATTTTATTGTAGGAGAATTACAAAAAAGAGATGATTTCAAGATATGGAACTGATCGAGAAAATTATCCTTCATTTGATGGAGCAGCTTGGTGTGTGGCTATAGGAGGAGTTACAAAGGGTAGAATATATGGTGCACCTGGTATGCCGAAATCCATGGTTAGTACGAGTGCTTCATCACAATCCTATACGATGGAGTCAACACCTCCTAGCTAATCAATTCAGGCATTGAAAGAGCAAATAAAGGTAGGAGATGGTCATATTTTATCACTACAACAGGAGATGACTTCAATCAAAAACTTTCTTAGTAATATGGGATACCAAGCTTGGGCATCAAATATGGACCAAGGTATGTCGACACCTATGGCTTCATCTATGCCGTCACATATGGCTCCACAGATATATCCCTTGTCTAATCCAATATATCGACCGAGGCCTCGACCACCGTATACCGGTCCCACCTCATGATGGTCAGCATTGTTTTGGTTCGTTTCTGTAAACACCCAAAGGAATATATATATATATATATATATATATATATATATATATATATATATATAGAGAGAGAGAGAGAGAGAGAGAGAGAGGGGGGGATGATGATGAATGCAGTTTTCGCTGCTGATGCAGAAATCGGCAGCGACGCAGTTCCGCTGCCGATTCAGAATCGGCAGCGACGCAGTTCCGCTGCCGATTCTGGATTGGCAGCGACACAGTATTCGCTGCCGATACAGAAATCGGCAGCGACCTAGTTTCCGCTGCCGATGCAGAAATCGGCAGCGACGCAGTTTTTGCTGCCGATGCAGAAATCAGCAGCGATGCAGTTTTCGCTGCCGATTCTGGACTGGGCAGCGATGCAGTTTTCGCTGCCGATTCTGGACTTGGCAGCGACGCAGCCTTCACTACCGATACAGAAATCGGTAGCGACACAGTTTTCGCTGCCCATTTCTTGATCGGCAGCGACGCAGTTTTCGCTGCCGATGCAGAAATCGACAGCGATGCAGTTTTCGCTGCCGATTTCTCAATGAACAGTGACGCAGAGCTGGGAGGGAGGGGTAAAACTGGTTTTAGATAAACCAAACAAGGATAAGGACACACCTAAACCAACCCCCAAACAACCCATTTCATTGGATGGGTAGTATAAATACAAAGAGGGGAGAGAGAATGACCCATCTTCTTCCAAATCCAGCAGCTGCATGCCGTTCTTCCCTTCCCCTTTCACAACAGAAACATAAATCAGACCAGTAGAGATTACTTTGTGAACTTGTGAGGGAGAGATGAGACCTTGAGAGAGGAGTGGGCAGCTGCATAGAGGAGAGGAAAAAGAGAGCCGGAAAAACGTGAGAGGAAAAAGAAGGAGGAGAACCAGCAGCTGAATAGTGTCAAACCTTCCTCAAACTTAGTTAAATTCAGAAGGTATGGGTCATGAAACTCTCTTCCTCTCCCCCGTAAGATCAAAAACGAAAATGAAGAAGAAAAACCCTAAGAAAAGAATTGATCTAAGACCTAAGCCAGCTGTGAAGGAAGCTGAAATTAACCAAGAGAACAAGCAAACAAAAGTGAAATAAAGTCAATTTCAGAACTTCTAACAAATCATGGTAGAGGGCCGGCTTTAACTAGGGGGAATTAATGTGTTCTGCTGTGATGTTGTTGCTGGAATTAATGTGTTCTGCTGTGATGATTGTTGCTGGAATTAATGTGATGTTGTTGCTGGAATTAATGTGTTCTGCTGTGATGTTTGTTGCTAGAATTAATGTGTTCTACTGTGATGATTGTGCTGAAATTGATGCTCCCGATTGTGTGTTGCGCAGCGAAATTCTGTTTCGCTGCCGCAACTGAACCTGCTGCAGCGAATTAATATTCGCTGCCGATTTGTGTGTTGCGCAGCGAAATTCTATTTCGCTGCCGCAGCTGAACCTCCTGCAGCGAAGTGATATTCGCTGCCGAGTTGTGCGTTGTGCAGCGAAACTGTGGCGCCAACAGCGGTGCAGTTCTCGCTGCCGAAATGGCAGCCCGCAGCGAACCAGTTCTCGCTGCCGAATTGGGCAGCCCGCAGCGAACCGGTTCTCGCTGCCGATTCCTACAATAAGCCTCCTAGGCAGGAATGACTTAAATGCTAATAACAATTTCATGATATGATGGTGTAAAATAGGGAACACTTTAATGTGAACATGTGAACTATTGAAATAAGTGTGATGATGAATGTGATTCAAAAATAAAATAAATACAACTGTGCTGATTTGTGACCATTGATGTCTCAGGTGGTGCAGTCGGGATTGGACCATCATCAAGACAGGAACGACCCACAGGTGGAACAGGTAGGTGACTTGCACCTTTCTTTTTCATACGTTGAATCTTGGAATATTTTAACTTGAGTACTACCATATTGTTAGAACCGATATTAAATTGTCGAACGCTTAATTGTTGATAAAAGAGTGATTAGCTTCGGCTAATGGCATCCAAACGGATGGCCGGGACAAAGAGTGATTAGCTTCGGCTAATGGCATCCAAACGGATGGCCGGGACAAAAGAGTGATTAGCTTCGGCTAATGGCATCCGAATGGATGGCCGGGACAAAAGAGTGATTAGCTTCGGCTAATGGCATCCAAATGGATGGCCGGGACAAAGAATGATTAGCTTTGGCTAATGGCGTCCGAATGGATGGCCGGGTTAAAAAGGGATGATTTCGCTGCCGATTGTGGATCGGCAGCGACGCATTTCCGCTGCCGATTCTGGATCGGCAGCGACACAGTATTCGCTGCCGATACAGAAATCGGCAGCGACCTGGTTTCCGCTGCCGATACAGAAATCGGCAGCGACGCAGTTTCCGCTGTCGATGTTGGATCGGCAGCGATGCAGTCTTCGCTGCCGATACAGAAATCGACAGCGACCCAGTTTCGGCTGCCGATTTTAGGATTGGCAGCGACGCAGCTATCGCTATGGAATCCGGATGGATAGCCGGGACAAATAAACGACTAGTTTCGGCGAATGGCATTTGAAAACTTGTGTATCTATATGTACTACTAATTGTTACATCAAATACATGAAGAAATTATAAATGTTAATGCTTATTTAATTGCTAGGCCGTTAGTTACCATTATTATTATTATTATTAAGTATTTGTTTTCTCTTAAATGTTTTGTACTGCTGCAGGGACGTCACACCAACAAGATGTCTAGGATACCCGATACATGGGAACCTACTTTTGCAAAGAACTAAGTAGATGCATTCTAACTCACAATGTACTTTGTAGGGATCAATGTACTGAATGTATAACTTTTATTAGATCCTTTTTGTTTAAAATTTGTGATGGCTATTAGTAGTATAAGAATGCAAACTCATGTCCATGTATATATATTTTAATATGAATTTCAAATCATGCAACATTAATATTATGTGTTTGTGTAAGATTCGCTTTTGAATGAACTGTTGATTGTATGGGTTGTATTTTGATGATGTAAGGATTCAAGTTCTTTGATTACCGGCACCAGGTGTATTAAATATATATATATATAAAAAAAATTTACTATTGTTGGGCTTAGAAATCCGGGTCGTTACAGTTTCCACCACCACCCCCACCACCACCTTTATGATAAAACATATTTATGAAATTGTGACTTATCAATTTTGATGTAAGTTTGACGAGATTTAAAAATTTATTGTGAAATTTATTTTATTTGACTTATTATTTTTTATAAAATAATTTCTAGTATTAATTTATGCTCTTTGTATATTTATCTATAATTTTTGAAATAGCCACGAATAATTAAAAAAATTCAATAAATGAAAAAAATAATTTAAAAAATTCATGTTAAATCAGCAACGAATTAGCAACAAAATTTTTATTATTAATCAGCAACGGAATATCCGTTGCTGATTTACACATTCAGCAACTGAATTTCAGCAACGGATAATTTGTTGCTAAACAAATTAGCAACTGATAATCCGTTGCTAAAAAATTAGCATCTATTATTTGTATATGAAATTATCTGTTGCTAATTTCATTATTGAATTTTATCAGGAATAGATTTTAATATTATCTGCAATGGACTAGTTTGTTGCTAATAGGCTTATCACTACCAGAAAACCGGAGAAAACCAACGGAATTACCCACGGAATTTTTCCATCGGTAATATCTACCGGCGGACAAATTCCGTCTCAAAATCTGTCGGTGTATACCGACGGCCTAAATCCATCGGCGAAACGGTCGGTATATACCGACAGAATATTTCCGTCGGTATATACCGACCGTTTCGCCGACGGGGTATAAAGTTTTTCCGGAAATATGCAACGGCGTGGTGACGTCAGACGATTTTACCGACGGAATGACCGAGGGATTCAAACTGAGATAGCCATACAATGACGTGGCACTGTCACCGACGGAATCACCGATGGACTCACCGACGGAAGTAATCCGTCAGTGATTCCATCGGAAAAAACCATTATATACCCACCGATCTGCCGACACTCTCTTCCTCTGTTTCTCCTTCTTCTTCTTTCCCATCCCACCTCTCCCCTCCCAAACTGCAGCCACACGCATCCCAACTCTCCACTATTCTCAACACGAGCACTCAATATCGGTTTCTTGTAGATTTTATCATTTTTTTGTAAGTAAATCTATCCTTTTAAGTTTTAATATTTAATTGTGAATTTTATTGTTTTAGTATATGTATTTTGTTAACATTTGTACTTGTTTATATGTTATTTGTCAAAGAAACTTGTAGTATGAATGTATAATTTTGTAGTTGTTATAGTTTGTTTTAGATTTTATCAAATTATATTTGTTTGTAAATTGTTGAAATTTTGTTTGAATTACACCGAATTAAATGTGTCGTTGTAATGAAATAAATAATTAATAGCTTGTTTAACGAGTCTTGTTTAATTGTTATCAATTATATTTCGAAGTTGTGATTTCTGTAAATTTATATATGTATAAATTTGTATGTATGAACGTTGATAGTTGATAATTGATAATTGATAATGAATATTTACATAAGTGTTGTTTTAGTTTGTTGGATAATGTCGGGGAAAACCAATATTTTTGTTATGTTTTATAGAGGTTCAATAAAAGTCATGAATGATCGTTCATGGATGTATCGGGACTCACCCCAAGGATTGCGAAGGATGGATTATTGTAACGGTGTCCAGGGTTTTATTAATTCCGCAACATCTATTTCGAGGAATTTTACTGATGGCGGTATTAGGTGTCCATGCAGGAAGTGTAAAAAATTAAAGTTTCTGCATCAAGATGTTGTAACGATGCATCTTCTAACAAAAGGGTTCATGGAAGATTACCTGTGTTGGTATGCTCACGGAGAACTATTTGTTCCTAATGAGAGCATGGAAGAACAGGAGGTTGGGTCAACTTCTAGTGCTAGCAACATGCATGAAGTTGGAAATGAGAACAGTAATCCTTACAGGAATATGGTTATGGATGCAATGAGAATGAGTGAAGGTAATGTCAGGGAATGTCCAATCGTAGAAGAAGAACCTAATGCAGATGCAGCAAGGTTTTTTGATCTGTTGAGAGATTCTGACGAACCATTATGGGATGGCTGCACGAACCACAGTAAATTATCAGCCGTAGCACAAGTGTTCACCATAAAGTCAGATCACGGGTTGAGTGAGGCCGGTTATGACAAGATTATTGAATGGGCGAGAAGCATTTTACCTGAAGGGAACAGGCTGAAAGAGAACTTCTATGCTGCCAAGTCCATGATGAAACCCCTCAGTTTAGGATATCAGAAAATTGATATATGCCTTAACTTCTGCATGTTATACAACCTTGAAAATGCTGAGATGACCGAGTGCATGACATGCGGGCATTCCCGTTACAAACCCAGAACTGGTAGAGGGAAGACTCTCGTGGCATATAAAAAACTTAGATACTTCCCAATCACACCTAGACTGCAGAGGTTATTCATGTCACCAAGGATTGCTAAGCACATGACATGGCACCAATCACACCATGCGGTTGATGGAGTGATGGTTCATCCTTCTGACGGTGAAGCCTGGAAACACTTTAACAGTATGCATCCTCACTTCTCAGCTGAATCAAGGAACGTGCGTCTTGGGTTGTGTACAGACGGATTCAACCCATTCGGGTCATTTGCTGCTCCTTATTCTTGTTGGCCGGTCATACTGACGGTTTATAACTTGCCACCGGGGATGTGTATGAGGCCGGAGTTCATATTTTTATCTATGGTCATACCAGGTCCGAGCAGTCCGGGTCGGAATATAGATGTTTGTCTTCGTCCGTTGATTGATGAGTTGACGCAGTTGTGGTCCTCTAGAGCTTTGACTTATGACATCTCGAGGAAACAAAATTTTGTTATGAGAGCGGCTTTGATGTGGACTATCAATGATTTCCCAGCTTATGGAATGGTTTCTGGTTGGAGCACGCATGGAAAGCTAGCATGTCCATACTGTATGGAGAACAACAAGGCATTCACGCTAACAAACGGGGGTAAAGCTTCTTTTTTTGACTGTCTTTGTCGTTTCTTGCCACATAACCAGAGGTACAGAAAGAACAGAAAGGATTTCTTTGTTGGCAGAGTTGAAAATGATGTTGCACCCCCGCGTCTTTCCGGTGAAGAATTGTTTGATGTTGTGTCAGAGTACGGTGACATTGTGTTTGGTCTCCAATCAGGTAAGCAGAAGTTTCCTGGTTTTGGTTTGACCCATAATTGGGTGAAGCGAAATATATTTTGGGAGCTTCTTTATTGGAAGACCAATCTTCTCCGCTATAACCTTGACGTCATGCACATTGAAAAGAACGTGTTTGAGAACATTTTCAACACCTTCATGGATGTGAAGGGGAAGACAATGGACAACATGAAGGCTAGATTGGATGTAGCGTTGTTCTGTAACCGTAAAAATATGGAGTTGGTTTGTGATGGGTCATGGGTCGCAAAACCAAGAGCAAGCTTCGTGCTAGAGAAAAATGTACAACTACTAGTCTACAAATGACTTAAGAGTCTGCGTTTTCCCGATGGACATGCCTCGAACATATCAAGGCTGGTTAATACAGAGGAATGCAGATTATATGGAATGAAGAGTCATGACTGCCATGTGTTTATGCAAACACTCATCTCATTAGCTTTTCGTGATTTGTTGCCAAAGGGGATATGGGATGCACTAACGGAGATCAGTCATTTCTTCAGAGATATATGCTCCAGCAAGTTGAATGTTGATCACATTGAAAGGCTTGAAAAGAATATCGTTGAGACAGTATGCAAACTTGAGATGATATTCCCTCCATCATTTTTTGACTCAATGGAGCATCTACCCGTACATTTACCGTTTGAGGTAAAAGTTGGAGGACCGGTCCAGTACAGATGGATGTATCCATTTGAGAGGTTAGATATTACATGAGCTATGTAATTTATAATTAAATATTTTATTTTTATTTTTATTTTTTTAATTGATAATGTTTTATTAATATATATATATATATATATATATATATATATATATATGCAGGTACTTGTTCAATCTTAAAAAAAAGGTTAAGAACAAGGCGCATGTTGAGGCGTCAATATGTGAGGTGTATATTGTTGAGGAAATCTCAACATTTATCTCATACTATTTCGAACCTCATTTGAGAACGAGGATAAACCGTGTTCCATGGCATGATGATGGTGGTGAAGTGCATTCAAGTTGGAACTTGTCAATATTCTCCAATCCTGGACGACCCACACCTAAAAATGTCGTGAGGGGAAGATATTTGTCTGAAATAGAGTTCAAACAAGCACACAATTATGTCCTATTTAACTGTGATGAGCTGAGACTTTTTATTAAGTAAGTAGATGTTCGACTTAAACTTTGTCAAGAGTGTACTATTTATGTTTTGTGATACCATACACTCATATAATTTGGAACAACCTTGCAGGCAACATCGACGATACTTACTGTCCAATAACTCACAGCTGACCGAATCCCAGATCTTTCAATTACAAGATGAGCAATTTGCCACATGGTTTAGAACACATGTAAGTCCTATCACAAACTCATTATCTCTTGCAATGTAATTGATTGTAGTCAATGTTACATAATATCCGTTTATTGATTATTGTTGTATTTAATTTACAAGCTAGGTTTATCAAATGGGAGGTAGTGCTGCTATTTCACTGTCTTTACTATGTCTGGGCCCTGAAAGAAAAGTCAAGTGCTATAATGGGTATTTTGTCAATGGATATGTCTTTCATACTGAAGAATATGGGCATGGAAGAAAGACATACAACAAAGGTGTTTGTATTAAGGGATCGACTTCTAGTGAGTTTGAAGTTGACTACTACGGTAGATTGGAAGAGGTCATCGAACTGCAATATCATAGCGAGCAAAATAGAGTGTTTTTATTCAAATGCTATTGGTATGACACAACTGACAGAGGAATCAGAGTAGATCCTCACTATGGTCTCGTTGAAATAAACTCGAAAGCTAGACACCGCAACGTAAACGACGTCTTTGTTTTCGCAAAGCAATGCCAACAAGTTTATTACACATACACCCCTTCCTTTAGAAAGGACCGATCAAGAGTTGATTGGTTATCCGTTTTAAAAACAAAACCCAAGGGTCGTGTCGAGGTTGTTCAGGATGAGAACGAAGACACAAGTGTGATAGATGAAGTCTTTCAAGCTAGTGAGTTGGTTGAACCATACCGAGTGGCTCCGTCGATTGACTTAGAAGGAAATTCGAATTTTCGTGTTTTCAACGATAGTCTTGTTGATGTTGACGCAGAGGAGTTGAATGTTGTTCTGAGCTCTACTAGTGGAAAAAAGAATGTTGTTGAAGAAGATGATAACAAAATTGAAGAGTGCGATGAAGCTGATGATAACAATTCAATAGAGGACGAAGATGAAAATTCCGACTAACTAAACATGTTATAAAGCCTTATTTTATAATGTAATAATTTGAAACATGAAATATTTATTCTTCTTTAATGGTCAGCTCTTGTTATTGTGTTGTGTGTGCTGTAAGATTGCAATTCAAGATTTTTTGACAGGGTAACATAAAAAAAATAAGAAAAATTTACGGTTTCACCGACGAGTATACCGACGGACTATAACCCGTCGGTATTTCACAGAGAGTTGCAAAACAATTACGTGATTGTGCCACAATCACCGACGGAATATAACCGTCACTATTTCACAGAGAGTTGCAAAACAATTACGGGATTGTGCCACATTCACCGACGGATTTACCGACGGAATATAACTCGTCGGTATTTCACAGAGAGTTGAAAAAAAATTACGGGATTGTGCCACATTCACCGACGGGATTACCGACGGTTTTACCGATGTAAAATACCGACGGAATCACCGACGGATTTATGCACATCCCGAAGCGCACGCATGTCTGACATGTGTCCGTCTGCACGAATACCGACAGATTTTCCGACGGATCGAAAAGTTTGGCGGGATTTCGAACTTTTTTGGTGCGCATTTCAATTAATTTCCGACGGAATTTAATGCCACCGACAACAATTAATGTCCGTCGGTAATTCCGTCAGAAAAATTGCCATATAAATCCCGTCTTTCCCCCATTTGGTTCATTTTTTTCTCTCGGCTCCGTTTCTCTTCTTCTTCATTTCTGTTCTCCTCTCCGTTTCTATTTGGCAAATTGAAGAGATTTTATTGTTTTGGTGGTTGTGATTTTACCAAGGTATGTATTCTTTTTTCTTTATCTTTGTATTTTTTTAATTTTAATTATGATTATTTTTTTTTGTGTTCTTTGTTTTGTGTATTGTTTGTAGATAAAATCTTACATTCAACACACTATTAAGGTAAGTATTTTTTATTCCCAAATTTATTTTGAATTGATATAGTGTTTTTTAGTTTTGTGTATTGTTTGTTTTGTGTTTATGTTGTTTTGTGTAGTGTTTTTTAGTTTTTTAATTTTATAATATTATTGTTTGTATTGCTATAATTGTTATTGTTGAATTTATGTTAAAAATGTTAATTTATATATATAATTGTTATTGTTGAATTTATGTTAAAAATGTTAATTTATATATATAGATGTACTATTTAATTAGTTTATCTTAATTTAGGATATTAATGTTTCCATGTCATTGTTATTGCTTGTTATTACATTTTTATATTTATGTGTACACGTTAATTTCTATTTCGAGGTCCATTAGGGTCGATCGTGTTAGGAATGATATTGATTTAGTTATCTTTTGCTTTTGACCATGTAATTATTTATAAATTAAGAGTCTTGTCTCCTAAAACTTGAAATGTAATATTAATCCGTAAATTTGAATGTATGACTTTAATCTAATGTTTGTAACTCTAAGTACCAATTTAACAATGAATGTTCATAGTTGAAATTTATTCTTTTACTTGAATATCATTATATGATGTTATTGAATAAAATGTTGTGTTGATGATGATGAGTTGGGTTGAGATCCAGGATGATTGGATCGGGATGTGAAATAAAATTGGAAGTGTAATATGATTTTGTCGATAACTTGGGACCCCCCCAGTATAAGGGAGACTCTGTCGAATTTTTTTTAAAATAATCGAAGTTAATTATGTAATTATTCATATAAATTTGTGTAGATGCGTAGAATGAAATCTACAGCACGTCGTCAGAAGACGGTTGCAGCTAGTTCTTCTAGCAGCATGGAGGACGTATCCTTAGGTGCTGATCACGGCGAGGAATCTACGCCAACTTGTGATGCTGCCTCTTCTAGCGCGGTTTCACAGCGCAGAAGCGGTGTGCCTTCACAGCGGGGTCAATTCACCCGCAAGTACCAGGCACAATGGAAGGATGACCTCTCAATGTAAGTTTGTTTAGGTTTTAGTGTTTTTTTTATATACTTATAACATAATTTATGAACAACTAATTAATATTACTACTTTTATTTAATATCAGGTTCACAAACATTGAGGCTGCAAGGACTATAACATTGGCATTTAAATCGTCGATGGAGATTCCATTGTTTCAATGGAGCCAGGTTTCCAGACATCCTGAGTGGAAACCTAATATTGATGCATGGTTTAAGCGATTTCAGGTCGGTGTTAATTTTAATTTCCAGCTTATTTTTAATAAATGATTTTTATAATTTTATATCTTGTACTATTCTTATTTTATATGAATTATTTATATACACAGAACAAATTTGAGTGGGATAGGGCGGACAACAATGTTGTGAGGCAGGGTATGGGAGAATCACGCGGCAACTAGGTAACATCGAAAATAATATTTATTTTTGTTTTATAATTTTATGTTTTAAATTCTAATTTGTTACTATGGAAGTAGGTTGCGTGATTTTTGGTATGACACCAAAAAAAAATCAAAAAGTCAAGCGAGGGATAACGGTCTTGAAGGATGGAATGAGGTGGCGGTTTGGCAGGAATTCAAACCGCCATTCATCTCGGGGGAAATATGGACGGCATATATTGAGCACGTGACCTCAGAGCGGTTCTCACGGCGCTCACAGTCCAGCGCCGACAACCGGAACCGGCAAATTCATGGTTCGGTGACCACGCACACTGGCGGATCCATCCCATTCAGCGCACATGCAAAGCGGATGGTAAGATTAATTTTAATGAAATATATCGTTAAATAATTTGTCGTTCCTTATAATATATTTAACTTTCAACCTATTTTTTCCTTACAGGCTGGCTGCGTCTCTTGGACGTGAACCGAGTCCAATGGAGCTGTTTGTAGAGACGCATGTGCGGAGTCAAGACCGCCAAAAGGGGGTGCACCAGTTCGTGGACAACCGTGCTCAGCACTTCGTGGTATGTTCGTTCATTCATTTTATTTTGTAAGTTATTAATTTCTTGAATTGCATCTTGAATTGCATTTGATGATTTTTTTACCGACGGAATTTTCAGGAGACCTATAATAGCCGATTGAGGGAGAGATATGGGGACAATCTGTCGACCCATCCAGATTTCGATCCAGATTTGTGGATGGAGGCGGGATCGTCTGGTGGACCCGATAAAAATCGGGTGTACGGGCTCTCCAACACTACAGCTGAAAACTTGCGTTCGGCTCGTAGTGTCTCAACTGTTGGAAGCTCTCCATCAGTATCGAACACCCAGTCTGAGGAGTTCATTACGTTGAAACAACAATATCAACAACTCTCGACGAATTATGATGAGCTCCGTCAAATAGTCATGGAGATGAGACCAAAGATGGGTGACGATACTTGTGCAGCTTCTTTTTGGCCGTATGGTCCCAGGAACAACCAGCCTCCTCCTCCTCCTCCTCCTCCGCCGCTATTCTAGTTTAATTTTGTTTTTTAAACACATTAAATTTGTAATGAATAATATTTAACATTACTTTTATATTTTTAATGTTTAATCCATTGTTATTTGTTTATTAAGGTTTTATTAAGGTTTTTCACTATTAACAAAATTATTTTATATATATATTTTAAATACCTACCGACGGATATTGATGTAACCATATTATTTGATAGTTTCACCCACATCTACCTAATGTTTTGTCCATGTTTTATATATAAAATACCTTGATATTCTTTGTTTTATGTTTTGAAGGCACTTTTGGATGAAAGATGCAAAAAGGAGTAAATTGGAGGTAATTGGCAGATTTGACGTTCAGTCGATGTTTTGTGCAGAGCGTGAGTTCTAGAGATCGAAATGAAGTGATTCCAGTGGCAATAAAAAGCTAACATCCATACCTTTCTAGAAATGTAATGCAAGAATAATAAAAAGAGAAAGATCATGGAAATCACATCCTGCAAAGTCAAATCTCGCATTCTACCAGTGTTGACCTTTGGCCATTCAAAATTTAATATCTGGAGCTACAGAAGTCCAATGGATGCAAACTCAATTTTCTTGGATTCCTAATTCCAATACCTATCCACGCTCCAAATATCAGCAAAAACGATGTCATATGAGGGAGATATGATTTTCCAAAGATGACAACTGAATTCTGCCAGCAAAGAGGTTTCGTGAAGAAATGAGTCCAAATTACATTCCGAAGCATCTTAACCGACATCCAAGTTTTTATATCAGCAATTTAGCTCCTCTAAGTCAGAGCTTGAAGATTTCATGCAAGGCTATTTCTTCTTTTTAGGGAAAATAGTTATTGAAGTACTTGAATGTAAACTGTCAACTTAAGGAAGGACTATTTTGTAAAATAGAGACTAGGGTTTCTTAGCATATAAAAAGAAAGAGAGAAGAGGCAGCAGCCAGCAGAAAAGAGGGAGAGCAGAAGGAGGCAGCAGCTAGCAGAGAATAAACACAAATTCTCTCCTCTACAAACCCAAAAATCATGCTCTTTTCATTCTTTAGAAGTAGTTGTTCAATAGTTATGCAAGGCTAAGCTCTTTTCTTGGTTGCAAGGACACAACAAACCTTCAGATTTCAAGAACCGTGAGATTTATTCTTCCTTTTATTTTCAGTTTATGTTATGAATGAGTATGATTGTTTTCCTATGCATATTTCCTATGATTGTTGTTGATGATTGCTAGAGCGGACTCTAAGTTATTGTTGTGAACAATCTATTGCTAAGTTTAATATCAAAACCGGAGTTGTGATATATGAACTTGTGAAGCAACTAAGCTTGATAATTGTGGCGGAACTATGTTATTGAACTTAGGGAGAACATTTGAACAAAGTGACACAAGTTGCGGACAGCTTGTATGTTAATCTTGATGAAATTATCTAGTTCTTAAAGCTACCATTAAATTGAATCATTAGTGCGAACACTTTGATTGTTTGTTGGTTAGGATTAGTTATACGGCGGATCCGTTAATTAATCAACGTTAAGAAAAGATAAAATTTCAGAACATAAACTGCAATTTTCGTTTCAAGGATCGGTTCTAATTTCCGTTGGTGGATGTGTGCTTGCGACCAAGGTTTGTTTTCTTGATAAGTTTCAGTCTTAATTGATTTTGTTTGCTAGTTTAATTGTTGTCATAGTTTAGATAATCACAAACCAAATCCCCCCAATTACATAACGTACAACATAAAAATCTGACTTGAAACTTCCTCGTGGGATCGACCCCTTGCTTGCTCTATACTATCTTGTGTGTTTTAAGCTAGGGTAATTAATTTGTGCGACCGCGACATCGCAACAGATATGTCCGTCGGTATTTCACAAAGAGTTGCCAAACAATTACCAGCCATGCTATAATTACCGACGGAATATATCCGTCGGTGATTAAATACAGACGGATTTACCGACGGTTAATATCCGTCGGTATTTCACAGAGAGTTGCCAAACAATTACCAGCCATGCCATAATTACCAACGGAATATACGTCGGTACGTACCGTTGAAATTGCAGACGGATTTATTCCGTTGGTAATGTTCCCGCGGGAAACTTTTTTTTTGGCGCGCGTGTATCCGTCTGTAAGACCGTTGGTGTTCCGTCGGTGGGTGTTTTTTTTATTTGCGACAGACTTAGCGACGGAAATGGGTTTTACCGACGACTGGTATACCGACGAACGTGTTCCGTCGGTGAGGCCATCGGTAATTATTTTACCGACGGAGTTCATTACTGTCACTAACGGAATTAGTCCGTCGGTAAAACTTGTTAATGGTGTAGTGTATTTTTTAGTAGTGGAGTGATCATTTTTCTCTCCATGTTGGCTGCTATTCTGCCTATTGTTGACCTGTCTCTCTTTGTTTTGGGTGTGCTGGTTGTGTGTTTCTGGTCCCATCTGCCATCCAGTGCTGATGGCTTGGTCGGTGGGTTTCTTCCTAGTTGAGTAGACAATGGCGGTGGTTTCTTTGGCTAGATCTTTTGTTTCTTCGTGTTCTACATGGGTTTGCATGGGATTGCATGTGTTTTTACGTCACACATTTTGGATTTCTATTGGTTCATGATATTTCTGCCTGGCTTGCATGGGGTTGCATGAGATTTACGTATGCATTTATTTCGGCTGGGAGTGAGCTTCTCGGGTTGGCTGGTTTCTCTTTTGGATTCTTTTTGATCTGGTGGGCCCTATTTGCTACAAGTGGCGGCTTTTGGTTGCTTTGGATGTTCTCCTAGCTTGTTCCTTTCCTTTTCGTGTTAGGATGTGGGTTTTCTGTTTGGTTTGCTGTAGTTGTTGCTGCAGCAGCTGATTCTGTTCCTCTTCGGCTTGCTGCTTGCTATTGTGGCTTGATCATCAATTCAGCCTTAGTTATCTGGTCATCTTTTACTGTTGTATTGTTTCTCAGGATGTCCTTTTGTCTTGTCTTTTGCTTTGAGTTAGGTTTGGAACCTTGTAATATTCGGTTCCTCTCGTAACCTTTGTCTGATCTTTGTCTGATTTTAACTGTTGTTTTTTTAGTGGTTTGTTGTATAGATCATTAAGGGACTTTGTTCCCATTTTAGCAATGTATATTTTTGATCTATTAATACACTTACATTTTGATAAAAAAAGAAAGAAAGAAAGAGACAGAGTTATCATTTGGACTACTCAAGCTCACCAGCATTCCTCCCCTTTATAGAAGTCTATAATTTATGTCAGGGACATTCTCTCTCAGCATTGTGGAATTCCAAGGTCGAGCATCCTGTTGATGAGTGATTATTACTTAAAAGTGTATTTTTATCAAAGTTTTATATCATCATTTTGCACTTGAAGTATCAATAACTCCTTAACTAAAGCATGTTTTATAATAACAAGTATGATACCATAAGATACCTTTAATTTATGGTAAATATTCATCTTAAATGCAGGCCTATCATATAAATGAAAGGATTGATTGATGAGTTTAAGTACGAAAATTGAAAGGACAAAGAGAGGGCCAAACTTAGAAAAGAGATGATGGTTCAATCCAAACTGGAACAGTGTTTGGTCATTGGGTCATATCTGGAGCTGTAGATCTTGGATTTAGGTCTGCCTTATATGGATGGAAAGCTAAGACATTGGCCTAAAACTTTCATGTGGAGTCCAAGATTTATAAAGATCGTTTTCAAGTCCAAATTGTAGCAATAACGGAGAAGTCCGAATCTGTCCTACAGCCTAGACTATGTTCAGTGTTCAGCCCATATCTCGAGTTCTAGAAGTCCAAATGACCTCAACCTTTTTTCCTGGAAAGCTGAGACAATTTCCTAGAACTTTCATGATTTAAGTCTGTTCAAATTATGACATTATCAATGATGTTTTTGGCAGACAAGAAGATAAGGATTGTTACCAAGTCAAGATGTGGCCACCCACTCAACAATTAGTCAACAAATCAATAGGTCTGAATTTTGGCCTATAAAAGGAGGCATTTGCCATGTATTTAGGCATCTTGGTTTTCAGATCAAGATCATGCTCTTGCTCTCTCTTTATATTTTGTAATGCTTAAGTTTTGCTTATATTAATCTCTTGCTTATGCTTTTCATTTCATTTCCTTGTTTATTTATGTTTCTCTCTTTCATTATGTTTAGCTAAGTTTATCATGTCAAGGTGAAAAGGTTACACTAATGGTGTAAGAATAAGTATAATATAAACTCAACATGGACCTTAATGTTAGATACTAACATGTTTTATATTTGTTATCTTGTTCACTTTTAATACTTTGCTTGTTAAATGGTTAATCTAGATTTATGTTGAATAACCCTTGGTACAACAAATACTTGGCACTTTCATAGCCCAACCATATGGTATAACCGACACCTGTGCTATGAAAGGAACTTGATTTGTTGTTAACATAAGTTATAATCATGAATGCCTGACAACATTTACAAGTATTAGCATTATTCGAATAAGATAACTAATGTAATTATGTTAACAATTTATAATCTGATTGGAACCTCCTTTGTGTGTGGTTTCCAGTTGAGTAATAAAAAAGAGTTTATACTATACTTGTTTGAAATACCATTAGTGGATCCTCTAATATTGACAATTATTTTATCCTTGTTTAATCCTTACATCAATATCACATCTCAAAGCTCTCTTTAACTTATTGTTGTTGTTGTTGTTGTTGTTGTTTATAATTTATATAGTTAACCTCCTTGTGGTTCGACCCCGATCTTGCCAGGTTATTTATTACTTCAACACTCATGCACTTGGGAGAAGACATCAATCTTTTGGTCGTGCCAAGTTTTTGGCGCCGTTGCTGGGGAGGTAAATTCTTGTACAAATTATAGTATTTATTTTATTTTCTCTTTTCATTTTATCTAACTTTTATTTCTTTTTCTTTTCTTTTCTTTTCTTCCTTTTATTCTCTTCCTACACGTGTATGAGAGTTTGGTCAAATACATTAAGTGGTAGACTTTGTAGGGTATCCTTATCATTTTCAGAAAATATGACCGAAGAAGATAACCAGTCGCTTCATAATGAGAATAACCAAGTGAGAACACTTAGAGACCACATGAATCCCACAAGAACAAGTGCACCCTCATGCATAGTTTTTGCTCCTGATGCATCTCATTTTAATTTTAAGCCAGACATTATTCAACTTTTACATTCTTTTCATGGCTTAGATTTAGAAAATTCATACTTACATATAAGGGAATTTGAGGAGGTCTGTAACACCTATAATGACTCAAATTGTAGCATGAACACCATCAGGTTAAAGCTTTTTCCTTTTTCATTAAAAGATAAAGCTAAAACATGGCTATAAAATTTGAGACCTAGATCCATTTGTGTATGGGATGAAATGCAACAACAATTTTTAAAGAAGTTTTTTCCATCTCACAGAACAAACTCTTTCAAAAGACAAATCATCACTTTCACTCAAAAACTAGGAGAAACATTTTACCAATATTGGGATAGATATCGAGACTTACTTAATACTTGCCCTCATCATGGTTTTGAAACATGGAGATTGGTTTCACATTTTTATGAAGGGTTAACACCTAGAGACAGGCAAATGGTTGAATTAATGTGCAATGGAACTTTTGAGGATAAAGACCCTAATGAAGCAATGGAGTACCTAGACTTGCTAGCTGAAAATGCTCAAAATTAGGACACTACAGGCACTTATGAGGCACCAAGTAAAACCCAACCTCATACATCTAGTGGAGGTATGTACAACCTTAGAGAAGATCATGACCTCCAAGTCATGTTTGCATCTTTAGCTAGAAAAGTCGAGGCACTAGAATTAAAAAAGAATGGTAAACTAAAATCTATTTAAGACATTGTGTGTCAAATCTGTGAAACCAATGAACATTCAACCAATGACTATCAAACTTTGCCTTCTTTTAAGGAATGTCTCCATGAACAAGCCCATGCTTTAAACAGTTTCCAAAGGTCCAATCATAACCCATACTCGCAAACATACAACCCTGGTTGGAGAAATCACACAAATTTCAATTGGAAGAGTGATAACAATAATGCACAAACTTCACAGCCACCGTTTCAAGCACACCATAATTTCCAAAATTCTCATGGATATGCACCTCCTTATGCTCCACCTCCTAGAAGAAATCATGAGGAAACATTGCATGCATTCATTGAAAAGTAGGAGACAATCAACACTCAACTTGCTCAAAGCATGACAGATTTTAAAGATACTCTTACAAAATTGACATCTGCTCTCAGTTTTCAAGAGAAAGGTAAGTTTCCATCTCAACCACAGCAAAATCCAAAGGGGAAATACAATGCAAATGCAAGTAGTTCTGGAAGCCAACACATGGATCAAGCCAAATCAGTCATCACTCTTCGCAGTGGTAAGGTTATTGAAAAACCCATTCTTGAACCTTGTGAGAAAGATGATGAGTCAATCTCTGAGGGTAAGGAAGGGGTTGAATCTAAACATTGCAAAGAAAAGACCGATTCCCGACCATCACTTCCATTTCCTCATGCCATGACCAAACAAAGGAAAGTCAATCACAACTCTGAAATCTTTGAAACTTTCAAGCAGGTAAGGATCAATATACCTTTGCTGGATGCTATTAAACAAGTACCTTCTTATGCTAAATTTTTTAAAGATCTGTGCACTGTGAAGAGAAAAATGAATGTGAAAAAGAAAGCCTTTTTAGCCCAACAAGTAAGTGCTATTCTTTAAAACAATAATGCTTTGAAATATAAAGACCCTGGTTGTCCTACAATTTCATGCTTTATTGGAGAACATAAAATTGAAAGAGCTTTACTTGATCTTGGAGCTAGTGTGAATTTACTTCCATATTCAGTTTTTCAAAGTCTCAATCTAGGTGAGTTAAAACCAATTTCTGTAACTCTTTTACTTGCCAATAGATCTGTAAAAGTGCCTAGAGGAATAGTTGAAGATGTGTTAGTACAAGTTGATAAATTCATTTATCCTATGGATTTTATTGTCTTGGACATACAACCTGTTGAAGCATGTAATTCATTTCCTATTATTTTAGGATGTCCATTTCTTGCAACTTCTAATGCATTGATTAATTGTAGGAATAGACTGATGAAGCTATCTTTTGGAAACATGACATTGGAGATGAATATTTTCAACATTTGCAAGCAACCTAGAGATGATAATGATTTACAAGAAGTAGATGTTATTGAACAATTAGTTTATGATCAACTTGAATCTACTTTGAGTAAAATTGAGTTGGATGAATCTAAAGATTTGCAAATGATTTATTCCCAGGAAGAAATCAAGAATGAAAAAGGCACCGAAAATGTTGATGCAGATCTTTTGTCAAGAGTGACAACAGATTTGACATCCAACATCACACCAATCGATGATTACTTTCCTAACGAATCCTTACTTTCTCTTAGTTCAATGCCTTGGTTTACTAAAAATATCAATTTTCTTGCTTTAGGATTTTTGCCAACTCATTGGAGTACCGAAGACAAAAGAAAGTTTTTGAGCGATGTGCAAAAATTTTATTGGGATGACCCTTACTCAAATATTGTCCTGATCAAATATTTCAAAGATACATTCCTGACAATGAGGTAAGTAGTGCCATTAAACTTTGTCATTCTAAGGCATGTGGGAGTCATTTCTCGTCAAAAAAGATGACTGCAAAAATCTTACAATGTGAATATTGTTGGCCCACCATGTTCAAAGACACACATGTGTTTTGCAAAGATTGTGAAAATTGACAAAAGTCAGGATTTATTTCAAAACATAAGCAATCTTTAGATAATCTTCTATTGACTTTTGAGACATATCCTAGTGGAGATGTGCATTGTGCATTTCAAGACTTATGACCTCATTTCCATAAAGAACATGCTCCACATAGTCTTGGGAATCTGACTAAAAAAGACCATGTTTGCCAGTTTTTAAGAAAACTAGACGGGAAGCCTATCCCCGACCCATAGAGGGCGTTTAAGCCGTTCTTGGACGTAAAACCAAGGGAAGATGTGAGCCACAATCACAACTACGATTTGAGTCTTAGTTTGTAAAAATTTATGTCTTTTGGTTTTATTAATAGCATAGTATTTTGTTTTGTTATTTCTTATATTTATTTAAGTGTGTTTCAGGTTTGTCAGTGTTCGCTGTTTCAGGTGATGTCTTCTGTACTCTATCTTTCTACCTTATGACATTGAGGACAATATCTCGTTTTAGTTGGGGGGGGAGGGTAGTAGTTGACATTAAAAATAAACTAACTAACTAACTGCTTTTATTTTTAATAAAACCATTTGACAAAACTGTTATTACTAAGATGGCAGAGTGAGGAGGAATTTTATTGACTCTTGAGACGCATCTTTATAAGCATTTTCTAATGGTTATTTGCAATATTCATAAAAAGGTCCATCAGAATACTTCTTGAAATATTCATGTTTACAAACTCTCGCATTATTATCATTTGATTCTGCTCATATACTCATTTAACAAGTATTCTTAAACCTTCATTTTCACACACACACTTTAACATATAATTGTGGGTTGCACATTGGATTATTACATTATTTATGTTCTTTTGTTAAAGGTAACAACTAAGGGAAAGGGATAGTATATAATTTTCAAAAAAAAAAAACTGATAATATTGATGATAATAAAAACATAGATAAGTTTGGTTCTGTAGCTCCCTAACCTAAGCAATTAAGCCCGAAGGGGTGTTTTAACACCTAATACCCTAAAGTCAACTGACTTGGGAGCTATTGGCCCAAAGCTTGTTACATGGATTAAGGAGAAAAGCTTAAGGGAATCAAACATTGCACTATCTACGTATCAGTATCTGCAACCTGAGTTACTAAGCTCGTAGGGGTGTCTCAACACCTAATGCCCTAAGACTAACTGGTCTGGGAGTAATTAGCCGAAAGCTCGTTACATGGGTTAAAGATGCATTGTGTTTTAAGTTATATGTATATATATTAAAAAAAGAGAAAGAAAGGAAAAAAAAAGAAGAAGATAATAATCTCAACCCAAGGAAGTTAACCTTAAACATTAGAACAGAATATTGTTTTCTTCCAATAAAAGCCCATCATCTATGTTTTCATACATTGAGCACATAAAAAGAAAGGTTTATTAATATTTTGTTTAAGAGGTATTGAGTAGATATATAAATTTAATGAGAGTTTGTTTATCTGGATAGATTAATGGAAGTTGAATGATGAATGCCTTCCTTTGTGGAATTTGCAAATTATTTTTCTATTTTAACGCTTTGATTACTAGGGACTAGTAATAAGCTGGTTGGGGGGGGTGATTAGTACTTAAAAGTGCATTTTTATCAAGGTTTTATATCATCATTTTGCACTTGAAGTATTAATAACTCCTTAACTAAAGCATGTTTTATAATAATAAGTCTGATACCATAAGATACCTTTAATTTATGGTAAATGTTCATCTTAAATGCAGGCCTATCATATAAATGAAAGGATTGATTGATAAGTTTAAGTACGGAAATTGAAAGGACAAAGAGAAGGCCAAACTTAGAAAAGAGTTGCTGGTTCAATCCAAACTAGAACACTGTTCGGTCATTGAGTCATATCTGGAGCTGTAGGTCTTGGATTTAGGTCTGCCTTGTATGGATGGAAAGTTAAGACATTGGCCTAAAACTTTCATGTGGAGTCCAAGATTTAAAAAGGTCGTTTTCAAGTCCAAATTGTAGCAACAATGGAGAAGTCTGAATCTGTCCTGCAGTCCATACACTGTTCAGTGTTCAGCCCATATCTCGAGTTCTAGAAGTCCAAATGACCTCAACCTTTTTTTTCCTGGAAAGCTGAGACAATTTCCTAGAACTTTCATGATTTAAGTCTGTTCAAATTATGACGTTACCAATGACGTTTTTGGCAGACAAGAAGATAAGGATTGTTACCAAGTCAAGATGTGGCCACCCACTCAACAATTAGTCAACAAATCAATAGGTCTGAATTTTGGCCTATAAAAGGAGGCATTTGCCATGTATTTAGGCATCTTGGTTTTCAGATCAAGATCATGCTCTTGCTCTCTCTTTATATTTTGTAATGCTTAAGTTTTGCTTATATTAATCTCTTGCTTATGCTTTTCATTTCCTTTCCTTGTTTATTTATGTTTCTCTCTTTCATTATGTTTAGCTAAGTTTATCATGTCAAGGTGAAAAGGTTACACTAATGGTGTAAGAATAAGTATAATATAAACTCAACATGGACCTTAATGTTAGATACTAACATGTTTTATATTTGTTATCTTGTTCACTTTTAATACTTTGCTTGTTAAATGATTAATATAGATTTATGTTGTATAACCCTTGGTACAACAAATAATTGGCACTTTCATAGCCCAACCATATGGTATAACCGACACCTGTGCTATGAAAGGAACTTGATTTGTTGTTAACATAAGTTATAATCATGAATGCCTGACAACATTTACAAGTATTAACATTATTCGAATAAGATAACTAATGTAATCATGTTAACAATTTATAATCCGATTGGAACCTCCTTTGTGTGTGGTTTCCAGTTGAATAATAAAAAGATTTTATACTATACTTGTTTGAAATACCATTAGTGGATGCTCTAATCTTGACAATTATTTTATCCTTGTTTAATCCTTACATCAATATCACATCTTAAAGCTCTCTTTAACTTATTATTGTTGTTGTTGTTGTTGTTGTTCTTATTATTTATAATTTATATAGTTAACCTCCCTGTGATTCGACCCCGGTCTTGCCGGGTTATTTATTACTTTGACACTCCTGCACTTGGGAGAAGACACCAATATTTTGGTCGTGTCAATGAGTAGGTAGTCTACTAGTGAAGGTCCCTTTTTGGCTTATGCATATCAATTCTTTCGGCAAGTAGGTTCAACCATCTCATGGCATAGAGTGGTTTGGGAGCAATGGTCTCTGGTAAGTATAGTTTCATACTATGGTTGGCTGTCTTGGGCAAGCTTTGCACTCGTGATAAGTTAAGGTTTATTCCTATCGATCCCACCTGTGTGTTCTGTAGGTAGGAGGAGGAGTCTCACAGTCATTTGTTCTTTATGTGTGGATGGCCATGTCGCCTGTGGGCTATGATCCAATCCTAGTTACGGATGGACAGGAGCATGAGAACCTTGCACAATGCTCTTTGTTGGTTGCATCCAAAGAAGAAAAGCATGGACGCACGTATGAGAAGAGTTTCGCTGGGCATGGTGGTTTATCTCATCTGGGAAGAAAGAAACAGGCGGGTCTTCAAAGGGAAAACTAGAGGAGTAAACACAGCTTTCAGAAGATTCCAAGTCTTGTTTTATATCATCTTCCACTTCCATGAGAAGGATCACTCACTTTTGCATGTTGGCTGATGGGAGCTACAATGGTCTTGGGAGGTTTTTCCAAATTTGCTGCTCTGCTTGGGTGGATCAGGTTCTGTGTTTGTGGTTCATGGATTCAAGTCCATGTTGCTTGTATTCTTATTTTATGTAGATTGGGATGGGTTTCTAGTGTCAGTGGCTGTTTCTCTTGGGCTCAGTTATCCTCGGCACCTAAAATCTTTGGGTTCCTAAGATAACCGAGAGTTTGTTTCTTTATGGTGTATCTGTTCATTGATGCTTACTGGGAGCCTGTTCCCACTAGCTTTGCTCTGTACATGTGTATATATGGCTTGTTGGTTTTCCAGCTAGTCTATTTTTTATCTATAAAATTTCTAACATTTGATAAAAAAAAGAAAGAGAAAGAGACAGAGATAGTAGTCAAGAGAGAGAAGCTCCCGGTGTAGTGAGAGAAGCGGTCTCTAAGCCGTGTTTGTATTCTTCCCTCATTGTGCACCATTCTTCTTCTCTTGTCACTGTCCTCTGCTCCTAAGTGTTCTTTCTTCGGTCACTATGACAAAATCAAAGACCAAATCTTCACTTCTTCGTTCCACCCAGGGTGATTTCTGGCTTCAAACAAACCGCCATACGTTTACCTCGAGCACGCCTATGGTTCAGTCTCAAAGCTGCTCACTGGTTCAAGATGGCTCTATTTCTTCTTCTCCGACCTCCACTCCACCTAGAATGAAGGTTGCATTTGCTGATTTCTCAAGTGCAGCTAGGGTTTCGTCCAAACGCAAGAACAGAACCATGTAAAAAAAAGGTTCTCCTACTCAATCACTTCATCCTCCCTCTTCTAGTGGTCGCAACGGCAGCTCCTTTGGCAGTTCCAGGGCAAGCCCCCTGCCTACAAAACATCTGGTCAGGTATAACCCTAGTGCCCCAACAGATTATTTATGAATCACTTCCATATTTCTGCAAGCAGTGTAAGGTCTTAGGACATCTACTATCACTTGCACTAAAGGAATCAAACCCAAATATAAGACGAGGCCACATGAAACTCCAGCATGTTTTGCCACCTCCAGTCCCTCTACAGAGACAGCTGCTATTGAGAAGTAGGAACCGTATCGTGCAGGCCTTTCTGCTGATCCCCTAGTGGATCCTATGTTCACCAAAGCTGTCACAGCTGGTGAACAGAGGCCTCGGTCTCCTTGTCGCAAGAGGTCTAAAGTTGCTTCACCGGAGCACTCTGGCTTCATACTCCTTGCTACTCCACGAGTACACATTTCTGGAGATGGTCATACTACTGTTGTAGCCCCTCCCAAGAGGCAGTATTTAACTAGAAGCAAAGCTGCTGCCATCACTTGTTTGGGTCCGTAGGGGAAGTCCAAGGCCCTTGTTATCGCTTTCCAGCCACTCCACAGCTCGGATGACTCTGCTCCATCATCCAACTTTTGATTTTGATTTGTATTATGTATTTTGATAGGGAGGTTGTTCCTTTGGTTTCCTGTTGGCTTGTATTGAATTGCCTGTTAACTATTTTGTAGACTAGTTATTCCTGTGCTATCTCTTGTGCAGATTCCCTACTTGTTTTGTTTAAGTCTGGACTGCTTTTCTTGGTGTGGCTTTGCTGGTGGTTCTGTTTTTTGTTAAGCTGGTTGGGTGGTTTGGTTTTTGTGCTGCTAGTGGTTTGTTTGGCTGGCTGGCCAGTTTGTGTTTGGGCAGATTCGATGATTAGTTCCTAAGTTGTTGTTTTGCAGGTGATCTAATTGGTGTCAGTTCTCGCTGGCATCTGTCTAAATTCATTTGCTGGTTGGTTCTCTTTTAGAAGTGCTTGGTTTGTGCTTGTTGCTGCTTTGTGTGACCTTGGGGTCTTTTTTTGGTTATTTGTAGCCATATGGTTTTTCCACCCATGTTTAAAGGAGCATGTTCCCTTTCTCTGTTTATATTTGTATATATATTCTGTGACTTGCTGGTTCTTTAGCTTTGTTTCATTGATCTATATATTTCTTATATTTGATTAAAAAAAAAGAAGAGCTCTCAGTCAGTAGTTGTTGGTTTTGCAGGCTTGTTTCCTTTGTTGCAGAGTTGCTGGTATCAGCTTCTGTCTGTGACCTTTATGTATGGTCCCTGTTTCTTTCAACTGCTTCCAGTTCAGGTAGTAGTTGGTTGATGCGCCTTTTGGGTCTGGGTGTCAGCTTCCTCTAGAGCCGCCTCTATGGGTGCCTGCTTGCTCCTAGCCGCTGGCTTTGCATCATAGCTAGTTTCTCTTAGCTGTTATAGTTGAAGTTGGCTTGCTGCTCGTCTAGGCGTTGGTTTCTCTTTTGCTGTCTACCTTGCTATTTCTGGCTGTTTCATATTCCTAGGTGTTGCTTAATGCAGTTTTTGGATCATTGGTGTCTCTACAGTCTCCGCAGGTGTTTTGTAGTTTCTGCTTGTTCTGTTTGGATTCCTACTGAGTCCATTTATTGCTGTCTGGTAGGTTCATCGAGTCTGTCTTGTTGTTCAGGGAGCATGTTCCCTTCTTTTGGTTGTAATTGCTTATCCAAGGGAGCCTGTTCCTTAATGCGTTGTTGTGCTATTTTGGTTGGTTGCTTGTACTAAGGAGCTTGTTCCCTTGAACAAGCCTATTTGTACATGTTTGTATATTTTGACTTGCTGGTTTCCAGCTGTGTTTCACTTTTGATGTATATAATTTCTTACATTTGATCAAAAAAAGAAGAAGAAAGAGACAAAGCTTTTGCAGATGATGTCCTCCTTCTCTCACGATGACTCCTCTTCAGTTCGCTGCCTCCTTTAACAGCTCATAATTTTTTGTCAGACATTAGGTCTGGTGATAAATCTACAAAAATCATCCATCTTTTTTGGGGGTGTTAGTGATGCTCACAAGCAATCCATCCTTTCAGAATCTGGCTTCAAGGAAGGGATTTTTCCTTTCACCTACTTAGGGGTTCCATTGAGCCCCCATCGGCTGTTAGCTAGCCAGTTTTCTCCTCTTCTACCGGATTTTGGAGTTGTAAGTACAAGGTTGGATTAGTAAACACCTCACGTATGTTGGGCGACTTGAGCTTCTTCGGTCTATGCTTTTTGGCAAGGTTCATTTCTAGCTGAATATTTTCCCCATGCCAGAAATTGTAATCATGAATATCATAAGCATCTGCAGGAATTTTTTATGGATAGGAGATGTTAGGAGGAGTAACTCTACTTTGGTTGCATGGAAATCTCTTTGCATGCCTAAGGCAGAAGGAGGGCTTGGTCTCTTTGATCTAAGAGCACGTAATAGAAGCTTCCTTGCCAAGCAACTTTGGAACATTCATCTTAAAACGGATTCGGTTTGGATTCGTTGGGTGCACCACTTTTATTTGAGTAGTGACACCATTTGGACTGCTCAAGCTCACTAGCATTCCTCCCCATTATGGAAGTCTATTATTTCTGTTAGGGACATTCTCTCTCAGCACTGTGGAAGTCCAAGGGCGAGCATCACGTTGATGAGTAGTTGGTCTAATGGTGAAGGTCCCTTTCTGGCTCATGCATATAATTTCTTTCGACCAGTAGGTTCGATCATCTCATGGCACAGAGTGGTTTGGGAGTAGTGGTCTCTGCCTAAGTATAGTTTCATACTATGGTTGGCTGTCTTGGGCAAGCTCCGAACTCATGATAGATTGAGGTTTATTCCTATCAATCCCACCTGTGCATTCTATAGGCAAGAGGAGGAGTCCCACAGTCATTTGTTCTTTACGTGTGGATGGACATGTCATTTGTGGGATATGATAAAATCTTGGTTGCGGATGGGTAGGAGCATGAGAACTTTGAACAGTGCTTTTTGTAAGTTGCATCCAATGAAGAAAAGCATGGAGGCACGTATGAGAAGAGTTTCACCGGGCATCGTGGTTTATCTCATTTGGGAAGAAAGAAACAGGCGGGCCTTTGAAAGGACAACCAGAGGAGTTCACAGTTTTTAGGAGATTCCAAGTCCTGTTTTATATCAGCTTTCATTTCCATGAGAAGGATCACTCGCTTTTGCATGTTGGCTGATGGGAGCTGCATTGGTCTTGGGAGTCTTTCCATGTTTGCTGCTCTGCTTGGGTGGTTCTGGTTCTATGCTTGTGGTTCATGGATTCAAGTCCATGTTGCTTGCATTCTTATCTTATGTAGATGGGGATAGGATTTTTTATGTTTATGGCTGGTTTCTCTTTGGGTCGGTTATCCTAGGCACTTGTAATCTTTGGGTTCCTAAAATAACCGATGGTTTGTTCTTTTGGGTTGTCTCTATTCTTTGATGCTTGCTGGGAGCATGTTCCCGCTAGCTTTGCTCTGTACATGTGTATATATGGCTTGCTGGTTTTCCAGCTAGTCTATTTTTTATCGAAAAAATTTCTAACATTTGATTAAAAAAAAAGACAGAACTTGAGAGAAGCTCCTAGTTGTAGTGAGAGAAGCGGTTTGTGTGCTCCTAGCCGCGCCTGTGTTCTTCCCTCATTGTGCACCGTTCTTCTTCCCTTGTCATCTGCTCCTTAGTGTTCTTTCTTTGGTCCACTATGACAAAATCAAAAAACAAATCTTCAATTCTTCGTTCCACCCAGGGTGATTTCTGGCTTCAAATTAACCGTCATGCATTCGCCTCGCGCACGCCCAGGGTTCAATCCCGTAGCTGCTCTCTGGTTCAACATGGCTTTATTTCCCCTTCTCCGACCTCCACTCCACCTAGAATAAAGGTTATTTTTGCTGATTTTGCTGATCTCTCGAGTGCGGCTAGGGTTTCCTCAAAACACAAGAACAAAACCATGCAAAAGAATAGTTCTCCTGCTCAATCACCTCATCCTCCCCCTTTTTATGGTCGCAATGAAGGCTCCTCTAGTAGTTCCAGACCAAGCCTCTTGCCTACAGAACGGTTGGTTGGGTCTAACCCTAGAGGTTGCTGCCTGGGCTCCGGTGGTCTCAACCCTACACCGTCTACTGTTTCTCCCTCCCTACCATCTTCTGGAAAGGGCCATCCTTTAGCATTTCCTTTTGGTGTCACTCCTCCCCTATTGGCACCACCTCTTTTGCATCCCCGATGACGGATAAGTCTCTGCCTAGTTGTAGCAGGGGTGCCCCAGCTGACACACCACCAGGTACTTCAAACTCCCAGTCACCTGCTCTTATTCACTTTCCTGAATATACATCCTCTACATCATGTCATCTTCAGGAAATTGATGTCGGTGAACTTGTTGCTAAGTGGAAATTCTGCTTGATTGGCTATGTTGCTGGGAAGTTCCCAAGATATGCTTCTCTGTTAAATTACATTAGTAAAAACTGGCAACATAAAGCTCATTTCATAATGCATGATTCGGGTTGGCTAATCTTTGCCTTCTCCTCTGAAACAGAAATGTTAGATGTTCTAGGAGGAGGTCCTTATTCAGTATTTGGCCGGCCTCTCATCCTGAAAGTAATGCCAGATTTCTTTGATTTTAAATCCACCGAAATGACCTCAATGCCAACTTGGGTGAGGTTTCCAAATCTGCCTCTAAGATGCTGGAACCCAATTTGCCTATCTAAAATTGCTAGCATGATTAGGAAACCAATCCATTGTGATAATCCTACTGCAAAAATGACCCAGCTTTTGTATGCTAGAATTCTTATTGAAGTTGACCTGCTCTTAGACTTGCCTTCCTCTGTCAATGTGGTTCTACCCAATGGCACATTGTTTCCCCAGCAGATTATGTATGAATCACTTCCACGTTTCTGCAAGCAGTGTAAGGTCTTAGGACATTCTACTATCACTTTCACTAAAGGAATCAGGCTCAAACATAAGACGAGGCCTCATGAAACTCTAGCATGTTCTGCCACCTCCAGCGCCTTTGTAGAGACAGCTGCTGTTGAGAAGCAGGAACCGTATTATGCAGGCCCTTCTGCTGATCCCCTAGTGGATCCTATGTTCACCAAAGTTATTGCAACCGGTGAACAGAGGCCTCAGTCTCCTAGTTGCAAGAGGTCCAAAGTTGCTGCATCGGAGAACTCTGGCTCCACACTCTCTGCTACTCCACGAGTAAATATTTCTGAAGATGGTGATACTGCTGATGTAGCCCCTCTCAAAAGGTAGTATTTAACTAGAAGCAAAGTTGCTGCCATCACTTGTTTGGGTCCACAGGGGAAGTCCAAGGCCCTTGTTGTCGCTTTCCAGCCGCTGCATAACTCGGATAACTCTGCTCCATCATCCACCTTTTGATTTTTTATTTGTATTATGAAATTCTTAAGATACGAACGGGAAAGATATGAAGCACAAAAGAGGTTGTTCCCTTGGTCTCCTATTGGCTTGTATTAAACTGCCTGTTAACTATTTTGTAGACTAGTTAGTCATGTCCTATATCTTGTACAGATTACTTGCTTTTGCTACAGTTTGGGCTGCTTGCTTTTCCTAGTGCATCTTTGGATGCATTTGCTGGTTGGTTCTCTTTTGGGAGTGCTTGTTGCTGCTTTGCTGGTGGTTTTGCTATTGTGTTAAGCTGGTTAGGTGGTTTGGTTTGTGCCTGTTGTTGTTGCTGATGCTTGTTGTTGTTTGGCTTCTCGCTGGCATCTACTTCTGGATGCATTTGCTGGTTGGTTCTCTTTTGGGAGTGCTTGTTGCTGCTTTGCTGGTAGTTTCCTGGTGTCTGAGTATTAGTCTCAGTTCTGTTTGTTTCTAGTTTGGCTCCCTAGCTGCCCTCTGTAGCTTTGGGATACTTCTTGCTGTCTTGCTAAGCTTTGGGTTCTTATCTGGATGCCTTGTGGTTCTTGCTGTCTGTTGCGGTCACGGGGTCTTCTTTTGGTTATTTGTAGCCATGTGGTTTTTCCATCCATGTTTAAGGGAACTTGTTCCCTTTCTCTATTTATATATGTATATATATTCTATGACTTGCTGGTTCTCCAGCTTTGTTTCATTAATCTATATATTTCTTACATTTGATCAAAAGAAAAAGAAAGAGATAGAGCTTGATGCTACTGATTTGATTTTGACTGCTATTTTCCCTTTGCTGGGTTGGATGTTTTTGCTGGAGTTGCTGCTCCTTCTTTGTCGTGCCTTCACTGTTGCCTGCAGAGACTTGTGTGTTGTCCTTGACCAGCTCTGTAGAGATGAGTCTGATGGCCATACCCTCTATAGTTTAGCGCTTGTTTGTTGGTTGTGTTTACCTTGCTAGATTGTTAATTTTATTTCAGGGAGCATGTTCCCTTTCTTATTTAAGGGAGTCTATTCCCTTTCACTTGTATATACATGCTTGTATATCCTGACTTGCTGGTTCCCAACTTTGTTTCACTTTTGATCTTTACAATTTCTTACATTTGATAAAAAAAAAAAAAGAGAAAGAGACAAAGCTTTCAGTGAAGAAAGATCTCTCAGTCAGTCAAGAGAGAGAAGCTCCCGGTTGTAGTGAGAGAAAAACCTGCTGGCGTCCTGCTTGTGCGCGTCCCTTCCCCTTTCATTGTGCAACGATTTCTTCTCTTCCTCTCTGCACTCTAACATTTTCTTCTTCTGATTTCTTTGTGTCATTCTTACATGGAAAAATCAAAGAAAAAGTACTCGGTTCTACGATTTGCCCAGCAAGACTATGGGTTTTGCACATCGTGTCCCTCGTCTTCGCACGCACAATAGACCCTGAGCCGAAGCAATTCCCCTGGTGTGCCACACTCCTCCAGTCCTTCTCAAGCCTCCACTCCTCCAAGAACAACAATAGCTTTTGCTGATATTGTTAATTTCAACCGTGGTGTTAGGGTTTGGGTGAAGAATCGGAATAGGGGCATGCAGAGCACACCACCTACTGTTCATCCATCGTCTTCTCCTGGTCCTTGTGGGCCAAATGTAGAATCTTCTGCCACCACCAGGCCTCGCCAAGTTCTCTCTACTGAGTCTGGTTCTCTTGGTTCTTGTCTTGGCATTGGAAACCCTAGCCGAACCGAAGGTTGGAGTCGCAGCTCCACCGCCACAGAAAGGCAAAGCTTCCTCAAGAAGCCACCGACCTTCCTACCCTGACCATCTCACAGGTACTACTATCCCTCTGTCCCCATCATTAGTGCACTTTTCTGATTATACTGCTTTGACATCTTGCCATTTACTGGAAATTGATTTGGGTATACATAAAGACCTATGGGGATTCAGTTCAATTGGGTACATTGCTGGCAAATTTCTAGGATACACATCCCTGTCAAAATTTATTAATAGTTCCTGGAAATGTAACGCCAAATTCTCTATGCATGATTCCAGATGGTTAATTTTCATTTTTTCATATGAAATGGACATGATTGAAGTGCTAAGTGGAGGGCCCTATTATGTTTTTGGTCTGCCCTTGATTCTGAAAATAATGGCTGAGTTTTTTTATTTCACAACTTTCTGAAATGGTAAGGATGCCAGTCTGGGTTAGGTTTCCTAATCTGCCTCTCCAGTGTTGGTCACTAATTTGTCTTTCTAAGCTTGTAAGTGTGCTTGGGAAGCCTATTCATTTTGATTCTCCAACAGCTTCCATGACCCGGCTCTCCTATGCCACATTGCTTGTTGAGATTGACTTGCTAGCTAACCTGCCAACCTCTATCAATCTCATCCTGCCCAACGGTGTGCCCTTGTCCCAGCAGGTGATGTATGAATCATTACCTCGGTTTTGCAAGCAGTGCAGAACCCTGGGACACACGATTTCTACTTGCACCAAAACTTCCAACCACAAACGCAAGAATCATTCCCAGACAGCTCCCTCTCCTTCTGGATGTTCTAGCCCTTCTGTTGAAACTGCATCTATTGAGAAGCAATCTAATAGGGAAGAACCTCAAGGTGAGCCAGGGATTGATCCAATGTCTGCTGAGGCAGCAATGGCCGTGGAAGAGAGAACTATTGGTTCTGGGCACAAGCGGGCCAAACTAGTTGCATCAAGGTCTAGTCCTCCTGGTGCTAACCCTTCTGCTTCTCAAAAGGTTGTGCAAGTCTCTGAAGGCCACACTGATGTCACAGCTGAACCGCTTCCTAGAAGGCAATATTTGACACGAAGTAGAGCTACTGCCTCCTCCACCTTTAGCCATCCAGGGAAGCCATTTGGAACGGGTTGCTGCCCCTCCAAGAGCTCCTTTACGACTGATTCCAAGACTCAGGGTAACACAGCTTCTGCTTCCCAACCCTCTCTATGATTTTCTCCACTCTTTTGGATAGTTTTTTTGGATAGGGAGTCTATTCCCTGTGTTATATCTCTGTATCTCTTGTGAATATTAACTTGGGATTGCTTTGCCTTTTGCTGGTTCTGTTGCTGGTGCTGGCTATTCCTATTTGTTTCTATCTGCTGCTGCTCTGGTAGTTGTTGTTGGTTTGCCTTCTTGCTGGCTTGTTTTCCTTTGTTGCAGAGTTGCCGGTATCAGCTTCTGCCTGTGGCCTTAGTGTATGGTCCCTATTTCTTTCAGCTGCTTCTAGCTCAGGTGGTAGTTGGTTGGTGCACCTTTTGGATCTGGTTGTTTGCCTCATCTGGAGGCGCCTCTTTGGGTGCCTGCTTGCTCCTTTGGCTTTGCATCATAGTTGGTTTCTCCTAGCTTATAGTTGAAGCTGGCTTGCTGCTCGTCTAGGCGTTGGTTCCTCTGGTGCCGTCTGTCTTGCTTTTCTAGCAGTGTTTGGATCATTGGTGTCTATGCAGTTCTTGCAGGTGCTTTGCAGTTTTTGCAGGTTCTTGCTTGTTCTGTTTGAATTGTTGTTGATCTCATCCTTGGAGTTTTATGTCCATTTATTATTGTCTGGCCGGTTTGTCAGGTTTGTCTTGTTGTTTCGCTGCAAACAACACAATTTCGGCAGCGAATTTGAATTCGCTGCAGGCCATACAACTTCGGTAGCGAATCCCAAATTCGCTGCAGAACATACAATTCGGCAGCGAATGTTAATTCGCTATAAACAACTCGATTTCAGCAACGAATTTCATTCGCTGCAGACCATACAACTTTGGCAGCGAATCCCAAATTCTCTACAAAACACACAATTCGACAGTGAATGTTAATTCACTGCAAACAACTCAACTTCGGCAGCGAATTTGAAATTCACTGCAGACAATTCAACTTTGGCAGCAAATCCCAAATTAGCTGCACAACACACAATTCGGCAGGGAATGTTAATTCGCTGCAAACAACTCAATTTCAGAAATTCGCTACAGACAATTTAACTTCGACAGTGAATCCTAAATTCACTGCAAACAACACAATTTCGACAGCGAATTTGAAATTTGCTGCAGACCATACAACTTTGGCAGCGAATCCCAAGTTCGCTGCAGAACACGCAATTCAGCAGTGAATGTTAATTCGCTACAAACAACTCAATTTTGACAGCGAATTTGAAATTTGCTGCAGACCATACAACTTCAGCACAGAATCCCCAAATTCACTGCAGAACACACAATTCAGTAGCGAATGTTAATTCGCAGCAAACAACTCAATTTTGAAATTCGCTGTAGATCAAATAACTTTTGCAGCGAATCCCAAATTCGCTGCAAACCAGATAACTTCGGCAGCGAATCCCAAATTCGCTGCAGAACACACAATTCGGCAGCGAATGTTAATTCGTTGCAAACAACTCAATTTTAGCAGTGAATCACAAATTCGCTGCAGAACACACACTTTCAGCAGCGAATCACAAATTCGCTATAGAACACACACTTTCGGCAGCGAATCACAAATTCGCTGCAAACAACGCAATTTCAGCAGCGAATGCTGATTCACTACAGACATCACGATTCGGCAACGAAACTGATTCGCTGCAGGCAACACCATTCGGCAGCAGAACTAATTCGCTGCTGATAACACATTTTGGCAGCGAAAATTCCTTTACTGTAGATAACACAAATTCACAGCGAAACTAATTCGCTGCAGACCACTTGATTGGGCAGCAAAATTAATTCACTGCATACAACATAACTCTGCAGATAACACCACCTTAACATATTATTATACAATTTCATCAAACACAAATAGAAGTTTATGTCATTAACACCAACATAGTTCCAGTTTTGGTTTCAGCAGGGTCTAAAGTCCCAATGGCCACACAATTTTGTACATAAATTTTTCTAACACAAGTTCTTCTATCATACATGCAAGAATCAAGATAATAACACCATCATGCATTCAGTTTTAGTTCAAGTATGTCCTTAAGAGTTCAACAAGATCATAATTTCTACATTTCTTCATCTCATTCCCCTTAGATCTTCCATTTAATTATTTTCAAAACTATGAGTGCATGAACACTAAACCTTCTATTTTGGGGTTTTCATCCCCTCCTTGTTCTGAAATCGTGAGGCAGCAACCAGCCAAGGAAAAATGCTTCTCTTACCTCACATTTTTGACAACTTTAGAGCAAGTCTTGGTGACATGGTTCTTTCCTCAATCTCGGTTTTTCCTTGTCTTCCATCTCTGCTGTACAGCGGGTCTGTCACACTCCCTCTCCTCTCATGGTTTCAGACATCAACGTAACTCCTTAGCTTCCTTCTTCTTCAAACACTCAAGGCAAGGGATATGAAGCTGGTATAGGTGGGTCTTCTCCTTGGAGAGGGTGGTTGTTGTTGTAGTCACAACTGCTGGCTAGTTATGGGGAAGGGGCCTAAACTCCTCCTTTCATGGCTTCGGCCACTTCTGTCTTTCCATTGGTCACCCTTCTTCTCCAGCATTCAAAGGTGGTGCATACAGCTGGGTATGCACTTGGTGCAGGCATATTTTTAGGGAGAGGAAGAAGGCAAGAGCATGCAGCCCATTTTGGAAAGAGTGCCCCTTTCTCTCTCTTTGCTGCATTTATACCCCTCTTAAATGCAAAGGGATGTTTGAACGCTGGACCAAGGTTGTCCTTATCCCCCTTTTAGGTTATCCTTGGGCTAGTTTTTATTCCCATTCTCCCCTATCATAGGCTGGATATCAATAATTTTTTGTTAGGTTTGACAGTGTCGCTGCTGATTTAGAAATCAGTAGCCACAGCCTGCGCTGCTGCCGATTCATAAATCGACAGTGAGAACTGCGCCACTGTCGATTCTAAAATTGGTAGCCAAGTACTGCGTCACTGCCGATTCAAAAATCGACAGAGAAAAACTTTGTTGCTGTCGATTCTAAAATTGGCAGTCAAGTACTGCGTCGCTACCGATTCAGAAATCGGCAGCCCTAAACTGTGCCATTGCCGCTCCAGAAACCAGCAGCCAAAAGTTTTGCCGCTGTCGATTATGAAATCGGCAGCCAAGTACTGTGCCGCTACCGATTCAGAAACGGGCATCCAAAAGCTTTCCTGCTGCCGGTTCTGAAATCGGTAGCTAAATACTGTGCCATTGAAGATCCAGAAATCAGCAGCCTCAAACTGTGCCGCTGCCGATTCAGAAATCGACAGCCAAAAGCTTTGCTACTGTCGATTCTGAAATGGCAGCCAAGTACTGTGCTGCTGCCGATCCAGAAATCGGCAGCGACGGTGGAGTCGTTTTAGCTTAGCTCTTTTTTTTTGTGTTTACAACTCCTCTGTTCCTTGATTCCCAGGTACCAGTCACTAGTGAGGCTCTATTGATTGAAACCCTAGAATCTGCAGCGATGAATAGTGTTGCGCATGTGACCTCTTCTGCTACTGGGTTAGAAAGGATTGCTTTGGATGGTTGTTGTGGGTTACCCTATGGACATGGAAAAGGTCATTCTGCCCAGCATGCCCTTTGTGGCTGCTTGGAACCAGACAACCTCGCCAAGTTCTGAGCTGCCATAAGCTGGCGATACGAACCTCTCTAGCATTGTGTCCCCTGGCGGTTTTAAAGGAGGTTCGCCCTTGGCCCTAACCCCTCCTCGTTCCCCCCCACCAGGTATTTCCTTGTCCATTATTGATGATTATCATCCCATGGTCACTACGCTGCCTGCCCCTGCTAATGGCCCTTACCTTACTCATGTTCGTTCATTTAATAATATTGATTCATGCTCTCTATTAACTGAAGATTTTGGTGAACTTAGAGACATCTGGAAATTATGTTTGATTGGATTTTCAATTGGTAAAACTCCTGAGTACACCGTTATTGGGAAATTTAAGGCCCGTGTATGGAAAAGCAATGTCACTCTGCATCTTCATGATTCAGACTGGCTGGTTTTCCGCTTCTTTTTAGAAGCTGATATGCTTAAAGTTCTATGCAGAGGCCCTTAGTTAGTTCAAAGTAAACCGCTAGTGTTAAAACCTATGCCTCCTTACTTTGATTTTGGTAAACCAGATATGTCTTTTGCACTATTCTGGGTGCGTTTCCCAAATATCCCATTGGAATGTTGGTCACAGGCATGTCTGTCCAAGATTAACAGCTTTATTGGCAAACCTATTCGTTGTGATGATCTCACCATCACTATATCTCGAGTGTCCTTCGCCAGAGTCATGATAAAGGTTGATCTGTCTGCAAACTTGATACGTTCTATTAACCTCTCCATGCCAGATGGAACAACTATCAAACAAAGGGTCATATATAAATTCCTGCCGAAATTCTGCTCGCATTGTCGTATGCCTGGGCATACTAGCACTGATTCCTCCTCAGAATGAGACATCTGACCAGCGCGAAATGCTCTCACCCAGTAATGCAATTCTTGATGACCCTTATAGGACTGATCCATCTTGGTATGGAAAAGCTGGAACTGTCCCTCCTAAACCTCCATCTACCATGAGTAGACGGTGTTATATGACTTGGAGCAAAGGCTTGCTCCCTCTTGCTTTGTATGATACTGGATTACGTGAATCTGTGGGTAAACGACTAGGAAAATCTCGTCTGAAGACAACTAGTCAACCACCTAGCCTTTCACCATATTGTTGTAGATGATTTGCCAATCTGCCTTTCCAGCTAGTACTTTTTGTTGCTAGCTTGTTGTTTGGTTGTGTTTCTTGGTTTCTGTAAGTGGTCCTAGAGGATCCAGTGTTGTGGTTCGGTTGGTTTTGGTTGTGTTGGTTTTGGCCTTGTTGATTTCCAGCTTTGGGGTTGTCGTCTATGGTGTTGTGTTGCTCCTGGGCAGGTTCTGCCTATGGAGAGGCATGGGGTTGTTTGTTCTGCTAGCTTGGTTTTGTTGTGGTATAGTTGTGGTTTTGCTTGGTCTTATTGGTTGCAGATTGATCTGTTTGTTTGATCCTGCTAAAGGTTGGATGGTGGTCGTTGCAGTGTTTGTGTTTTGGAATTGCCTGGTAGCGTTTGTTTGGGGCTGTCTGGTTTCCAGCTGTTATGATGCTATTAGCTTTGTTTTTATGCTGCTTTGGTGGCTGTGGTTATTTTGTTCAGCAAGTTAGACTTGCTTTTGTTCATGGGAGCCTATTCCCTTATTCAAGGGAGTATGTTCCCTATGCTTGTATATATCTGTATATTTGACTTGCTGGTTCTCCAACTTTGTTTCATTGATCTATAAATTTCTTACATTTGATAAAAAAAGAGAGACAGATCTAAAGAAAAAGCTAAGAGAGAGAAGCTCTCGGTTGTAATGAGAGAGAAACCCGATGGCATCCTGCTTATGCGCGTCCCTTCCCCTCTCACTGTGCAATAAATTATTCTCTTGCTCTCTGCACTCTCATAGTCTCTTCTTCTAATTTCTTTCTGTCATTTCTACATGGCAAAATCAAAGAAAAAGTCCTCGGTTCTACGATTTGCCCAGCAAGACTATGGGTTTTGCACGTCGCGTCCCTCGTCTTCGCACGCATAACAGACCCTGAGCTAGAGCAGTTGCCCCGGTGTGCAGCACTCCTCCAGTCCTTCTCGAGTCTCCACTCCTCCACGAACAACAATAGCTTTTGCTGATGTTGTTAATTTCAACCGTGGTGCTAAGGTTCGAGTGAAGAATCAGAATAGGGGCATGCAAAGCACACCCCTTATTGTTCCTCCATCGTCTTCTCCTGGCCCTTGTGGGCAAAATATAGAATCTTATTTCACCACCAGGCCTCACCATGTTCTCTCTGTTGAGTCTGGTTCTCTTGGTTCTTGTCCTGGCATTGGAAACCCTAGCCTCAGGTCGAAGATCGGAGTTACAGCTCCACCACCACCCCCGGTGAAAAGCAAAGCTTCCTCAACAAGCCACCGACCTTCTTCCCCTGACCACCCCACAGGTACTACTATTCATTTGTCCCCCTCATTAGTGCACTTTTCTTATTATACTACTTCAACACCTTGCCATTTACTGAAAACTGATTTAGGTATGCATAAAGACCTATGGAGGTTCAATTTAATTAGGTACATTGCTGGCAAATTTCCAGGATACACATCCCTGTCAAAATTCATTAATAGTTCCTGGAAATGTATGCAAAATTCTCTATGCATGATTCAGGATGGTTAATTTTCACATTTTCATCTGAAATGGACATGATTGAAGTGCTTAGTGGAGGTCCCTACTATGTTTTTGGCCGGCCCTTGATTCTGAAAATTATGCCTTAGTTTTTTTATTTCACAACTTCTGAAATGGTAAGGATGCCAGTCTGGGTTAGGTTTCCTAATCTGCCTCTCCAGTGTTGGTCACCAATTTGTCTTTCTAAGCTTGCAAGTGTGCTTGGGAAGCCTGTTCATTCTGATACTCCAACTGCTTCCATGACCCGGCTCTTCTACGTCTGAGTGCTTGTTGAGATTGACTTACTAACTGACCTGCCAACCTCTATCAATCTCATCCTGCCCAACGATGTGCCCTTGTCCCAGCAGGTGATGTATGAATCATTACCTAGTTTTTGCAAGCAGTGCAGGACCCTGGGACACACGATTTCTACTTGCACCAAAAATTATAGCCACAAACGCAAGAAGCATTCCCAGACAGCTCCCTCTCCCTCTCCCTCTGGATGTTCTAGCCCTTCTGTTGAAACTGCATCTGTTGAGAAGCAATCTAACAGGGAAGAACCTCAAGGTGAGCCAGGGATTGATCCAATGTGTGCTGAGGCAGCAATGGTTGTGGAAGAGAGAACTATTGGTTCTGGGCACAAGCGCGCCAAACTAGTTGCATCAAGGTCTAGTCCTCCTGGTGCTAACCCTTCTGCTTCTCAAAAGGTTGTGCAAGTCTTTGAAGGCCACACTGATGTCACAGCTGAACTGCCTCCTAGAAGGCAATATTTGATACGAAGTAGGGCTACTACCTCCTCCACCTTTGGCCATCCAGGGAAGCCATTTGGAACGGGTTGCTGCCCCTCCAAGAGCTCCTCTACGACTTATTCCAAGACTCAGGGCAACACAGCTTCTACTTCCCCACTCTTTCTATGATTTTCTCCACTCTTTTGGATAGTTTTTTTTGGATAGGGAGTCTATTCCCTGTGTTATTTCTTTGTATCTCTTGTGAATATTAACTTGGGATTGCTTTGCCTTTTACTGGTTTTGTTGCTTTGTTGTTGCTTTTGAGCTTGTTTCCTGTTTGTCGCAAAGTTATAACTTCTGCCTGTGGCCTGTCATGCCTGGGTTTTATGATGTGTTTCAATGCTTGTTGCCACCTGTTTTTTCTGTCTGCTGCTTCTCTTGTAGTAGTTGTTGGTTTGCCTTTTTGCAGGCTTGTTTCCTTTGTTGCAGAGTTGATGGTATCAGCTTCTGTCTGTGGTTTGTATGGTCCATGTTGCTGTGTTGCTAGTGTTGTGCCTATTTCTTTCAGTTGCTTCCTTCAGGTAGTAGTTGATTGGTGTGCTTTTTGGGTCTAGTTGTTAGCCTCTTCTGGAGCCTTGGCTCTGTACGTGCCTGCTTGCTCCTGGCTTTGCATTATAGCTGGTTTCTCCTAGTTGCTTTAGTTGAAGCTGGTTTGCTGCTCATCCAGGCGTTGGATTCTCTGATGCCGTCTATCTTGCTATTTTTGGTTGTTTATTATGCTTAGGTGCTACTTAATGCAGTGTTTGGATCATTGGTGTCTCTACAGTCTCCGCATGTGTTTTTGGAGTTTTTGCATGTTCTTGCTTGTTCTGTTTGGATTGATATTGATCGCATCCTTGGAGTTTTATGTTCATTTGTTGTTGTCTGGCTGGTTTGTCGAGTTTGTCTTATTGTTTAGGGAGCATGTTCCCTTCTTTTGGTTGTCATTGCCTCTCCAAGGGAGCCTGTTACCTTGGTCGTTTGTGTTTTCTCTGATAAGCATGTTGTTGTGCTTATTTGGTTGGTTGCTTGTCTTAGGGAGCCTGTTCCCTTGAACAACCCTATTTGTACATGCCTGTATATTTTGACTTGCTGGTTTCTAGCTGTGTTTCACTTTTAATCTATACAATTTCTTACATCTGATAAACAAAGAGACAAAGCTAAAATCATAGAGAGAGACGCTCTCCTTAAAGGAGCATCTCCTCAAGTCTGTTCTCCCGCCACTAATTGAGCTTCTTTCTTCACGTCATCTGTTGATGACTTTTTGGTTTTCCCTCTCCGGGCACAGCGGCTCCTGTTGACAGAGTCTTGGATCCAGTCCATGGTGGTGCTCTTGATTGCGCCTCCTGGCTGAGCAGAAACGACGATCATGCTGCGAGTCTTTCTCAAAGCCCTAATTGGTGTTTTGGCTGTTGTCTACCCTGATCTCTAGGATTTCGACACAGATCTGGTGTTTTACCCTATCAATGCCCGATCTTGATGGAGGTTTGAATTCTTCTACCCTTTTGTTTTCCGATACAGAATCTCTCGGTTGGGATTTGTGTCGGCCTAGTCTAATCTGAAGCCTCAGACTCCAAAGCTGGGGATTTTGAAGATGCATCTGTGGCTCCTTCCTTCTCTACAGACAACTTAGATGGAGGTTTATCAAGGATCTGCTCTTTGTTTGGCGATGGGGTCTGTGGCTCCTTCTTGTTTCTTTCAAGTTACTATTATCACCATCGTCGACGTTGATTTCTCCACTGATAATGTTAGTGCCAAATTCTTTGATGGGTTTTATACCTAAGTTGTTGTTCTTCATCTTCTCAACAGAGCTTCTGGCCATGGTAGGATTTCTCCTATCTATCGTCCTCTGTAATGCTTTCTCCCTGGTATATCAGAGGTATGCTTGCCTTCTGGCATAGCGTGGGGTCGTGCACCACATGCTTCTTTGATAGTTGTTTGCAAGTTCCTCTTGCTTGCTCTAGTTTGCTGCTGTTGCTAGCTTTTTCTGCTACATCTTGTTATGTATATGTCATGTTTCTTCTCTTGATTGTGTTGTTGTTGAGCTACTGGACTTTAGGTAGTATAAGAATGTTGTTGATACTATACCTGTCGAGTAGCTATGTTTGCTTGTATGTTGCTCTGTTGTGCCCTGGGACTGCTTGCTGCTTGTCCTACTAGTCTTGTCAAGCTTTTGTCTTGCGTGTTTCCTTTTGTTTATGTTCTCAGTCTGCTTGCTGCTGTTTGTTGCTGCTCACAACATGAGCTTCTGGTTATGTTCTCAGTCTGCTTGTTGCTGTTTGTTGCTACTCACAACATAAGTTTCTGGTTTTGGCTGGTTCGTTTGTTATTGCTGCTATGCTTCTGCTTTGGGGTAGTATGTGGTTTATATTGTAACACCCCACACTTTCATATGTGATTATAGTTACTTTCCTATGATTTGGTATGTAAAAATACAGGTAATTTTTTTTTCCAGTTCTCATATACAAGTCTATCAAAATTTCCACTGAAATTTTGGCAGTCTCCCATATACCGGAAGGTCCCAACTTATCGACATATACCCTATTTACACTTTTAATATCTTACATCTCATAACTCAATCACGACCTAATCATCTTGGGTCTCAATCCCACAAACATCATCATCAACATCACAACCACAACATATATAATATACATTGAACAACAAATATCATTATAGGGGAATAAATAGGATAAACACGCATACATGAAACATGATGATATGAATTTCAGATTAAGTTCATCTATTCAAGTTTAAACATCAATTATACAAATTAAGTTATATAAAAGTTGTAATATTACAAAATACAAGGGTATACTCCCTATAACCTAGACTACAAAAAGTGAACATAAGCTAGGATCTACTCTTGTCGTGCATGCGATGGTCCTGGAACAAAAATACATATTATTGAAACATGAAAAATCATAATAATATAGCAACACAAATATTCAACAATTTAAAAAGACAATCATGCATTCATATTTTATTCATTTCTCCCTTCTGGTTTTCATTGGAAACTCTTTCTCTTTCAATTACTAAAAATTGTTTCCTCTTCCATTATCAACCTCCATTCAAGATTTCATAAGATCAACCATGATCATTTTTGCTTAACACATTACCGATACCACTTTCACTGGTATCATCATCACCTCGTAGGAGTCGATGCAAGGTGATCCCCTTACCCGGGATCTTACATACATTAAATGTATGATAGCCAATACATGGTGATCCCTTCTCGAGATCCTAACATACACTAAATGTATGCTAGCCAAGACATGTTGATCCCCTTACACGGGATCCTAACATACACTAAATGTATGCTAGTTGAAACACATATTACACTTCTTATATTTTCTTTGTTACTGGTACTCCCATCACTTGGCAATGCACACAAGGGTAGTTCCCCTCCAACACACACATACATTCAAAATATTATATGAAATAACATCATTACACCAACTTCCATCATTTCACATAATATCCAACGTTGCACATTTACATCTCACATTATTAACATATTAAAATTCTTAAATTTAACTAAAAAGCTTAGGTGAGGATCGCCTACCTGCAATAGAAGCTCTATCCATGCTCCCCTGCTGCTGTTGTTGCACCACGCTTATGGTCCCTCCTGCAAATCACAGGTTTATCTCATAAATTTTCCTCACTCAAGGATATGTTTTATAATAACCATATCAACAGCTAATAAGTCTTTCTTTTAGTCATTTCTTAATATTTGAATTGTTATTGTCTAAACCTCGAACTATTATTGTCCGACCTCTCCTTAGATTTTTAACTATATCTAGAGTTATAGAACTCTATTTTAAGCAAGATTGGTCTCCTTGGAAAGATAAGACACGAGGCTACAAATTCTTTGAAGAAGGAGAACCCAGTTCTGCCTCTAAGATAGTCAAAATTGCTCATCAACAAATATTGGATTGTTACTGTCTTGATATTGAATTGTTACTGTCCGACCTCTCCTCAAATATTTAACCATATCTAGAGTTATAGAACTCCATTTCAAGCAAGATTGGTCTCGTTGGAAATCTAAATCACGAGTCTACAAGTTTTCTGAAGGAAGGAGAACCCAGTTCTGCCTCTAAGACAGTCAAAATTGCTCATCAACAAACATTGGATTGTTGTTGTCCAACTGTTACTGTCTTGATATTGAACTGTTACTGTCCGACCTCTCCTCAGATTTTTAACTATATCTAGAGTTATAGAACTCATTTCAAGCGCAATTGGTCTCATTGGAAAGCTAAGACACGAGGCTACAAGTTCTCTGAGGAAGGAGAACAGAGTTCTTCCTCTAAGATAGTCAAAAGTGCTCATCAACAAACATTGGACTATTATTGTCAAACTGTTACTGTCCGACCTCTTTTCAGATTTTTAACTATATCTAGAGTTATAGAACTCCATTTCAAGCGTAATTGGTCTCGTTGGAAAGCTAAGACACGAGGCTACAAGTTCTCTGAGAAAGGAGAACCCAGTTCCAACTCTAAGACAGTCAAAATTGCTCATCAACAAACACTAGACTGTTACTGTCTTGATATTGAACTGTTACTGTTCGACCTCTCCTGTGATTTTTAACTATATCTAGAGTTATAGAACTCCATTTCAAGTGCGATTGGTCTCATTGGAAAGCTAAGGCACAAGGCTACAAGTTCTCCAAGGAAGGATAACCGAGTTCCACCTCTAAGACAGTCAAAATTGCTTATCAATAAACATTGAACTATTACTGTCCAACTGTTACTGCCATGATATTGAACTGTTATTGTCCGACCTCTCCTCTGATTTTTAACTATATCTAGAGTTATAGAACTCCATTTCAAGCAAGATTGGTCTCATTGGAAATCTAAATCACGAGTCTACAAGTTCTCTGAAGGAAGGAGAACCCAGTTCTGCCTCTAAGACAGTCAAAATTGCTCATCAACAAACATTGAATTGTTACTGTCCAACTGTTACTGTCTTGATATTGAACTGTTACTGTCCGACCTCTCCTCAGATTTTTAACTATATCTAGAGTTATAGAACTCCATTTCAAGCGTAATTGGTCTCGTTGGAAAGCTAAGACACGAGGCTATAAGTTCTCTAAAGAAAGGAGAACCCAGTTCTACCTCTAAAATAGTCAAAATTGCTTATTAATAAACCATACCTACTGTCCTACAGGGTCTATCATGACCTAATCTCGATTGGTGACCCATAGCTAGAGTTCTACAACTTTAAATTGAGCAAGACCAATTTCCTTAGCTAACATCCAAAACTACAATTGCTATGAAGAAACTTGATCCTAATTTCCTCATCCTTCTACTCAAATTCTCTTCAAAAGTCAAGAGATGAATCTGTCCAGATTCATCAACCTTTCCATTTACACACAACATCCACAATTTAACTTTTTCTCTTTTATCTCAACCCCTAGTCATATCACATATCATTTAAGAGTGTCAAAAAATATCTTTTTAAGATCCAATTTATCTTATTTTTTTCAATCTTCCCTCTTAACGTCAAAATAAAACATTCTTATCAATTTTACAAACTTTTCGAACAATATTCTTCTAAAAACAATCTTTAACAACAGTTTCAATCAACCATAAATAACAAAAAGAATAATATTCCAAACAATCCATACAGTCAAGTTATAATGCATTATTATGAGTATAACATATCCAAATATCAACTTCATCAAATGGTAAAATTTCCAGAAATATGGGTTTAACCAAACTGACATCAAAATTGCAAACCTACTATGCGTGAAGCACAACTTCTATACCGAGTGTTTGTTTTTGATCTAGACAACATCCAAAAGAACAACATATCCAAATTATAGTCTGATTCAACGGTGGTTAGAGGAGAAAACTGTCAGCAAAGAAGACTGTCCAAAAGTGTATTTTCCCAGAAATTTTCCTCCCGCGATATCTCTCAACCGAGGATTGATATAGAAAATCCTTTTGGTGACAATGTACACGACATGTAGGAGAACAACATATCCAAATATCATTCTGATCCAATGGTGGAAGGTTGAGTTATAATTGTCGGATGTTCTATCATCAATATGTCTTCTCTCCAGCCTCTCTCTAAACTCTCCCTTGCTCTTGCAAGTCACTCTAACAGAGAAAATAGAATATGATATTTATAGTTCTATAATCTTGTTAATTGCACATTTATCCCCACCCCTTTTATCATTTGCCTATAAACTCCAAACCTTCTGTTATTTGAATATTAACCTCTCTTGGTCTTACATTTTCATTTTGTCATCACAAATGTTTTTCTTTTCAACAATTTAGAACTATATTCACTTTTCTTTTCATTAATTTCACTATTTTTATCTGGATTTAGGTTTCTTTACTTTAATTTAACCCATTTTACTATTGGTTAAATTTCTCATATTTTAATAACCTAGAAAAATTATAATCAGGGGTTTACATATATCCTGCTCAAGCTGTGGCCTACTGAGCTTTGACTGTTATGGGGATCTGTCTGGGTAAGGTTCTCTCCCCATATGCTTGGTCTCCCCTTATTACTAGATGCACAGGATGTAGGCCCTCTCTTTCCCTCTTAGTTCTCCTGCAGGTCTGTTTCGACTGTCCTCTATTGGGTTCTCGTGGAGGCTATTTTTGGGCTTCTGTTCTCACTCTGCTTCTCTCTAGGTAGTTGCAATGGATCCCATCTGTTTGGTTGGGCTACTGACATAGTGTTCTCTATCGCTGCTCTGCTTTGATGCTGTTTAGTTTGGAGGAATCAGGGGGCCTTTCCTCATTCTACTCAATTTTAGGTGGAGAGTGCTGATGAAGTTTGTCCTAGTAGTGACCCAGTCAATACTGCGGAGCTGGTCTACTGGAGATGATGCGCAGATGGCTCACTACTCTAGTATTGCTTGGTGAAGGGATACGTTTGGGTGAGGCTTTCTCCCCAAATGTTTGGCCCCCTTGTTGCTGGATGTGCAGGTTGTAGTCCTCTAGTTGCTACAACTCTCTCTTTAGATTTTAGGTTTCTTGTTGCTATACTAGCGCAATTGTTTTGCTGTTCTACTTCTTTTTTTGGGTAGTCTGTGGTTTATACCTGTTCAAGCCGTGGTCTACTGAGCTTGTGTGCTTGTCAAGCTGGTTCAGCTGCGAGTGCGCTTTGGGACTTTTGAGGAGTCCTGCTAGGTGAAGCATTCCTTTGACTGTTGTGGGGATCTGTCTGGGTGAGGTTTCTCCTAAAATGTTTGGTCTCCCCTTGTTACTAGATGTCAAGGTTGTAGGCCCTCTCTTTCCCTCTTAGTTCTCTTGCAGGTCACTGTAATGGATCCCAACTGTTTGCTTAGGCTATTGTCATAGTGTTCTCTATCGCTGCTCTACTGTGATGCTGGTTAGTTTGGAGGAAACCGAGGGGCCTTTCCTAATTCTGCTCACTTTTACGTGGAGTGTAAACACCCAAAGGAAAATATATATATATATATATATATATTTAGAGAGAGAGAGAGGGATGATGATGAATGCAGTTTTCGCTGCTGATGCAGAAATCGGCAGCGACGCAGTTCCGCTGCCGATTCTGGATCGGCAGCGACCTAGTTTCCGCTGCCGATGCAGAAATCGGCAGCGATGCAGTTTTCGCTGCCGATTCTGGACTGGGCAGCGATGCAGTTTTCGCTGCCGATTCTGGACTGGGCAGCGATGCAGTTTTCGCTGCCGATTCTGGACTTGGCAGCGACGCAGTTTTCGCTGCCGATGCAGAAATCGACAGCGATGCAGTTTTCGCTGCCGATTCTGGACTTGGCAGCGACGCAGTTTTCGCTGCCGATGCAGAAATCGACAGCGATGCAGTTTTCGCTGCCGATTTCTCAATGAGCAGTGACGCAGAGCTGGGAGGGAGGGGTAAAACTGGTTTTAGATAAACCAAACAAGGATAAGGACACACCTAAACCAACCCCCAAACAACCCATTTCATTGGATGGGTAGTATAAATACAAAGAGAGGAGAGAGAATGACCCATCTTCTTCCAAATCCAGCAGCTGCATGCCGTTCTTCCCTTCCCCTTTCACAACAGAAACGTAAATCAGACCAGTAGAGATTACTTTGTGAACTTGTGAGGGAGAGATGAGACCTTGAGAGAGGAGTGGGCAGCTGCATAGAGGAGAGGAAAAAGAGAGCTGGAAAAACGTGAGAGGAAAAAGAGAGCTGGAAAAAAACGTGAGAGGAAAAAGAAGGAGGAGAACCAGCAGCTGAATAGTGTCAAACCTTCCTCAAACTTAGTTAAATTCAGAAGGTATGGGTCATGAAACTCTCTTCCTCTCCCCCGTAAGATCAAAAACGAAAATGAAGAAGAAAAACCCTAAGAAAAGAATTGATCTAAGACCTAAGCCAGCTGTGAAGGAAGCTGAAATTAACCAAGAGAGCAAGCAAATAAAAGTGAAATAAAGTCAATTTCAGAACATCTAACAAAACATGGTAGAGGGCCGGCTTTAACTAGGGGGAATTAATGTGTTCTGCTGTGATATTGTTGCTGGAATTAATGTGTTCTGCTGTGATATTGTTGCTGGAATTAATGTGTTCTGCTGTGATGATTGTTGCTGGAATTAATGTGATATTGTTGCTGGAAATTAATGTGTTCTGCTGTGATATTGTTGCTGGAAATTAATGTGTTCTGCTGTGATATTGTTGCTGGAATTAATGTGTTCTGCTGTGATGATTGTTGCTGGAATTAATGTGATATTGTTGCTGGAAATTAATGTGTTCTGCTGTGATATTGTTGCTGGAATTAATGTGTTCTGCTGTGATGATTGTTGCTGGAATTAATGTGTTGTTGTTGCTGGAATTAATGTGTTCTGCAGTGATGATTGTGCTGAAATTGATGCTCCCGATTTGTGTGTTGCGCAGCGAAATTCTGGTTCGCTGCCGCAACTGAACCTGCTGCAGCGAATTAATATTCGCTGCCGATTTGTGTGTTGCGCAGCGAAATTATGCTTCGCTGCCACAACTGAACCTCCAGCAGCGATTTAATATTCGCTGACGATTTGTGTGTTGCGCAGCGAAATTCTGCTGCGCTGCCACAACTGAACCTCCAGCAGCGATTTAATATTCGCTGACGATTTGTGTGTTGCGCAGCGAAATTCTGTTTCGCTGACGCAACTGAACCTCCTGCAGCGATTTGATATTCGCTGACGATTTGTGTGTTGCGCAGCGAAATTCTGTTTTGCTGCCGCAACTGAACCTGCTGCAGCGAATTAATATTCGCTGCCGATTTGTGTGTTGCGCAGCGAAATTCTGTTTTGCTGCCGCAACTGAACCTGCTGCAGCGAATTAATATTCGCTGCCGATTTGTGTGTTGCGCAGCGAAATTCCGTTTCGCTGCCGCAACTGAACCTCCAGCAGCGATTTGATATTCACTGCCGATTTATGTGTTGCACAGCAAAATTCTGTTTCGCTGACGCAACTGAACCTCCTGCAGCGAAGTGATATTAGCTGCCGAGTTGTGCATTGTGCAGCGAAACTGTGGCGCCAACAGCGGTGCAGTTCTCGCTGCCGAACTGGCAGCCCGCAGCGAACCAGTTCTCGCTGCCGAATTGGGCAGCCCGCAGCGAACCGGTTCTCGCTGCCGATTCCTACAATAAGCCTCCTAGGCAGGAATGACTTAAATGCTAATAACAATTTCATGATATGATGGTGTAAAATAGGGAACACTTTAATGTGAACATGTGAACTATTGAAATAAGTGTGATGATGAATGTGATTCAAAAATAAAATACATACAACTGTGCTGATTTGTGACCATTGATGTCTCAGGTGGTGCAGTCGGGATTGGACCATCATCAAGACAGGAACGATCCACAGGTGGAACAGGTAGGTGACTTGCACCTTTCTTTTTCATACGTTGAATCTTGGAATATTTTAACTTGAGTACTACCATATTGTTAGAACCGATATTAAATTGCCGAACGCTTAATTGTTGACAAAAAGAAAATGATTAGCTTCGGCTAATGGCATCCGAAGGGATGGCCGGGACAAAAGAGTGATTAGCTTCGGCTAATGGCATCCAAACGGATGGCCGGGACAAAAGAGTGATTAGCTTCGGCTAATGGCATCCAAACGGATGGCCGGGACAAAAGAGTGATTAGCTTCGGCTAATGTCATCCAAACGGATGGCCGGGACAAAAAGTGATTAGCTTCGGCTAATGGCATCCGAAGGGATGGCCGGGACAAAAGAGTGATTAGCTTCGGCTAATGGCATCCAAACGGATGGCCGGGACAAAAGAGTGATTAGCTTCGGCTAATGGCATCCAAACGGATGGCCGGGACAAAAGAGTGATTAGCTTCGGCTAATGGCGCCCAAAGGGATGGCCGGGACAAAGGATGATTAGCTTTGGCTAATGGCGCCCGAATGGATGGCCGGGTTAAAAAGGGATGATTTCGCTGCCGATTGTGGATCGGCAGCGACGCAGTTCCGCTGCCGATTCTGGATCGGCAGCGACGCAGTATTCGCTGCCGATACAGAAATCGGCAGCGACCTAGTTTCCGCTGCCGATACAAAAACCAGCAGCGACGTAGTTTCCGCTGCCGATTTTGGATCGGCAGCGATGCAGTCTTCGCTGCCGATACAGAAATCAGCAGCGACCCAGTTTCGCTGCCGATTCCTTGATCGGCAGCGATGTAGTTTCGGCTGCCGATTTTAGGATTGGCAGTGACGCAGCTATCGCTATGGAATCCGGATGGATAGCCGGGACAAATAAACGACTAGTTTCGGCGAATGGCATTTGAAAACTTGTGTATCTATATGTACTACCTATTTGTTACATCAAATACATGATGAAATTATAAATGTTAATGCTTATGTAATTGCTAGGCCGTTAGTTACCATTATTATTATTATTATTAAGTATTTGTTTTCCCTTAAATGTTTTGTACTGCTGCAGGGACGTCACACCAACAAGATGTCTAGGATACCCGATACATGGGAACCTACTTTTGCAAAGAATTAAGTAGATGCATTCTAACTCACAATGTACTTTGTAGGGATCAATGTACTGAATGTATAACTTTTATTAGATCCTTTTTGTTTAAAGTTTGTAATGGCTATTAGTAGTGTAAGGATGCAAACTCATGTCCATGTATATATATTTTTAATATGAATTTCAAATCATGCAACATTAATATTATGTGTTTGTGTAAGATTCGATTTTGAATGAACTGTTGATTGTATGGGTTGTATTTTGATGATGTAAGGATGCAAGTTCTTTGATTACCGGCACCAGGTGTATTAAATATATATATAAAAAAAAAAAAAAAAATTTACTATTGTTGGGCTTAGAAAGCCGGGTCGTTACATGGAGAGTGCTGATGGAGTCTGTCCTAGTAGTGACCTATTCAATGCTGCGGAGCTGGTCTGATGGAGATGATGCGCGGATGGCTCACTACTCTAGTATTGCTTGGTGAAGGGATCTGTTTGGGTAAGGCTCTCTCCCCAAATGCTTGGTCCCTCTTGTTACTGGATTTGCAGGCTGTAGCCCTCTAGTTGCTACAACTCTCTCCTTAGAATTCAGGTTGCCTGTTGTTGTTCTGGAGCAGTTGGCCTTTGTGTTGTTCCTTGGATTGATGATTGATGTTGCTGCTTGATGTTGCGCCAGGGATGGGTTTTTCATTCTGCAATGTGCTTGACTGCTATCTTGTGTTTTTTGAGGCCGGCTTGGTGGATCTCTACTAGGTTGGTCAATTCTGCTTTGTTGGGTATCTTCTGCTATATTGCTTAGCTGTTGAGGAAGGCTTCTTAGTTAGGTTCATGCGTCCAGAGGTTGGCTGGGCTGTAATGTTTCCTGCTGTTGATCATCTGCTGTGTTGCAAGTATCGGTTTTCCTTGATGCTGATTGCATTTCAACGGAGGGGTGCTCAATGGAGCTTGTCATGTGGTCCAGAGGTCTCTCGAGCTTTGTGCTGCTGATCTTTGCTGATTAGCTAGCTATCACTTCTTGGATACTGGCTGCTGATCTTTGCTGATTAGCTAGCTACACTTCTTGGAACTTGTAGCCTCATGTCTTACCTTTCCAACGCCACAAATTTCGCTTTAATTGGAGTTCTATAAATCCAGATATAGTTAAAAATCTGAGGAGAGGTCAGACAGTAATAGTTCAAAAACGAGGCAGTAACAGTTGGACAGTGATAGTCCAAATATAAAGAAAGGAATGATAACTAGGATTGGACAAAGAATGACAGTAATAATGAGTGAAATGAGAAAAACATAAAGTACTAAGAAATGACTGAAAGAAAGACTTATTGGTTGTTGATATGGTTATTATAAAACATATCCTTGAGTGAGGAAAATTTATGAGATAAACCTGTGATTTGCAGGAGGGACCACAGGCATGGTGCAACAGCAGCAGCAGGGGAGTACGAGTAGAGCTTCTATTGCAGGTAGGTGATTCACACCTATGCTTTATAGTTAAATTCCATGATTTAATATATTATTGATGTGAAATGTGAATTACTGAATGTATGTGTATTCAAGGTGAAAAGTTGTTATGTGAATTGCCAAGTGATGAAATTATCACTAACAAAGGAAATATGAGAAGTGTGATTTGAGGCATAAACTAGCATACATTGAGTGTATGTTAGGATCCCGGGTAAGGGGATCACCATGTATTGGCCAGCATACATTTAGTGTATGTTAGGATCCCGGGTAAGGGGATCTCCATGCATTGGCTAACATACATTCAGTGTATGTTAGGATCCCGGGTAAGGGGATCACCATGTATTGGCCAGCATACATTTAGTGTATGTTAGGATCCCGGGTAAAGGGATCGCCTTACATCGACTCCTATGGGGTGGTGATGACGATACCAGTGAAATTGGTATCGGTAATGTGATAAGAAAAAGTAATCACGTTGATCTTATAAGGTCTAGAATGAAGGTTGATAGTGGTAGAGGGAACGGTTATTAACAGTTTGAATAAGGAAGAGATTTTAAATAAATAAAAAAACTAGAAGGGAGAAATAAATGAAATATGAACACATGTTACCCTGTTGAAATTATTAGATATTCATATTGTTATATTTATTGTGATATTCACCTTGCAATAATATGTATTTTGTTTCAGGATCAACGCATGCACGACAGAAGTAGATCCTAGCTTATGTTCCCTTCTTGAAATCTATGTTCTAGGGAGTATACCCTTGTATTTTCTAAACATGAAATGTTTGTATAACTTAATTTGTATAATAAATGTTTAAACTTGATTGGATGAATCTAACGTTGTAGTTCATATAACCATATTTCATGTCTATGTATTTATATTTATTTAATTATCCATCCATAATGATATTTTGTTATATAATGCATATCATAAATATTGTGGTTGATAGGTGTGAGTATAATTGTGGAATTGAAACCCAGGATGATTGGGTCGGGAATTAAGTTATGAGATGCGAACTGTTAGAAGTGTAAACAGGTTACATGTCAGTAACTTGGGACCTTCCGGTATAGGGGGGACCCCGTCGAAATTCTGGTAGATGTTAATACGAAGACCATGAATATATATACAAAAAAAAATATTAACTACTCTGTTTTTCTATCGACATGAGATTGTTGTTTTATCCCATAAATGGGGGATGTTACATTAAACTAGCAGCTTCTTGCTTTTGGATGGATGTTCGGCCTTGATACTAATGTTGCGAATTCCTCTATATACTTTGGTGGAGTGGGGGAAAGTGCTAAGCTTGCCATTTTGTGCCTTACTAGCTTTTAGAAAGGAGTTTTCCTTTCAGATATCTAGGGGTCCCTCTAAGTCCTCACGTATTATTGGCTAGTCAATTCTCCCCTCTCCTGTAGAAATTGGAATCATCTATTCACAGTTGGATGGGGAAACACCTCTCCTATGCTGGTCACCTTGAGCTCATTAGATCACTTCTGCATGGCATGGTTCAATTCTTGCTTAGTATTTTTCTAATTCCGGGTATAGTTATTACCAAGATCAATAGCATCTGTCGTAGCTTTCTTTGGTTCGGGAACACTTGTTTGCCTCACTCTGCTCTTGTCTCCTGGCAAAAGGTGTGTCTTCCCAAACAGGAAGGTGGCCTGGCTCTCCTAGATATCAGGGCAAGAAACAAAGGGTTTTTGGCAAAGCAGCTATGAAACCTTCACCTTAAATTAGACTCTTTGTGGATACGTTAGGTGGCACACTATTACATTCCTCACACCACAATCTGGGCTGTAGGTGTAAGGAGCACTTCATAACCTCTATGGAAGTCCATCTGCACTCTCATCTCCAGCTCTTTCTGGAGTTGTTGTGGTCTTCGGCCTCCCTCTTTAGCTTTTTGTTGTTACTTTATGTAGTGTATTATGTTCAGCTTCCTGAAGTTGCTGCCTGTTTTTCTAGGTGTTTCAAGCGTGTTTGTTGCTGGCTTTTATTACTGGTCTGTAGCTGATTATTTGTTTGTTGTTAAAGGCTTTTGTCATGGCTGCCTTTGGCTTCTATCCTTCTAAGCTCATCATGGGAGCTTATATGAAACTGTTGGGCTGCTGTTGTCTCCCTGTGGTGATGCTGATTTTACGGTTCATAGAGGGGCTTCTGGAGGCTATGTGCGTCTTCTAGGCTTGAACTAGCTTGCTGCTTTTGGTTGGACTCTCAGTTACACGTTCTGTTGTCGGATGCGCGTGCTGCTGGTTATGCTGGTTATGCTGGTTTACTACAGCTTTTTGTTAAGCTTGCTAGTTTTGCTATCTTTGTTCAGGGAGCATGTCCCCTTTTTTTGGTTGTATTCACTTGTTCAAAGGAGCATGTTCTCTTTGTTCGCTTGTATGTACATGCCTGTATATTCTGATTTGCTGGTTTCCAGCTTTGTTTCACTTTTTGATCTATAAAATTACTTACATTTGATATATATATATAAAAAAAGAGACTTAGAGACATGGCACCAGCTGAAAATTTGAACTCTTAGTTACTATAGTTTCCCCCCTTCCTCTTTTCTCTTTCTTCATGGCTAAGACCAAAAGGAAGAATGCTTCTTCACGCCGATCTCCTGTGCAAACACGACAGCGGAACCAGGTGGATCTCCTTGACAAATCTGTTCGTGCTTTGCCAGCACCTTCTCACTCCCCCCTCCCCTCGGTTTATACCTCTCCTCTCAAAGCTTTAGCAAGTGGGTCCAGCCCTGCCAAATATTTGATCTACGTTGAGGATGGGTCTGTTCTTCAACAACTTGATTATTCCCCTTATGCTCCTGATCATGTGCTTGTTGAGAACTGCTATGATGATGATTTCAAAGAAGACGAAGTGGATTACTCTGCTTCTGAATTTGCTTCTGGAGAAAGCTCTAAGTTTTTTCTCTCCCCTGTGCCAAACTCTACTAGACAACAGCTGGATGTAACCCTTGGCAGTGTCTCGAGGGTTTCCCCTTTGTATGTTTCTGGGAAATCTAGTTCTTTAGTGGCTAGTCCAGCAAAGAATGGGTCTTCTTCAAATACCTCCAAATCTCCAGTGCCTGTTCTTAAGGATAATTCTCTAGGATTTGCTATGGCAGAAGCTATATCTCCAGCTATGGCCTCTCTTGTAAAGGCTTCTCACTCAAGTACTTCCCACTCTCCAGAACCCGTTGGAAAATGGCATGATTTGTTTCCTTCCAACCGTAACACTGTATCAAGTGCTTATGCATTTCTCATCTACTAGTTCTGACTCACCCTGTGATTTGTCTACTAATGATCTAGACAATAATTATGATATTTGGCATTTATGTATTATGGGTTATGTTGTTGGTAAGTCCCTTGGTTTAAGGCTTTGAGTAGTATCATTTCTAGTACTTAGCGATGTGAAGCCTCCTTGACTATCCATGAGTCTGGCTGGTTAGTCTACAAATTTAAAAATATGGATGATAAACTTACTGTTCTTGCTAATGGTCCCTACTTAGTATATGGTCGACCTCTAATTATAAAGGCTATACCTGAGTATTTTGACTTTGGGACTGCTGAGATGTCTTGTGTCCCTGTCTAGGTGAAGTTTCCAAATCTACCGCTTAAATGCTGGTCTCCTAGATGCCTCTCTAAGATTGCCAGCAAGTTAGGCAAGCCTATACAAAGTGATCAACTCACTCCTAGTGGTATTCGAGATGAATGATCGGGTTTGAGTATTATAACTAGTCTCGATAATTGACGAATTATTAATAGTGGTATTTACATAAGTAAGGGGAAATGATAGAATTACACTCTTTTGGTCCATGAATGAAATGTAACACTAATATTGCTTTATTATGTTTTTAGATTGCCTATAATGCTTGAAATTATCTTGTGCTGCAAGGATTCGATTTTATCATCAATCCAATCACCGTTCATGTTTTTTCTATTAACATAGGGACTGGAAGTGTAACGAAAGATATAATCCATAAATATTGATATGTATGTTCCATAAAAAAAATCTTATTATTTTTAATAAAAAAAAAATGAATTCTTTCTTGTTTATGATTCATTGACTCTTATCTCTTTTTAATTTTTAAAGAATCAGTCAATCAAAAAAAAATGAATTAAGTTTAACTTATTTTATAACTGTCTTGACAATTTTTATTTTTAATCACTATAGAAAATAGAACCTTTGATGCCTTCAATCCAATTATAAAAAATACCAGGTAGATAAAAATGTGTAAATTTTGACTGATCTAGTTTAGATCATATGTTTGGGCTGGATAATGTATCAAGGTATATACATTAAATTAGATAAGATTTTTCAATTTTAAAGAATTTTAAAGTCCGGGACAGAACTCGAAAGGGACATCATACCAACATGGTGCGTAAGGAAATCCATTTCACAGCTCACACATTTCAAAAAGAAATATATATTTGCACGTTATGGTGATATGAGTTCTGTAGGAACAAATGTGTTAATCACTCAATTAGTCGCTCGACCCCTTTTGTAAACATTAGTAATGAAAAATTCAAATGGAACACAGATGTGAATGTGCGAATATATTGATATGATGTGTATGAATATACATATGAGGTATTCCCCTTATGAGGATGTCATATTGTGAAATTACATGAGGTTAGGATAACGAAAGTACTAGTTGTGTAACTTGTTGTTCGACACTCTTGTATGAACTCGTGATGATAACGAGACTAGAACATGAATGTGAATTTATGAGTATGTCAATATGATGTAATGTAAACCTATAAGTATGGAAATATAATATTATGGGCACAAGTATTGAGAATCCATTTTATGGGAATGTTGGCTTATGTTATCCTACGTAGATCGTGCCTTGTTAATGAACAAGATGCAATGGTAAATCTAGCTCTCAGTAGTCGGGATAGAGAGAGAATTTAGATAGAGATGCTCTCCTTCTCCCGAATTTTCTCCTCGTGGACATCCTATTGCTCCTGAGCTCCGCATGCTCTCTCTTCACGTCTTCCATGACCAGTCCAAAATTAACATCTTTGTTTCCTTTTAATCAAAAGCAAACAGAGAGCGTACATCGTGTCTTCCCCGTAATCCTAACAGGTGGTTGGGTTAGCGATTCTGATGTTAAGGCTTCTACCGATGAACTTGTGGCCCCTCTCTTCTCTGCATACGAATTAGATGGAGGTTTGAATTCTCTCCCTCCACCCTTTTTTGTCAAGGATCTATTTTTTGTTTGGCCCGATGGGGTCTCTGGTTCCTTTTCTGTCCATCTTCAAACTACTCTTACCACCATTGTTGGCGTCGATTTCTCCGCTGACACTGTTGATGCTAGTTTCTTTGAAGGTTTTGATAATTGGGTTGTTGCTCTTCCACTTCTCATCAGAGCTTCTGGCTATGGTAGGGTTTCTCCTACCCACCCTTCTTAGTAATGTTCTCTCCCCGGTGTATTAAAGGGCATGCTTGCCTTCTGGCATAACATGGGGTCATGTACCTCATATTTTGGTAGTTGATTGCAAGTTCTTTTTGCCTTGTTATAGTTTACTGCTATCATATTTTATTCTGTATATGTCATGTTCCTCCTCTTGGTCGTGTTGGTGTTAGGATGTTGCCTAGGCAGTCTCTATTACTGGATGGCTGGGTGGAGTTTGTTTGTTTCTGCTGTTTGACTGTAGATTTCTTGTTGATGCTACATCTATTGGGTAGCTACGTTGAGCTTGTCTGCAGCTTGCTGCTGATGAAGTTTGTCCTGGGACTGCTTGTTGCTTGTCCTACTATTTGCTGGAGTTAATGCTAGCTTTCTTTCTTAGCTTGTGTTATGCAGGTTAGTTAGCTTGTTGCTGCTATATGCAGCTTGGTATGATGTGTTTCTTGAAGCTGGTTGGAATTCTGGTTTGCTAGAGTTGGTGACTTTCTTCTCTGGCTTATTACTTCTGGCTTAATGCCACAAGTCTCTCTTCCTCTGCATGTTCCCCTATTGTTGGGTGTGCAGGTTGTAGCTGCCATTAGATTGCTATTACTATATTGAAGGAGTGACTTGGGTGAATCTCAGTACTTCCCTGCTTTCTATGTGAGATGTTTACTGATGCGTGGTCCCTTGTCCCCTTGTCGGATCTCTGTTTTGATGGCTAATTCCTGCTCTTGCTGGAATGGTCTTGGTTTGATGGTCTTCATTGTGGGTGGAGGTTGCTTTGGTCTTGTGTTTGTATGGCCTGTTATTTGATGCTAGGGTTTCTCTGGGCTCTTGTGACTGGCTGCTGGACATGACCTTGAATCACCACTTCGGTGTTGTTGCTGCTTTATGCAGGATGTTCTGTTCCTGGCTTGGTGCTGTTGTCTGCTTTCTTGCTAGGGATTTGATGTTGCTTGCAGTTTAGCTACTTTTTTGTTCTCTCACCTTTGGTTAGCTAATGTCTGCAGCGCCTGAGGCGTTGTCTTTGCCCAGCTGTGATATGGGCTGCTTATGGTTCTTTCCCTATTGAGTTTGCTTGTTGGTATGCTGGAATGGATTGTGTATTTTGGCATCTTTGTGCTAGGTTTTGTGCTGCTTTGAAGACTTGTGTCTTCTGGGCTTGAAGAAGCTACTACTATTGGTTGGGCTCTAAGCTATGCGTTCGGTTGAGTTGTGTTGGCTATGGCTTGTTTGTGCTACTTATGTCTGTGTTGGGATGTCCTGGCTGGTATGCCCATCTCTCCTTGCTTCCTGAAGTTTTTTCTTCCTTGCTGGATGCTTTCCATGTTCAGGGTGTGCAAGCCATGTTTGGTTGCCTGGTCTACATTGGCTGGTCTCATCTTCATGCAAGTTGCCGCAGGAGTATCTGGTTCTAGCCTTGTTATGCTTCCCACCTGCTTGTTTCTGGATGTCATGGGTTATCCCTGCCATCGCTACTCCTTTGCTTGCTTCCAATGCCTCCTCTCTTGGTTGGGAGGCATGTTGTTTCTGATTAGCCTTCTGGGTCTAGTTTTGTAACTTCTACCTTACCTGGCTGCTTTGCTGGTATGCTACTGGGTTGAAAGGAGCTTCATGTGCTCCCATTGATCTTTTTGGTTAGATGTTTGTTGTTTTAGGCAATCTTATGATGCTGCTTAGGTCAACGACCCATTGGTCTGTTGCGGATTGTATTGTTACATGCTGGGGTCTAATTAATATCTTTGTCTAGGCAGCATATTATCTTTTTGGTTTTGCTCATGGGAGCTTGTTCCCTTTGTTTGTTCAAGGGGTTATGTTCCCTTTGCTTGTTCAGTAAGATAGTCTTGCTTTTGGCTTGTTCAAGGGAGCCTGATCCCTTTGCTGGTTATGTTTGTATATATGTACTGCTGGTCTCCAGCTTGTTTTTTGATCTATACAATTCTTACATTTGATTAAAAAAATGCAATGGTAAATCTGAAGAATGATATAGTGAAAACATCCAGATACCGGACAATAAAAAAAAATTCCATCGATTTTGGCCTTGAAAAAGTTGGGTCATTACAAGAGTCCTTGTGGAATTGGATTTGCTTGCTGATATTAAATCCTCTATTGTTATTATTTTTCCAAATGGTGTCACTTTGACTCAACCGATTATATATGAGACAAGATTCTGCAAGTTATGCAAAGTTCTTGGGCACAAAACGAGAGCATGCTCCCCTACTACCGCCTCACAAGAGACAAGGCATATGGACAGCAAAGTTAATCCATCAAAGGCTTCTGATAAGCACCGCAGTGTTTTTGATCGACTAGGTCCTGTTGCAGAGCCTAGTGTGGGAAGTGCTGACACTCATGTTATTGGCCCAGCACATAGTGTTGACCCCATGTCCACTGAAGTTGTTGTCGCCTCTGGAGAATGGGAAATTGTCAAAAGTAAGAGAGGCTCCTGGCATATGTTTGAGAGTCATGCACACTTCTGATCAGGGTCCCACCACTTAGTCTAAAGGTAAAGAACCTGTTGGCATAACTTCGAGAGCCATACTCCCTACTGATCATGGTCCCAACACTCTTTCTAAAGGTAATGAACCTGTTCGGGCACCCCTAGACAGGAAAGGACCTGAAGTAGTTATGGCTAGTGCAACCACTGTGCGTGGTCAAAGAAAGAGCACATCTAAAACATCTGGGAGTGGTAGTGTTCCCCCTACACCTCCTCTTATGTAATGCTCCTATTCAGTTGGAATGTCAGAGGACCTAACAGTCCTCTGAAGCAGCATGAGCTGGTTTGTCTCATGCAAAAGCATAATTTTGATATATGTGGTCTCTTAGAGACTAAGTTGGTCTCATCCAAACTCCAGTTCCTGCATAGGTTCCAGTTGAAGCGCTGGAAGCTTGTTTCAAATGTGGAAGTTGTTGGTTCTGCCAGAGTAGTTGTGTTGTGGAATCCTTTTACTGTTCATGTGCGGAGCACCTAATCGTCAGTCTTAGTCTGAGATCTGATTGATTCTTCCCCCCAGGTTATTCATGTCTCAATTTGTAGCTTGTCTACTCACCACACTTTTGCTGCTACTATTGTTTATGGGTTCAATACTATTATTGTTCGACGATCTCTTTGGGATGGTCTCAAACCTTGGGCTCCAACAAGTCACTGGATTGTTTTGGGGGATTTTAATTCCATTCTTTCCAAAGATGATAAATATAATGGTCATCCTGTCTCATCTTATGAAGTCTCTGATTTCAAATAATGTTGTTCAGACTTGGGTCTCTCAGATATGAATTACACTGGTTGCCACTATACTTGGTCTAATGGGACTATTTGGACAAAAATAGATCGTGTTCTGGTCAATCCTTTGTGGAGTAATCTTCAGCTTATGTCCCATGTGCACTTTCATCCTTCGGGAGCTTTCGCTGATCATTCAGGAGCTCACGTTCATATTGGTAGCAACTAACCCCTAGGTTGGCGTCCCTTCAAGTTTTTTTAATATGTGGGTTGATCACCTGAGTTTGCAAGTTTAATCTCTGAAGGATGGCAGTCCCCAATTGCAGGTACTCCTATATTTATTTTGTGCAGGAACCTCAAGCTTCTGAAGAGTCCATTGAAGACTTTAAACAATCTTCACTTTAGTCATATTTCAGAGAGAGTTGCTAGAGCTAAGGCTGATTTGGAGCAAAATCAATGCCTCCTGCATAATTCCAGAGATGACATCACTCTCCTGCACAGAGTTAATCAAATGAAGTTGGATCTCTTTAACCTTCAATCTATTGAGAAAGCGTTTTTTACTCAGAAGCTCAAATGTAATTTTTTCAAGGAAAGTGACAGAGGTACAAGTTTCTTTCATGCTTTGATGAGTCAAAAGCACAGGAAAATTTTCATTCCTGCTATTCAGCGTTGCAACGACGATCTTACTACTTCTGTAGATGAAGTTAGAGCTAAATTTGTTCATTACTATCAAAATCTTCTTGGAACTTCATCGTCCACTACCTCGATTGATGCTTCTGTTGTTCATAGTGGTCCCTATCTTGATGAAACTTATTCTGGCTATCTCTTGGCTCCTATCTCAAATAAAGATGTTTAGGAAACTCTCTTTAGCATTGGTAATGACAAAGCTCCTGGACCTGATGGATATTTATCTCTCTTCTTCAAGAAATCTTGGGACATTGTTGGGGCTGATTTCTGTGCGGTAGTTAAAGACTTCTTTTTGTCTGGCCAGATCCTCAGGCAGATCAACCGTTCCATTATAGCTCTGATCCTAAAATCTACAAATGTTAATTCAGCCAGTGACTTCAGACCAATCTCTTACCGAAATGTGATATACAAGGTGATTTCCAAGATTCTTGCTAGAAGATTGAGCCATGTCCTTCAAGACATCATCGGTCCAGCTCAGAATGCTTTCCTTGGAGGAAGGAATATGATAGATAACATAAATCTGGCTCAAAAGCTTCTCAGACATTATGGCAGAAAGAGAACTTCCCCCCAGTGCCTCATCAAAATTGATTTCAAGAAAGCTTTTGATTCGGTGCAATGGCCTTTTCTAAAAGAGCTTCTTCATCTGCTAGGCTCTCCACAAAGATTTGTCCATCTCGTTATATTGTGTGTGGAAACCTCTTATTTCTCTGTTGCTATCAATGGTAGCCTCTTTGGTTTTTTCCCTGGAAAATGTGGAGTTCGGCAGGGTGATCCTTTCTCACCTTATTTATTTCTAATCTACATGGAGTATCTTTCATGTATGCTAAAGATAGCTACTCAACTGACGGACTTCCATTTTCATCTGAAGTGTGCCTTCCAAGGTATCTGTAACCTTGCCTTTGCTGATGATATTCTTTTGTTTTGTCAGGGGGATAGATCTTCTGTTCGGATCCTTCTGGAGCAGTTGTATGCCTTTGGCCAGGCCTCAGGGTTGCACATTAATGCAAGGAAATCTTTTATTTATTTTGGTGGAGATGGAGACAGCATGAAGCAAAGCATCCTCTGTTCGGATTCTAGTTTTTCTGAAGGTTGCTTCCCCTTCAAATACCTCGGAGTCCCTCTCTGTCCTCACAGGCTTTTATCCAGCCAATTCTTCCCCCTCCTGCATAAACTTGAATCTGCAATTCAAAGTTGGATTGGCAAGCACTTATCCTATGTTGGGCGGCTAGAATTGATTAGATCAGTTCTATTCGGTATGGTGCAATTTTGGCTCAATATTTTTCCTATGTCAGAGATCGTCATCAACCAAATTACATGCATATGCAGGAATTTTCTATGGACTGGTAACACAGTTAGAAGCAGGTCTGCTTTGGTTGCCTGGAAGTTCATATGCTTACCAAGAATGGAGGTTTGGGCCTGTATTTTATCAAGGCAAGAAACAACTATTTTATTTCAAAGAAGCTATGAAATATTCATTTGAAATCTGATTCCATATGGATTAGATGGGTGCACCATTTTTACTTGCAAGATCAACTCTATTTGGAAGGTTCCTTTTTAGAGAACCTCCTCACCACTATGAAAGTCCTTTATTTCTTTACGAGATCAACTCCTCGAGGATTGTGGTCCTTTATTTCTTTACAAGATCAACTCCTTGAGGATTGTGGAGGCCAATCAGTAGTGATCTTCATGATGCAAAGTTGGGACAAACTTAGTGAGCCTTTCTCGGCTAGCGCCTATGAATACCAAATAATCAAAGGAACCTTGGTATTGTGGGCAAATGTTGTTTGGGAGCCTTGGTGTTTACCAAGACATAGTTTCATTCTTTGGTTGGCTTTACAGGGGAGACTAAGAACAAGAGATAGGCTGCACTTTATGGATACTAATGCTAGTTGTATTTTCTATCATGACCACGAGGAGAGCCATAACCATCTTTTCTTTGCTTGCAGCTGGACATCTCTCTTGTGGATGAAGGTTAAATCTTGGCTTCGGATTAACAGGGGCATGTCTACTATTTCTAGTGCTATTAGGGGCATTAATCACAGGGGGAAAATTGTTGTTGCCAGAATGAAAAGGGTCTCCCTCAGCATTGTTGTCTACCTCATTTGGGAAGAAAGGAATAGAAGGGTTTTTTAGAACACTTGTTCACTGGTAGCCTATCTGTTTCGGAAATTTCAGGTGTTATTTTACATGATCCTACAGTTTCATGATAGCAACCACCTTATATAATGCATGTGGGATGACTGCTTTGGTGGTTGTTTTTTAGGAATAATCTTGTGGGATGCTCTTCTCCCTTTGGTCTGCAGCCGATTACACTGCCTGTATAAGTTTTTGATGGATCTTTATTGCTGGTCCTGGCCATTGTGCATAGTGTTTATTGTAGCTTTGCCTCTCAGCTCAAATTTCTTTGTGTGTGTTCTGCTCTGGTTGTTGCTAAAGGCGACTCTTTGCCTTGACTTTTGCTTTGTGTTAGGTTGGGAACCTTGTAATCCCTTTGGTTCATTTCCTAACCATTGTTAGCTAAATCTTTTAGCTTGCTAGCTTTGTTTTCTTGGCTTTGATGTATAGTTTTATTAGGGAACTTGTTCTCTTTTTGTATATCTTTGTATTCGAACTCGCTGGTCTTCCAGCGTTGTATATTTTTTATCTGTTATATATACTTACATTTTGATTATATAAAAAAAAAAGACTGAGAGAAACTAGAGAGAGATGCTCTCTTTCTTCTTGAAGATTTTTTCCCTCATGATGGTTTTCTTCATTTTTTGAGATTCTCTTTGTGTCACTGTTCCTTCTTCCCGCCTTCACTCTTCTTTTCCCACCTTGTCTCTTCTCATAAATGGCTAAAAACAAAAAGCGATCGAAGACCACCACTTCGAGTGGTAAAGATCTTTTACATGATTACAGCCCTATTCCTGAACGTAACTGTAAACACCCAAAAGAGAAACAATATATATATATATAATTGATGACTCCACCATCGCTGCTGATTTTTTAATCGGCAGCAACACAGTTTTATGAAAAGTTAGGGAAACAAATTGAATTGTCTTAAGGAGCTGGGAGGGAGGGGTAAAACCGGTTTTGGAGAGACCAAAACAAGGATAAGAACACATCTAAACCAACCCTAAACACCCCACCTCATTTAATAGGGAGTATAAATACAAGGAGAAGAGAGAAGGTGACCCTTCCTCTTCCCAAAGTTGTCTACAGCAGCTACATGTTGCTCTTCCCTTCCTCCTTCCCAACGGAAACCTAAACCAAACCAGCAGAGAGTGCCATGTGAATGTGCGAGGGAGATTTGAGACCTTGAGAGAAGATTGGACAGCTGCCTAGAGGGAAAGGAAAAGGGGGCCAAAAAACGTGAGAGGAAGAAGAAGGAGGAGAACAAGCAGGAGAGGAGAAAGAATAATGTCAAACCTTCCCTCAAACTTACTTAGATTCGAAAGGTATGGGTCATGAAACTCCCTTCCTCTTGTCCTTAAGACCCAGAACCGGAAATGAAGAAGAAGACCCTAAGAAAATTGACCTAAGACCTAAGCTAGTTATGAAGGAAACTGAAATTAACTAAGAGGACAAGGAAACAGAAACGAAATGAGGCCAATTCCCAGAACATCTAACAAAGAAGTAAAAGGGAAATTAGCCCCAAGGTATATTGACCCTTTCAAGATTAAGGAAAGAATCGGGCCAGTTGCCTATCGATTAGAGTCGCCTGCATATTTGGATAAGATTCACAATGTGTTCCATGTGTCATTGCTGCGAAAGGCCAAGATAGACCCCTCACGGGTTTTGCCAGAAGTTCCTATGAAGATTAAAGAGGATCTAACCATGGAAGTTAAGCCTGTCAAGATCTTGGATTCAAATGAGAAGGTGTTGAGGAATAAGAGAGTTACCTTGGTGAGAGTATTGTGGAGAAGCTCTCAAATAGAAGAAGAAACATGAGAAAGAGAATCTGAGATGAAGGAGAAGTTTCTGCATTTATTCTCCAACATAGATACGTAACTTGAATTTCGAGGACGAAATTTCTATTAGGAGGGGAGAATGTAAACCCGGGAAAAAAAATAAAAGGTTTCGTAAATTGCAAACTAAATAAATGGGGAATACAAGTAAAGAAATTTATTCATAGGTTTAAATAAAAACAGGAATTCTGAAATTTTTTGACATAAATTTTTGGATGAAATATTTCGAGACATTATAAATTAACCCAAAAATGTTGAGGGTTGGATTAAATTAAACAAAATAAACTAAACTAAAAGTTATGGGGTGAAATTATAAGAAATGAAAAGAGGTATAGCTTAATTATAAGAAGAAAAGATGTGGGGGCAAAAATAATACACAAAGAAAATGGGGTTTAAATGCAAATAAAAAAAATTATAAAACATAAATACTCCTCTCCTCACCAAAAATCTGCAGCAACTGTAAGGAAAGAAAAGATGGAGTTTTTGTATCCATTCTTACAAATCAAGAGAGAAACACCAAAATTTCAAGAACCCATCCAAGATTAAGGGTTTATAGATGGAATAAACACTTGTGGGCAAGGGATTAATAAGAAAATTGAACAAGATGAGAAGAAGGAGGGCGGCTGTCATTAGAAAAGAAATGAGGGAGTTGAAAATCTTCAACTGTTTGAAGATCAAAACCTTAATTCGTACCGGATATGGTGTTCTAAACATGATCTTATAATTCATTTCAAATTCAATAATGAATTGATGCCTTGATGTTGAATTATAGATTAGGGTTCTTAGACTTGAATTGAGAAAAATAGTATTTGTTGTTAAAATTAAGTTAATTCATGTGTGGTATGTGATTGAGGACGTGAAATCATGATAATTTGCCCAGAAAAGGTAGTTCGTAAAAGTTATGTGTGAAGGGAAGAGGGTGACGATAAGATTTCGGAGAGGATGATGAGGGAATTAGGATCAAGTTCCTTCATAGAAATTGTAGTTTTGGATGTTAGATAACTAAGGAAATTAATCTTGCTCAATTTGGAGGTGTAGAACTCTAGTTATGGGTTATCAACCGAGACTGGGTCATGACAGACCCTATAGGGAAGTAAGTCTGATTTGTTGATGAGCAATTTTGATTGTCTTAGGGGTAGAACTGGGTTCTCCTTCCTTAGAGAACTTGTAGCCTCATGTTTTCGCTTTCCAACGAGACCAATCTCGCTTGAAATAGAGTTCTAGAACTCTGGATATAGTTACAAATCTGAGGAGAGTTCAGACATTAACAGTTAGATAGTAATAGTCCAATGTCTAGACAGTAACGGTTGGACAATAACAGTTCAATGTCTAGACAGTAACGGTTCAAGACAGTAACAATTCAATGTCAAGACAATAACATTTTGACAGTAACAGTCCAATGTCTAGACAGTAACGGTTCAAGACAATAACAGTTCAATGTCTAGACAGTAACGGTTCAAGACAGTAACAGTTTAATGTCTAGATAGTAACAGTTCAATGCCTAGACAATAACGGTTGGATAGTTACAGTTCATTGGACAGTAACCGTTGGACACTAACAGTTCAATGTCTAAACAGTAACAGTTCAAATATAAAGAAAGAAATGATAACTATGGTTGGATAAAGAATGGCAACATTAATGGGTGTAATGAGAAAAACATAAAATATAAAGAAAGAAATGATTGAAAGAAAGACCTATTAGCTGTTGATATGATTATTATAAAACATATCCTTGAATGAGGAAAATTTATGAGATGAGCCGGTGATTGCAGAAGGGACCATCGGTGTGGTGCAACAGCAGCAGCAGGGGAGCACGAGTAGAGCTTCTACAGTAGGTAGGTGATCTGCACCTATACTTTCAAGTTAAATTCCATGATTTAATATGTTATTGATGTGATTTGTGAATTACCGAATGTTGGATATTATGGGAAATGAGAAAATTTTGCGTAATGATGTCAATATTTTTAGTATTCAAGGTGAAAGGATGTTGTGTGAATTGCCAAGTGATGAAATTATCGCTGACAAAGAAAATATGAGAAGTGTGATATGGGGCGTGGACTAGCATACATTTAGTGTATGTTAGGAACCCGGGTAAGGAGATCAATGTGTATTGACTAGCATGCATTTAATGTATGTTAGGAACCTGGGTAAAGGGATCAACTTGTATTGGCTAGCATACATTTAGTGTATGTTAGGATCCCGGGGAAGGGGATCACCATGTATTGGCTAGCATACATTTAGTGTATGTTAGGATCTTGGGTGTAACATCCCCTGTTCTAGGATAAAAACAATAATCTCATGTCAACCAAAAACAGAGTAATTAAATTTTTTTTCTATATATAATCTTGGAATTCGTATTAAAGTCTATCGAAATTTCGAAGGAGTCTCCCCTATACCGGAAGGTCCCAAGTTATCGACATGTAACCTCTTTACACTTCTAATAACTCGCATCTCCTAACTTAATCCCGACCCAATCATCCTGGGTCTCAATCCCACAAATATTATCACACCTATCAACCACAATATTTATGATATACATTATATAACAAAATATCATTATGGAAGAATAAAAATATAAATACACATACATGAAATATGGTTATATGAACTACAGAGTTAAGTTCATTTAATCAAGTTTAAACATTAATTATATAAATTAAGTTATACAAACATTTCCATGTTTATAAAATACAAGGGTATACTCCCTAAAACCTAGATTACAAGAAGGGAACATAAGCTAGGATCTACTCCTATCGTTCATGTGATGGTCCTGAAACAAAATATATATTATTGAAACATGAATATCACAATAAATATAACAGCACAAATATCTAACAATTTAAAAAGGGTAACATGCATTCATATTTTGTTCACTTCTCCCTTCTGGTTTTCATTAGAATCTCTTCCTTGTTCAACTACTAATAATCGTTTCCTCTCCCATTATCAACCTCCATTCCAGATTTTATAAGATCAATCATGATTATTTCTCCTTAACACATTACCGATACCAATTCCACTGGTATCATCATCATCACCCTGTAGGAGTCGATGCAAGGTGATCCTCTTACCCGATCCTAACATACACTAAATGTATGCTAGCCAATACATGGTGATCCCCTTACCCGGAATCCAGACATACACTAAATGTAAGCTAGCCAATACATGTTTGATCCCCTTATCCAGGATCCTAACATACACTAAATGTATGTTAGTCCAAACGTGGCGATCCCCTTACTCGGGATCCTAACATACACTAAATGTATGCTAGTTCACGCCCCAAATCACACTTCTTATATTTCCTTTGTCAGCGATAATTTCATCACTTGGCAATTCACACAACAACCTTTCACCTTGAATACACATACATTCAGTAATTCACATTTCACATCGGTAATATATTAAATCATGGAATTTAACTAGAAAGTATAGGAGTGATTCACCTACCTGTAATGGAAGCTCTACTCGTGCTCCCCTGCTGCTGCTATTGCACAATGCATGTGGTTCCTCTTGCAAATCACAGGTTTATCTCATAAATTTTTCTCACTCAAGGATATGTTTTATAATAACCATTGTAACAGCCAATAAGTCTTTCTTTCAGTCATTTCTTAATATTTTATGTTTTTTTCATTACACCCATTAATATTGTCGTTCTTTGTCCAACCATAGTTATCATTCCTTTCTTTATATTTGAATTGTTTCTATTTAAATCTCGAACTGTTACTATCTAGACATTGAATTGTTACTATCCGACCTCTCCTCATATTTTTAACTATATCTAGATTTGTAGAATTCCGTTTAAAACGAGATTGGTCTCGTTGGAAAGCTAAGACATGAGGCTACAAGTTCTCTGCAGGAAGGAGAACCCAATTCTGCCTCCAAGACAATCAAAATTGCTCATCAACAAATATTTATACCTATCTTGTTTTTGAACCGTTACTGTCTTGTTTTTGAACCGTTACTGTCTGACCTCTCCTTAGATTTTTAACTATATCTAGAGTTATAGAACTTCGTTTCAAGCGAGATTGGTCTCGTTGGAAAGCTAAGATATGAGGCTACAAGTTCTTTGAAGGAAGAAGAACCCAGTTTTGTCTCCAAGATAGTCAAAACTGCTCATCAACAAACATTTGGACTATTACTATCTTGTTTTTTAATCATTACTGTCCGACCTCTCCTTATATTTTTAACTATATCTAGAGTTATAGAACTTCGTTTCAAGCAAGATTGGTCTCGTTGGAAACCTAAGACATGAGGCTACAAGTTCTTTGAAGGAAGGAGAACCCAGTTCTGCCTCCAAGATAGTCAAAATTGCTCATCAACAAACATTTGGACTGTTATTGTCCAACCGTTATTATTTAGATATTGAACTGTTATTGTCCAACCTCTCCTAATATTTGTAACTATATTTAGAGTTATGGAACTCCATTTCAAGCGAGATTGGTCTCGTTAGAAAGCTAAGACATGAGGCTACAAGTTCTCTGAAGGAAGGAGAACCCAATTCTTCCTCCAAGATAGTCAAAATTACTGATCAACAAACCATACCTACTACCCTACAGGGTCTGTCATGACCCAGGCTTGGTTGGTGACCCATAGTTGGAGTTCTATAACTCCAAATTGAGCAAGACTAATTTCCTTAGTTAGTCAACATCCAAAACTACAATTGCTATGAAGGAACCTAATCATAATTCATTCATCCTCCTACCTGAAATCCCTCTGAAAGTCAAGAGAGGAAACTGTCGAGATTCACCAACCTTTCCATTTACACACAACACATGAAGTTATTTAATTTAGCAACTAATACTTTTTCCTCAATTCAAGTCTAAGAACTCTAATCTATAATTCAATAACCAGACATCGATTCATAATTGATTTTGAAACGACTCATAAGACCATGTTTAGAATACCTTACCCGGTACGAATCAAGGTTTCGATTTTCAACTCCCTCCTTTTCTTTCTAATGATAGCCGGCTCTCCCTTCTTCTCTTCTTGTTTAAAATTTCTTGTTAATCTCTTGCCAACAAGTGTTTATTCTACCTATAACCCTTAATCTTGGATGGGTTTGACTCGATCAAAGGAATGATGTCTTATCCCAAGTGCAGGAGTGTCGAAGTAATAAATAACCCAACAAGACCAGGGTCGAACCATAGGGAGGTGAACTATATAAAATTATAAACAACAAATGAAAAGGAGTTGAAGAGAACTTTTGTGATGTGATATTGATGTGAGTATTAATTAAAGATAAAAGCAATTGTCAAGGTTAGAGGATCCATTAATAGTATTAGAAATAAGTATAGTATAAACTCTTTTTATTAAGCAACTGGAAACTACACATAAAGGAGGTTCCAATCAGATGATTTATTCTTAATAGTTCATTATAAATTTTTAACATGATCATATTAATTATCTTATTTTAGTAACACCATACTTTTAATTATTGTCAGGAATTCATGATGTTAACAACAAATCAAGTTCCTTTTATAGCATAGGTGTCGGTTATACCATTTAGTAAGCTATGAAAGTGCCAAGTATTTGTTATACCAAGGGTTGTACAACACAAATCTAGATTAATCATTTAACAAGCAAGGTATTAAGAATTAGTAAGATAAAAAGATAAGACATGTTAATAACAAACTTTCTTGGATATAAACATTGAAGTCCATGTTGAGTTTATATTAATATGATCGGAAGAGTACTTTTGCTTTGGTTGCTTGGAAGTCGGTTTGCATGCCTTGGGAAAAAGGTGGTCTTGGTCTTTTTTATCTTAAAGCCCGTAATAGGAGCTTCCTTGCCAAGCAGCTTTGGAATATTCATCTCAAGACTGATTCAGTCTGGATCCGTTGGGTGCATCATTTCTACTTAAGCAATGGTTCTATTTGGACTGTCTCTACCCACCACACATCCTCTCCTTTGTGGAAGTCTATCCACTCTGTCAGGGATCTTATTACTCAGCATTGTGGGAGTCATGCTGGGAGTATTGCTCTGCTGAGAAACTGGTCCAATGTGAAGGGTTCTTATTGCAAGCTTATAATTTCTTTCGGCTGGCCGACTCTCCAGTTTCATGGGAAAGAGTTGTTTGGGAACAATGGTCTCTGCCAAAGCATAGCTTTATTTTATGGCTGGTTATTCTGGGAAAGCTTCGGACTCGAGATAGATTTAGATTCATCCCTACTGACCCCCTCTATGTGTTCTGCCAGTATATGGAAGAATCTCATAGTCATTTGTTCTTTGCTTGTGACTGGACTATCTGCCTGTAGGGTAAGATTAAATCTTGGTTAAGGATTGGTAGAACTATGTCAACTCTGAATGGTGCCATTACAGGGCTATGATCTAGAAAGAACAATATGATTGCTAGAATGAGAAGGGTCTCCTTGGGGATCACAATATATCTGATTTGGGAGGAAAGGAATAAGCGGATATTTAAAGGCAAGAGCTTGGGGATTGATACTCTATTCCGGAGATTTCAAATCTTGTTCTATATCATCTTCCACTTCCATGAACAGGATCACTTCCTCTTGGATGTTGGATAAGTGTCTCTATTGTTGGCTCTTGAGTTGCTATGCGTTTATGGATTTGGATGACTAGTCTGGTTGCTTCTAGTAGTTTTGGTCTTGCAACTCCTTCTTTGTTTAGTCACTTGTCTTTGTCAGCCTTATAGTATTTCTTTTTATGAAGCTGGTGGTTCCTGTCTCTAGGTTGGTTATCTTTGGCACCTGCAGGACTTCAGGTTACTTGGATAACCAATGTAATACTTTTGGTTTAGGTAGTTTGATACAACTTATGTATTTTGGTTTTATAGTGCTTACAGGGCGTCTGTTCCCTTTAGTTCGCTCTTGGCTTGTAAATGTGTATATATGAGTAGTCGGTTGTCTGCCATGTATCGTTTTGATCTATAATACTTCTTACAGTTTATAAAAAAAGAAAGAGACTAAGAGCTCCAGCTTAGAGAGAGAATTTAGAGAGAGATGCTCTCCTTCTCCATAGAGCTGATTCCCTTATGTTTGCTGGCGGTTTGTTGTGATTGATATTCTCTCGATTTTTCCTTAGTTCCCTATCCCGGTTTTCATTTTCTCACATGTTTCCCTCCCTTTCTTTTTTATTTCCCGTCTGTTCTCTTTTTCAAATGGCTAGAAACAAAAGAAAGGCTACTGCTACAGTACCACATAAATAAGACAACATGCATGCTCTTGTTCCAAATCCCGATGATTATGATGGTTTGGTGGTCTTAGCTCTCAAAGCTGCTTATGGTGGTCAATCAGGTGCAGTTCTCCATGAATCAATCTCAGATACTCTTCCCCAACCTTCATCACCTCCTAGGGGTGTAAGCCTCATCAATCCCCACCTTGATAATGAGATGACGGTTGCTTCTGAATCTAAGTCTAAGGAAGAGGTCCTGGTTGAAGATTGCTCTTATGAGGAAGATCTGGAGGAGGAACAACTGGATTTCACTTTCTTGGATGAAGAACGTGAGAGATCCCCAAAGTCTCCCTCTCCACCTCCTGTTGAACATATGTCTCCTCCTTGCATTGATGGCCAAGACCCAGACGTTGCTGCCACAATAGGTAAATCTCTATCTCCCCTTCCAGGTAACAACAAATGGAGGGATCTCTTTTCTTCGAATCGAAACTCTGAATCTTGTACCAAGCTCTGAAATTTTTCTATTAATCATCTAACTAGATCATGTTCCATTGCATCTGACGATGTTCACCATAATTTTGACGTCTGGAATTTATGTGTTGCGGGCTATGTTTTTGGGAAAAGCCTTGGCTTTAGGGCCTTGAACAATCTTATTACTACTGTTTGGAAATGTGATGCCACCCTCGCTTTCCATGAATATGCCTGGTTGGTGTATAGATTCAAAAGTGAAGATGACAAACTTGCTGTCTTAAGTGGGGGTTTATATCTTGTGTATGGAAGGCCTCTTATCTTGCAACCAATGACAAAGTATTTTGATTTCTCTTGTGAAGAAATGTCATGTGTTCCTGTATGGGTGAAATTTCTAAACCTTCCTCTGAAGTGTTGATCCCCGGTTTGTCTATCCAAAATTGCTAGTGCGCTTGGCAAACCTATTCAATGTGATAAGTTGACTTCCAACCTCTCCAGATTATCCTATGTTAGAGTGCTGATTGAAATTGATCTTCTGGAAGACCTTCTTCATATTGTTGATGTGTTCCTGCCAAATGGCTTTACTCTCCATCAAAAAGTTATTTATGAAACATTGCCAAAATTATGTACTCATTGTCATGTTCTTGGCCACTCTCGTCTCCTCTGTCCTAAAGCTGCTGCATGTGCAAGCACGGAGACTGGAAACCACATTCTAAAGGATACTGGACATGACAGTACTGATAAGGGTAGTAAAGACATATGCAATCAAGCTAATGCTCGTGCTAGGCACAATGCCAAAGGGAGTGTTTTTAGCAGGTTGGGGCCACACCTTCCTCAGGGGACCCCAATCTCTACAGTCGAGCAGGTACAGACTTCGTGCCCTTAAGGGAAGACTCCTCCTGAGATTCCTCCCACTACAACTGAAGGTTGGGTAAATGTGGAGTCACGACGGAAGACTAACAAGCAGCCTAGATACAACCTTAAGGGAAAGAAGTGGTAGTCACAGTAGATGTTCCAGAAGAAACTTCTTGTGATAATTCTCCTCACCCCACCAGTGCAGAACAAGTTAATGCCACATCTTCTTCCAGTGTTGTTCTTGAGCATTTGATAACTAGTCTTGGGACCAGGATCAGTGATGGAAATTCCCATGGGGTACATTCTTTAGGGGTGACTACCAAAAGTGGGACACGAAGTCGAAATCAGAGACTAAGTGGTAGTGGTGGGAATGTTACCCCTCCCCTTGCAAATTCATGATTATCTCTAGCTGGAATATCAAGGGTCTTAATAATCCCCTGAAACAACATGAGGTTGTTCGCCTCATGAAGAAGTATAAAATGGATATTTGTGATCTTCTTGAAACCAAGATGCTCTCTTATAGGTTTGCTTGTATGCATAAATTCCGTCTCACGAATTGGAAGTTTTTTACTAATGTTGATGTAGCTAGCACTGCTAGGATTGTTGTCTTTTGGAATCCTGCAATGGTTAAAGTTGATTTGCTTGACTCTTCTGCTCAAGGCCTTCATCTTTCTGTCAGCAGTTTCATTTCTTAGTTTAGCTTCACAATCACCTTTGTTTATGGTTTCAATACTATTATTGCTAGAAGATCTATGTGGGATGATCCGTGAAAATGGAGCTCTAATTGTCCCTGGATGGTGCTTGGCGATTTTAATTTTGTGCTTTCTCAAGCAGACAAACACAACGATGAAACTGTCTCTACGTATGAAACCTCAGACTTTAAAGACTGTTTCTCTGATCTTAGTCTTCATGATATCAATTAAACAAGCTTCACTTTAACCGTTCCACATCCGACCGGGCGCATCGCCGTCCCCCATCCACTTCCCTCCCCACAATTTCAAGCACTCTTTGACTCTCTTTTCAATGTTCTTTTCATCTTTCCCTTGCAGTACTTGTTTGCTATTGGTCTCTTACCCGTATTTAGCCTTGGAGAGAATTTACCGCCCGATCGGGGCTGCATTCCTAAACAACCCGACTCGCAAACAGCGCCTCGTGGTGCAGTAAGGTCCAGCCACGACGGGGCTCTCACCCTTTCCGACGCCCATTTCTAGGGGATTTGGGCTCGGTCCACCGCTGAGGACGCTTCTCCAGACTACAATTCGGACGCCGCAGGCGCTAGATTCTCAAGCTAGGCATTTCCCGGTTCGCTCGCCGTTACTAGGGGAATCCTTGTAAGTTTCTTTTCCTCTGCTTATTGATATGCTTAAACTCAGCGGGTAGTCCAGCCTAACCTGGGGTCGCAATGATAGCATCCCAGAAAATCGATGCCCAAGGGTCCAAGAGGTCTTGGGGGTGACAGGCACGCGCACGACCATGTCTGAAGGTCTCTCAACAACCGCTCATCGTGGCGACCATCATCGAGGACTCAATTTTAGGCCAACCGCGATCAGAAGAGTGCTAGAGACTAATATCCGCCCCATCCTCGTGAGCTAAGAGGAGTGGGGGCAACGATGCGTGACACCCAAGCAGACATGCCCTAAACCAAGAGGCCATGGGCGCAACTTGCATTCAAAGACTCGATGGTTCACGGGATTCTACAATTCACACCAAGTATCGCATTTCGCTATGTTCTTCAACGATGCAAGAGCCAAGATATTCGTTGCCGAGAGTCATTTAGATTATCACCAGAAGAAGGCGCGCCCCTGACGTCGCGTCTTCGAGGCTACGGGGGCGTGCTCCTAGTATTCGACTTCCTTGGCGCTTCTTGCGCCAGGGTTTGTTCGTGAACCGCGCAGAGCGCAAATGCGTCCCTCCATGGCCCACGAGAACACAAGGGGCAGGTGCCCCTTGAGCCCAGCTTGTCATGTAAACACCCAACAAAAAAAAAAGCTAAGCTAAAACGACTCCACCATCGCTGCCGATTTCTGGATTGACAGCGGCACAGTACTTGGCTGCCGCTTTCAGAACCAGAAGCAGCAAAGCTTTTGACTATCGATTTCTGAATCGGCAGCAACACAGTACTTGGCTGCCGCTTTCAGAACCAGGAAGCAGCAAAGCTTTTGACTGCCAATTTCTAAATCAGCAGCGACACTGTACTTGGCTGCCGCTTTCAAAACCGGCAGCAGCAAAGCTTGCCGATTTCTAGATCGATAGCGGGACAGTACTTAGCTGCCGCTTTCAGAACCGGTAGTAGCAAAGCCTGTCGATTTCTAGATCAGTAGCGGCATAATACTTGGCTACCGATTGCAGAAACGGCAGCAGCAAAGCTTTTGGCTGTTGATTTTTGAATCGGCGGCGGCACAATTTGAGGCTGCTGATTTATGGACTGCCCAGCATATTTTTTGCTGTCCATTTCTTGATCAGAAGCGGCACAGTACTTGGCTGCCGATATCATAATCGACAGCCGTAAAACTTTTGGTTGCCGGTTTCTGAAACGGTAGCGACACTGTTTGGGGCTACCGATTTCTGAATCGGCAGCATCACAGTTTTGCTGATGATTTCTGAATCGGCGGTGGCAAAGTTTGGGGCTGCTGATTTCTGGATCGGCAGTGGCAAAGTACTTGGCTGTCGATTTTAGAATCGGCAGCGACACTGTCAAACCTAACAAAAAATTATTATTGGACCAGCCTATCCTAGGGGAGAATGGGAATAAAAACCAGCCCAAGGATAACCCAAAAGGGGGATAAGGACAACCTTGGCCCAACGTCCAAACACCCTTTTGCATTTAAGAGGGGTATAAATGCAGCAAGGAGAGAGAAAGGGGCACTCTTTCCAAAACAGGCTGCATGCTCTTGCCTTCTTCCTCTCCCTAAAAATCTGCCTTCAACAACTGCATACCTAGCTACATACACCACCTTTGAATGCTGGAGAAGAAGGGTGACCAATGGTAAGACAGAAGTGGCCGAAGCCAATGGAAGGAGGAGTTCAGGCCCCCTCCCCATAACTGGCCAGCAGCTGTGACTACAACAACAGCCACTCTCTCTAAGGAGAAGACCCACCTATACCAGCTGCATATCCCTTGCCTTGAGTGTTTGAAGAAGAAGAAAGCTAGGGAGTTACGTTGATGACTGAAACCATGAGAGGAGAGGGAGTATGTATAGCAGAGATGGAAGAGAAGGAAAAACCCAGATTGAGAAAAGAACCATATCACCAAAACTTACTCTAAAGTTTTCAAAAACATGAGGTAAGAGAAGTATTTTTCCTTGGCTGGTTGCTGCCTCACGATTTCAGAACAAGGAGGGGATGAAAACCCCAAAATAGAAGGTTTAGTGTTCATGCACTCATAGTTACGGAAATAATTAAATGGAAGATCTAAGGGGAATGAGATGAAGAAATGTAGAAATTCTGATCTTGTTGAACTCTTAAGGACATACTTGAACTAAAACAGAATGTATGATGGTGTTATTATCTTGATTCTTGCATGTATGATAGAAGAATTTGTGTTAGAAAGGGTTATGTACAAAATTGTGTAGTCATTGGGACCTTAGACTCTATTGAAACCAAAACCGGAAGTATGTTGGTGTTAATAACATAAACTTCTGTTTGTGTTTGATGAAATTGTATAGTAATATGTTAAGGTGATATTATCTGTAGAGTTATGTTGTAGGTAGCGAATTAATTTTGCTGTCGAATTAAGTGGTCTACAGCGAATTAGTTTCGCTGCCCAATCAAATGGTCTGCAGTGAATTAGTTTCACTGCCAATTTTGTTATCTGCAGCAAAGGAATTTTTCATTGCCGAAATGTGTTGTCAATAGCGAATTAGTTCCACTGCCAAATGGTGTTGCCTGCAGCGAATCAGTTTCGTTGTCGAATCGTGATGTCTGTAGTGAATCAACATTCGCTGCTGAAATTGCGTTGTATACAACAAATTTATGATTCGCTGCCGAAATTGAGTTGTTTGCAGCGAATCAACATTTACTGCCGAATTGTGTGTTCTGCAGCGAATTTGGGATTCGCTGCCGAAGTTGTAAGGTTTACAGCGAATTTGAAATTCGCTACCGGAATTGAGTTGTTTGCAGCGAATTAACATTCGCTGCCGAATTGTGTGTTCTGCAGTGAACTTGGGATTCGCTGCCAAAGTTGTATGGTCTGCAGCGAATTTCAAATTCACTACCAAAATTGTGTTGTTTGCAGTGAATTTGGGATTCATTGCCGAAGTTAAATTGTCTATAGCGAATTTCTGAAATTGAGTTGTTTGCAGCGAATTAACATTCGCTGCCAAATTGTGTGTTATACAACGAATTTGGGATTCGCTGCCGAAGTTGAATTGCCTGTAACGAATTTGAAATTCGCTGCCGAAATTGAGTTGTTTGCAGCGAATTGACATTCATTGCCGAATTGTGTGTTCTACAGAGAATTTGGGATTCGCTGCCAAAGTTGTATGATCTGTAGTGAATTTCAAATTCGCTGCCGAAATTGAGTTGTTTGCAGCGAATTAACATTTGTTGCTGAATTGTTTGTTCTGGAATGAATTTGGGATTCGCTACCGAAGTTGTATGGTGTGCAACGAATTTGACATTCGCTGCCAAAATTGTGTTGTTTGCAGCGAATTAGCATTCGCTGCCGAATTGTGTGTTCTACAGTGAAATTGTGATTCGTTGCCGAAGTTGTATTGTCTGCAGTGAATTTGTGACTCACTGCCGGAATTGAGTTGTCTGCAACGAATTAGCATTCGTTGTCGAATGGTGTGTTCTACAACAAAGTTGTGATTTGCTGCCGAAGTTGTATTGTCTGCAGCGAATTTGTGACTCGCTGCCAGAATGGAGTTGTCTGCAGCGAATTAGCATTCGCTGCCGAATGGTGTGTTCTAGAGCGAAATTGTGATTCGCTGCCGAAGTTGTATTGTCTGCAGCGAATTTGTGACTCGCTGCCGGAATGGAGTTGTCTGCAGCAAATTAGCATTCGATGCTGAATGGTGTGTTCTACAGCAAAATTGTGATTCGCTGCCGAAATTGTGGCTCCAGCAGCGAACAGTTTTCGCTGCTGAATTGTCCGGGCTGCAGCGAGTCAGTCTTTGCTGCTGAATTATGCAGCCCGCAGCGAACCAGTTTTTTCTGCCAAATTGTCCGGGTTCTAACGAGTCAGTCTTTGCTGCTAATTTCTACAATAGGCCTCCCAGGCAGAAATGACTCAAATGCTTGTAATAATTTCTTTGTATGATGGTGTAAAATGTCGAACACTTGAATGTGAACATATGAACTCTTGAAATAAGTATGGTGGTGAATGTGATTCAAAGATACAAATGTATTGATGTGTGACCATTGATGTCTTAGGTGGTGCTGTCGGGATCGGACCATCGTCAGGACAAAGATAACCCGCAGGTAGAGCAGGTAGGTGGTTTTCACCTTTTTCTCGTATGATGTTTATGTTTCAAAATGATTTACTTATGATCATATTTTATTAAATCCTTGTTTAATGAAGATACGACGATGAAGTGTTTGATTGAATTCTTGATGATTGTCGAAATGACTATGAAATGTCGTTCAGGTTCTTATTTAATGTTGAAACAATGATGAAAATGTTAATAATCTGAAATGACCTATTTGAGGTAGATATATTATTGTGTTGCAATCAATATCAAACCGGCTATGAGATTTTGATTGGGCTATTATGAATTTGGGCTGCTGATGAATGGTAGTAAGAGTATTACGAAGGATCTACTATTGTATTTTATTGGATGTAATTGTGACAAATAGATGTATGAGTATTACGAAGGATCTACTGTTGTATTTTATTGAATGTAATTGTGACGAATGGTTGTATGAGTATTATGAAGGATCTATTATTGTATTGTATTGAACATTAATGGTCATGAATGGTTGGATGAGTAATACGAAAGGTGTACTATTGTGATACCGAATGTTAAATTGTTATGGAATGTTTGTTTGTGTATTACAAAGGATCTATTATTGTGTTTATTGAATGTTAAACTATTATGGAACGCCTGTACGAGTATCACGAAGGGTCTGCTATTATGTTGCAGTGAATGTCAAGTTGTTATGAATCGTTTGAATGAGAAATTCAAGGGACATTACCATGTTATAGTGATTTCATAAACCGTCTCTGGAACGTTTGATTGGTTGATGATTAGCTTCGGCTTATGGCATCCGAAGGGATGATCGAGACAAATGATTGATTAGCTTCGGCTAATGGTATCCGAATGGATGATCAGGACAAAAGAATGATTAGCTTTGGCTAATGGCATCCGAAGGGATGATCGGGACAAATGAATGATTAGCTTCGACTAATGGCATCCGGATAATGTCTCCAAATCTTAAGGCAAACACCATCGCTGCAAGTTCTAGGTTATGAACTGGGTTATTCACCTCATGCGACTTTAGCTGTCTTGATGCATAAGCAATCACAGGCCCGTGTTGCATCAAATACACATCCTAGACCCCCTTTTGAGGCATCACTATATACCACAAATTTTGTCCCCGATGGAAGGGCCAGCACAGGAGCTAAAGTGAGCCTCTCCTTCAGTTCTCGAAGCTCGCTTCACACTCTTCTGACCATACAAACCTGACTTTCTTGCGAGTCAGCTTAGTTAAAGGTGATGCTATGGTGGAGAACCCCTTAATAAACCTTCGATGATACCCAACAAGACCTAAGAAACTCTGGATTTCTGTCACATTAGTAGGCCTTTCCCATTTTAACACGGCCTCAACTTTTCTTGGATCCACAAATATTCCTTCTGCGGATATTACATAGCCTAAAAATACTACTTCCTCGAGCCAGAACTCACACTTATCCAGCTTTGCATATAATTGATTCTCCCTTAAGATGTGTAGCACAACCCTTAGATGGTGTTCATGCTCCAAGTAAAAGTGTGAATATACCAAGATATCGTCAATAAATACCACTATATATTGGTCCAGGTAAGGCTGAAACACCCGATTCATCAAGTCCATAAACATGGTCGGAGCATTGGTTAACCCGAAAGGCATCACCAAAAACTCGTAATGCCCATAACAGGTTCGGAATGCAGTCTTTTGTATGTTTTGTTTCTTGAATCTCAACTGATGGTATCTAGATCTCAGATCTATCTTAGAGAACACCCTAGCACCCTTCAACTGATCAAACAAGTCATCTATTCGTGGGAGTGGGTACATGTTCTTCACCGTCACTTTATTTAATTGACGATAATCAATGCACAAACGAAGTGTGCCATCCTTCTTCTTTACAAACAATACCGGAGCTCCCTAGGGCCAGTTGCTAGGCCGAATAAATCCTTTATCTAACAATTCCTGAAGCTGGACATTCAGTTAAGCCAATTCCATTAGGGGCCATCCTATAAGGAAACTGGGCTATCCTGGAATAGTTTCTATGGAAACTTCAATTTCTCTAACCGGAGGTAATCTAGGCAACTCTTCTGGGAATACATCTTGAAACTCCCTCACAACAGGAACACTAGCCAAATCTATGCTGCCCTTTTCCAGCTCTCTTACATGGGCTAAACAAGCAGAACAGCCCTTCCTTAGTAACTTTCTAGCCACCAAGACTGAGATTACACAACTTGGAATTACTTTTCTTTCCCCTTTAAACATTACTCTTTTATCACCTATTCCTTGGATTGTCACCGTCTTGGTGAAACAATCCACTTGTGCCTTTTGTTTACTTAGCCAATCCATGCCTAGAATCACGTCAAAATCATATAGCTCTAACAGCATAAGATCCACCCTCAATTCTAATCCTCCAATATATAGTTTCACCCCTCTATAAATATCATGAATATGTATATTCTCTCCCAGAGGTGTACTAACTATCACTTCTACACCCAAGTTACTAGATGACACATGCAAGTTATTCACAATTCTATAAGATACAAAGGAATGACTAGCTCCAGGATCAATTAAAGCATACACTTGCATTGTATCTAACTGTAAAGTACCTACCACCACATCAGGTACAACTCCCACATCCTCGTAGGTCATGTGATATACCCGACCCTGAGTCCTCCCCTCCTAATTTCTGAGCCTCCCACGAGTAGCACTCGTCCCTGACTGGGTAGGCCTGATAGGACGATCGACTATAACTAATTGCTGCTGGCTCTGAACCTCAATCCTCTAGCCATGGGCTCCCTTGATAGTTCTACGAGGACAATCCTTCTTTCTATGACTTATATTCCCACAATAATAATAGCCTCTACCTACATGCGGGCACTCTCTCCATCGATGCCCCTCTCCTCTACAAATATAACATCTCCCCGGCATCGCAGAGCAATCTCCAGGGTGTCACTGCTCACACCTCTAATAGAATGGATATACTAGTCCCTTCTGCTCTGTAGACCCTCCAGCGGTTTTGACTCCCTGTCTAACTTGTCCTCCCCAAGATCCTTTTCCACTGACCTGTTTAGATCCTCCTAAGCTACCTCTTGGGGTGAAACTCCCACCTCATCTCTGGAACTATCCTAATGATTGCCCACTCTTCCCTTTCTTTGGGATAGGAGGTCTCCCAGTCAAAAACTCAAAATCTCTCATCTTAGCTCCAATTACTTGACTCTGCTCCACCACTAGTTTCGGGGTATCCCTTATTACCCTCTCCATACCCTGAGCAACCCGTACCAATTTCTGCATAGACTAAAACTACATGGCTATCAATATCATCCTCAGTTCCTACCTCAGTCCATCACGGAACCTCTCCACTCTATGACGCTCTGTGGGAAGGTAAGTGGAGGAAAAAGCTGCTAAGTCCTGAAATCTCCTCTCATACTCCAGAACTGTCAAATCTCCCTGCCTCAAATCCAAAAACTATTGTTCTTTCTCCCTCCTATGCTCCCAAGAATAGTACCTCTCCTCAAACTCTTCATGAAAGTCCCTCCATCTCAATGTCTCCCCTGATCTCCTCTCTTTAATTGTCTCCCACCAAGTGTGGGCACTTTCAATCAATAGTTGAGTCACCCAATCCACCCATAGCTCTTATGGCACCTGCATCTTATTTATAACTCTTTCCACTTTCCTCAGCCAATGCCCAGCAACCTCATTTTCCTCTTCATCACGATAAGTCATACAACCCATCTCTCTCATACCCTTTACCCACTGCACTATGGTGACTACTCCCCCTGATCTAGGAGCTGTACTAGAGGCTCCCGCTGCCATTCCTGCTGCTATAGCTGTATCATCCCCCATTCCGGGATAAAACGACAATCTCATGTCAATCGAAAAAACAGAGTAATTAAATTTTTTTTTGTATATATATATTCATGGTCTTCGTATTAAAATCTACCGAAATTTCAACGGAATCCCCCTATACCGGAAGGTCCCAAGTTATTGACATGGAATCTATTTACACTTCTAATAGCTCGCATCTCATAACTTAATTCCCAACCCAATCATCCTGGTTTTCAAACCACACTTATACTCACACCTATCAACCACAATATTTATGATATGCATCATATAACAAAATATCATTATGGATGGATAAAAATAAATAAATATAAATACATAGACATGAAATATGGTTATATGAACTACAGGGTTAAATTCATTCAATCAAGTTTAAACATTAATTATACAAATTAAGTTATACAAACATTTTCATGTTTACAAAATACAAGGGTATACTCCCTAGAACCTAGATTACAAGAAAGGAACATAAGTTAGGATCTACTCCTGTCGTGCATGCGATGATCCTGAAACAAAATACATATTATTGAAAGGTGAATATTACAATAAATATAACAACACGAATATCTAACAATTTCAACAGGGTAAAATGCATTCATATTTCATTCGCTTCTCCCTTCTAGTTTCTATTAGAATCTCTTCCTTATTCAACTATTAATAATTGTTCCCTCTGCCACTTTCAACCTTCATTCTAGACTTTATGAGATTAACCATGATTATTCTTGCTTATCACATTAACGATTCCAATTTCACTGATATCCTCATCATCACCCCCATAGGAGTCGATACAAGGTGATCCCCTTACCTGGGATCCTAACATACACTAAATGTATGCTAGCCAATACATGGTGATCCCCTTACCCGGGATCCTAACATACACTAAATGTATGCTAGTCCAATCGTGGCGATCCCCTTACCCGGGATCCTAACATACACTAAATGTATGCTAGTTTACGCTTCAAATCGCACTTCTCATATTTCTTTTGTTAGTGATAATTTCATCATTTGGCAATTCACACAACAAGTTTTCACCTGCAATAGAAGCTCTACTTGTGCTCCCCTGTTGCTGCTGCACCACGCCTGTGGTCCCTCCCGGTACGAATCAAGGTTTTGATCCCTCCTTTTCTTTCTAATGACAGTCGACTCTCCCCTCTTCTCTTCTTGTTCAATTTCTCTTGTGAATCCATTTCCCACCAGTGTTTATTCTACCTATAACCCTTAATCTTGGATGGGTTTTTGAAATTTTGGTGTTTCTCTATTGATTTGTAAAAATGAATATAAAAACTCCCTCTTTTCTTTCTTTAAGTCATCTGCAGATATGTTTTTGGTGAGAAGAGGAGTACTTATGCTCTATAATTATTTTTATTTTGCATTTAGGCCCCATTTTCTTTAAGTGTATTCGTTTTGCCCCCACTTCTTTTTAGTTTAGTTTATTTCCTTTAATTTAATCCAGCCTTTTTATTTTTTTTTCTCGGGATTTACAATAGCTCTCACTATATGTTCCATAAAAGTAGGATCCGAAAATGAGTTTGACCCAGCTACCGGTGCCACTGGTGGGGGTATATTATCTCTCCCCTGTCTGTCTGATACCTCAGGCATTGATACGTCTGCCTGACAGGACAACGAATCATCTCGAAGTCTCACTGACTCACCCCTTTCAGAGTACACTGATGATGCATGTATATGAAAGGAGGTGTCCGCCAAGGGATCCCAGTCTGGATCACTTTCATTACGAAAACTCTTATCACTTCCCCGAAATGGGGATGGATCAATCCTGGTTCCTTGCCTTGTCCTCACCATTCTGTAACACATTTCAAATTCATATAATTATTCTTGTCCCCGGAATAGCAACTTGAGCTCTGATACCAAAATCTAACATCACCCGTTCTAGGATAAAAACAACAATCTCATATCAACAAAAAAACATAGTAGTAAATTTGTTTTTTCTATATCTATTCATGGTATTCATATTAAAGTCTACTGAAATTTTGATGAAGTCTTCCCTATACCGGGAGGTCCCAAGTTATCGACATTTAACCTGTTTACACTTCTAATAACCTGCATCTCCTAACTCAATCCCAACCCAATCATCCTGGGTCTCAAACCCACAAACATCATCATATATATCAACCATAATATTTATGATATACATTATATAACAAATATCATTATGGATGGATAAAAATATAAATACGCATACATGGAACATGGTTATATGAACTACAGAGTTAAGTTCATTTAATCAAATTTAAACATTAATTATGCAAATTAAGTTATACAAACATTTCCTTGTTTACAAAATACAAGGGTATACTCCCTATAACCTAGATTACAAGAAGTGAACATAAGCTAGGATCTACTCCTGTCGTGCATACGATAGTCCTGAAACAAGATACATATTATTGACACATGAATATCACAATAAATATAACAACACAAATATCTAACAATTTAAAAAGGGCAACATGCATTCATATTTTATTCACTTCTCACTTCTGGCTTTCATTAGAATCTCTTTCTTGTTCAACTACTAAAAATCATTTCCCCTCCCATTATCAACCTTTATTTCCAGATTTTATAAGATCAATCATGATTATTTCTACTTAACACATTACCGATACCAATTTCACTAGTATCATCATCATCACCCCGTAGGAGTCGATGCAAGGTGATCCCCTTACCCTGGATCCTAATAATAGTCAATACATGGTTGATCCCCTTACCCGGGATCCTAACATACACTAAATGTATGCTAGTCAATACATGGTTGATCCCCTTACCCAAGATCCTAACATACATTAAATGTATGCTAGCTAATACATGCTTGATCCCCTTAGCCGGGATCCTAACATACATTTAATGTATGCTAGTCCATACATGGCGATCCCCTTACCCGGGATCCTAACATACACTAAATGTATGTTATTTAAATTGTACTCATTCCAATTACTAGACTCGAAGAGCCCAATATTGTTATTTATTGCCACTACCTCCCCGTGTCAAGATTGGGTAATTTGCGCACCTACTGCCTTCCTTGGATGTGGTAGCCGTTTCTTAGGCTCCTCTCCGGAATCAAACCCTAATTCTTCATCAGCCGTCACCACCATGGTAGGCCTTTATCTTACCATCGAAAGTTGATAGGGCAAAAATTTGAATGATGCGTCGCCAACACGATGGCCGTGTGATCCATCGAGTTATCATGAATCATCAGAGCAACGGTCAGAGCCCACGTCGACCTTTTATCTAATAAATGCGTCCCTTTCAGAAGTCGGGGTTTGTTACATGTATTAGCTCTAGAATTACTCAGTTATCCGAGTAGCAAATACCATCAAACAAACTATAATTGATTTAATGAGCCATTCGTATTTTCACTGTCTGAATTAGTTCATACTTACACATGCATGGCTTAATCTTTGAGACAAGCATAGGACTACTAGCAGGATCAACAAAGTAGCATTCCTTGGCGACACCACGACCTGCATTATCCCCGACATCAATGAGACGAGGGGCCGAGATGGGCGAGGAAGTCGTTCTTATCGAGCACGAGCAGCTCAAATAGGGCAGTCGAAGGGGCGGAGGCCCCCGCGCCGATTTCACATTCAACATCTGAAAGCATGAGCGATCATGCATGGGCCTATTCGGTGGGAGTTCGCTCGATTGGAACACGCGCCGCTGCTAGGTTCACCTCGCGCCCCGTGTAAGGCGTGAGGCGGAAAGGGACAACTTCACATTCGAACTCCACCGATGTGGGTACACAACACATGAACCCCGCCTCGCCGCAAGGCACCTAGGGCCTTGGGCTGAAAGTGATGGGGGCAGCGGGCCGACAGTTCGGTGCACCAGCACGGAGCCTGCCAACACGGACAACCTGATTACCGCTCATGCACCACCGTGTACATGCGACAACAATCTTGACGAGCAAACCACGACCACGAGAGCAAGTGGAAAACACCCGAGCGAGATCGTGCCTGCACCGCCGGACACGAAGGATCTCGAAGGGACAAGCAACAAGCCACAGAGGGACATGACAGGGACAATCATGTGGGGGTGTCTGCCTCAGCTCAAAAGATGGAGGCTGAGCCTTGGCAGCGAGCACGTCACGCCACGAGGTCAGGGATGGCGAGGAGAGCCAACACATGGGCGCACGCAAGGCAATTCAATGCCACGCTCATGCCAGCGTAGAGCTCTTTCGTAATTCCTGAGCTCGGTGGTCCGCACCAAACACGTCGGCCAGGCCTCCAACTTGCGAGCATGGGCAACAGCCACAACCGTCTTAACATCACATCAAGCAGACGGGAGTGCAGCAGCTGCCAGCACCTTGGCATGAGCATGATAAATGAATGTCATGCCTACACAGCGGAGAAGCAGCTCCAATGCGCCCAACAACTTGGAGCAGGTCCCCAATACGGTGGCCGGAATCGGGTCGTCGCCGGACGAAAAACGGGTCATCGATGCCGGCAATACTTCGGTCCATGAGGCTTCCCACTTTAGTTTGAGTGTAGGAACAGTTTGCAAAGCCCCCGCAGCAGGCCTATATGTGCCAGGCCAGCGCGCCTCATGGCCAGTCAAGGGGCACCCCCCTAAAGAGCAATAAGTGTTATCACAGCTCTAGCAAGGGTAGACATATCTAAGTCCCAGTTGTTACCCCCCTCTAAAAAAATTCATTTCTTGGTATTGTGAGCTGAAATTTTGCACAGAGGTTGGCAAAAATTCAATCTACGTCCAGAACAAATCCTAGAATTTTTCGAGGTCAGGAAGTATTTGTTTTTATTTTGCAACAATTAAAAATCAAGGAAATCCAGAAAAATAGGAACCGACCCGGAATGACCCCAAATTCAGTGGGCAGCCTCATAAAAATATGGTTGATTTTGTGTGGAAAGCACGACGTTTTCTTGGCGGAATGCGAGAACCCCAGCAGCTCGCATGTCGCAGGCTGGCCCAGCTGCTCCTAGCTTCTCCCCCGCGAGCAAGCCATCAAGCCATTGGGGGTTGTCCCCGTGTCATGCAGTGTGGCATGGTTGTGTGGGCTTCGGGATCGCGTGCGCGCCCAGTCACCCAAGGGCCCTCAGGCCCCAACGCGTGTTGTCTTTCTGAGGCGCTGGCTAGGCGCTGCTTAGTGGCCGAACTGAGAGGCCCCTTGAAGAGCAAAAGGTAGAATTTCAACTCTGGCAGGGGTAGACACTACTAAGTCCCAATTGTCACCCCACTCTAAAAAATAATTTAAAAATTATTTTCCGCTCAACTTTTCACATTTAGCCTTCATGCGGGTCGGTTGATTTTTGAAAAAATCTCAGGAATTTTCAGGGTTGGGGAAGCCCCCAGAACCCTCCTCCATTTCCTCCCAACCCCGTAACCATGCGAGCGCAGTGCGCAGCGGGGACGCTGGCCGGCGCTATCGATCCCGCGAGGGCTATCTTCATGGAAGGCCCCCTTTCACGAGGCACAACAGGTCGCCCGCTGCCTCGTCCATCGTCGACAGTCCCTCGTCCAAGTTTCAGATCGTGCCAAGTCAAACCCATAACTTGCACAAGCTGTTGCGCGCTGCCAAATTCACATCTGCGTGTAGGCTGCCAATGTTTGCGCTGCCACTATCAGCAATAGCCCCTGTTTTCATCAGCCTACCCCTTTGACAAATTTTCTTGCTTGGCCTGAACAGTCGAGTGTCAAGCCCGTGTTCGTCAAATAATTTGCGATGCCGATTTTCCATGGCGAACCTACAGCTGCACAAATCTGCGCTGCTGATTTTTCCCACCGTGTCTAAACCAGCACTGTTTCGTCAGTGTATCCCCTAGAAAATTTAACCCTATAATAGTAGGCCTCTAATCCCGCCATCAGGAGGTAAGTTGATAGGGAAGAGAATTGAATGACGCGCCGGGTCATCGCACCCGGCCACCCGAGGAGCCTTTTTCCCACCAGCCTCGAAAAAACTCTTGCTTTCACGGTCTTTGCCACCCCACCACCATGGCAAGCCTCTAATCCTGCCATCAGCAATTGTAGTCGATAATAGGGTAGTGGTTTGAATGGCGTGATTCGCCGAGCTATCGCACCTGGCCACCCCTAAGAGCATTTCTGGCTGGCCGCGGAGGAAGAGATCTCTTCTTTTGAATAAGCAAATAGTACATGGACGCAACGATGTGGCATGCCCTGGTCCGCGCTGCTCTCGGGCTCGAACTCCGGGAGTCTCGCCAGTACTACCTTCTCTGGGACTCCATTTCCTTATGCACCGCCCTCCTCTTGCTCCCACCCCACACGTTCGAGCCCCGAGATCCTGGGAACGATGCTCGATCGCATCCCAGCCTACGCGACGTCGTGCCCTTGGAGGGGCTCAGGGTGGACAAATTGGAGTGACATGGGGCTGAATCTCAGTGGATCATGGCAACAAGGCCACTCTGCCACTTACAATACCCCGTCGCGTATTTAAATCGTCTGCAAAATAAGTATAGTAAAGGAAATGAAAAGTATAAACAAGAGATTAAGGAAAATATAACATGAAATAAAACTTAAACATTACAAAAATATAAAGCAAGAAATAAAGAGCATGATCTTGATCTAAAAACCAAGAAGTCTCAATGTATGGCAAATGCCTCCTTTTATAGGCTAAAATTCGAAACTATTGATTTGATGACTAATTATTGAGTGGGTGGCCACCTCTTGACTTAGTGACAACCATTATCTTCTTGTTTGTACAAAAAATCATTGCTAACATCATAATTTGAATAGATAGTCTTCATGAAAGTTCTGAGAATTGTCTCAGCTTTCCAACAAAACAAGAATGAGCTCATTTGAACTTCTAGAACTCGAGATATGGACTGAATACTAAACAGTGTCTGAGCTGCAGGACAGATTCTGACTTTTCTTTTGTTATTCTTACTTGAAATACTCTAAAAGAATTTCAAATAATTAATTCAGATACACATTCTACAAAATTCATGAAAATTCTTTCACAGGATATTGCGCTTGGCAAAACCTTTTAAGTGGTCTACATGATTGTTCCTGCTGTTGCAAAGGAGGCTAAAACGATCATTTGAATGCAACAAAGCCTCTCTACCTTTTAAGGTTGTTTTTTAGGATAATAAAACTTTATGAAGAGAGGCACAATTTTAAGTTTTTGATCCTAAAGAATTCAGAGCATGGTATGCTGCAATGCTACACAGAAGGGTGTATGTTGTGGCCGCTAACTATATGGTTTTTTTCCTTCATGTTTCCACCAGTAATGAAAATGCATGGAGATCTCCTTGAAACATCGACCGAAGTTGTGTTTCAAGTGCCAATTTACGATGTTTTGAAATCATTAGAGCATCAATATGATAGCCAAGAACTCGTTTTAGAACCTTATAGCAACTAAATTTGGATCGTTTTCTTCTCCTCTGTTTTGTTGCTCTTATTTGCAACAGGCGACTGGAAGCTTTAAACTTACAAAACAGCATGTGCACTTCATATGCATGGGAAAGACTTCAGGCATATTACAAAGGCTTACGCTGCCTTACAAAAGGAAAGTGATAGGGACTTGTTGAAGTTTCTGAAACAGCATAAAGAGTAATCCATCGAGCTACATTTGCAATTCCAAGGAAGAAGAGAGCAACATTCCTTTCAAGCTGGCATTCCCTTGAAAATACTCTTAGAGAAGTTTTTCGAGCAATTACCCAAACATAGCTGGGATCTTAAAAAACTTCAAATTCAACAGTACCTTCATAGCCAATCCCTACATTATCTCAGTCCAAACATAGCTGGGATACTACTCCATTAGTTAGTTATACCTGAATGGCTATTCAAAGCTAGACACAGATCGGGGGTTTAATTTGCCACACACAGTCGGCATCAAAAGACCTAGTATTAGGGACACAATAAACATAGTATAAACTAACCCCCAGGTGATCTGTCTCTTCAAAATACAAAACAGGGACAATCCATCTATTCTATGATCCATCTACCCTTGCGAAGGAATTCCCAGTACCTAGTCAACATGTGATCCTCTGGCACCACCCTGTCCCACCTCCCTGTGCAGAATATTGCATATGCATCAGCGGCATACCTGAACAGTCAGACAAGAAATTCAAATGAGCCAGATCAGTTTGGAAAAGCCATCAATGCAAATAGCTATAGCAGACAGCGAACTGAACAGAAATTTCCCTACTTTCCAACACCAGGCAGAAAGGTGACATGGGTCCAGTCCTCTTGCAAGTAAATCTCAGAAAGGCGTTTTATCTTCTCAGCCCTCGTGTTTTTGAAACCTAAACTGCGTGTTAGCTGGGCAATCTCGTTCTGGTCAACATTAGTGGTGGTCTTTGCATCAGGACATAGGGTGAAGAAGTCGTTTAAAATTGGTCTGACCTGCAATGAGAAATTTCTTTGGGATTATGCTTTTTCTATGCTGATTTCCATTAATAAAAACAAGTAAGGATCTTACCTGGCCACCCGATGTGCAGTTTAATAGCATACAAATGACGAGAACTCTCCAAGGGTCATGGTAATGATTCTCTTGAAGAAGCTCGTGAGGAGATTTGGGCGGAATCCAACGGTTGTTGGGTCGTCTCCTGAGGTATGCCACATCACGCATTTGAGCAGCAGTGAGCCTGGGCGATCTCTTCCTCTTCTTCTTCTGAGCTTCTTCTTCCCTTTCGACTTTCTTGATGGAAGGTCGAGTGGAGGAGGCGGAGGAGGAAGCATGCCCTGTCCCCCCTGAACAACCTGTAAACGCGAATTCAGAAAACAACCCCATCACACTAGCACTGACTTCTACCGGCCGTCCATGACCACCTCCTGCTTTGCCATCACACTCGAAATCCTTCTTTTTCTTCTTACTTTCCCGTCTTCTCTTCTTTTCTGCCCCACCCTCCATTAGATTTGATTTGATTTGATTTTGTTTCTCTAGGGCAAACCTTTTCATTATATAGAAGAGGAGGGCAAAGGGTTTCTGTTTGTGCACACTCCCCTTGTTGAAGAAATATCGTTTCATTTTCCAGGGCTTTCTTGGAATTCCACTCTTTCTTCCTGCTAATTCCAAAATTGTAAAATCCAATCTTTTCGTTTAGCCCGCCCATCCCATATCTAGAGCGGGAACTTTTTATTAGTATTTTTTATGTTCATTAATTAATTGCTCACTTGGAAGTTTATCGAGGGGAATTGTTTTTTTTTTTTTTGGTTAATCTTAATTTAGGAAAAACGAAGTAGGATACGGAATCATTACCTCGTTAATCAATTCAAATGCAATTTATCTTAAATAAAATTTTTAAATTTAGTATATAAACTAGTTATATTATAGTTATTATTAATTAGATGATTCATCCTACATCACGGTCTAACTTTTTATTTTTATAAAAAAGATATTAAAAAATTTTAAGATTTAAAAATATGAGATCTATGTTTTATTATAGTTATTATTATTATAGAATTATTAATAGATCCAACGCTCATAAAAATATACTTTTATCTTTTATATTATTATTTGTGTTTATCTTTAAAATAAATTAATGAAATAACTACGGATTGTTTACTCCGGAAATAATATAAAACTTCAAAGAACTTACAACCTTGTATAAATTGGATTAGATTTAAACGAGTATAAAGTTATTTTTTAACCTAATACTATAAAAGATAAAGTATTAATATATATGAAAAGTAAATAAAATTAACTGCACAAAAAAATTATTTCATGATAGAAGTTTTTGCTTAGTTGAAATAAAGATGAAAAAATAAAATAAAATCCCATAAAATAACAAAAATTAAGGCATAAAAATTGTGTCTACATTAATATTTTTATAGATTTAGTTTTAGCTGCCCTTTTTAATTTAATTTCAATTTCCTTAACCTAGGAAAATGTAAGAGTCAGCTAATTAATTATAATCAAGCCCCCGTATGAATTGTAATTGAATCCCTTAATTTTAGCACCTTTTCTGGGTCCTTGGTTTCGGATTGTTTCAATTAAGTCCTAATTGACCATCAAACTTCAATAATTATGCAATTAAACCCCTGATTTGACCAAATCAACTCTTCAAAATTATAATTGGACCCCATAACTTTAATTTCTTCCAATAAAAGCTTAAATTGACTTAAAAAATCATTTTTTCTTGCAATTAAACCCTCCAAAAATTCAATTAAACCTTAGATAAAGTTTAATTGAATCCATAAACATCTGATTTCGATCTTTTCTTCTTCAAATTGAATTTTCCTTGTCAACAGGGCTCTCATAGGTCAAAAATATACTGTCAAATTTCACCCTTTTTGCATTTTTGAACCTCTTCAACCAATTTTGGCCTTTTTTCGGCATTCCAATATCATTTTCTCGCTCCTATTATTTTTTGGATTTCTTCCGAATATTTTTTTGATATATATATATATATATATTCTCTCTCTGTGTTTTTTTTTTAGAACCCAAAAATGGGTAACAATAGAAATCAAGCAAGGAAAAGATGGAATTTTTGTGAATTAAAAGAAGTTTTCAAAAAGATTCTCAAAGACTTCAAAATGAAGGATTGTGCAAGAGTATTCTAGTTGAGTGTGGAGTGAAGTTGTCAAAGAATAATGAAGAAGAGAAGGTAAACTCTACAATATTCAAGAGCCTAGTTGGGAGTTTAACATAGTTGACATGGACTTGTCCAGATATTCTATTTGGAGTAGGGCTTATGAGTAGGTTTATGGATACACTAACTATGAAAAATTTTAAAGCTTTGAAGCGAATTCTTTAGTATATTAAAGATATTGTTGATTTTGGCATGTTCTATGGATATTCTAATAAGCTTTGAACTTATAGGCTATAATGACAGTGATTATGCTAAATATATGGATGATAGAAAAAGCACTACAGGTTTTGTCTTTTATATGATAAATACAACATTCAGATGGAGTTCAAAGAAGCAACCTATAGTCACATTATCAACTTGTGAAGCTAAATATGTAGCTACTACAACATGTGTTTATCATTCCATATGGCTAAAAAGATTATTGAAAGAGTTGTGAATGCCATAAGCAAAGCCTACATAAATTTATGTGGACAACTTATCAACCATTGCCTTAGCAAAGAATCCAATGTTTTATAACAGAAGTAAGCACATTGATACAAGATTTCATTACTTACGAGACTACATTACAAACAAAGACGTTGAAGTCAAGTATATAAAGACTCAAGATCAAGCCGCAGACATTTTTACTAAACCACTCAAACATGATGTTTTTACCAAGATAATAGATATGCTAGGAGTTATAAAGAAATTAAGTTTAAGGGAGGATGTTTAAAGTAAACCAAATTTCAATTTCTTTAAAAAAATAGAGGAACTAGTCAACCGGTTCAATTAAATAAATCGGTTAACTGGTTAAGTCAATGAAATATATTTACTATTCAAATTAAGATTTTTTTTTTTTAGTAGTTTAAGTTCTTATTTGTTTAGGACTTGAAGCTTATAAATAAACTTGTAATCATAAGCATAATTTAATATGTGTAGAGAGGAATACACAAGAGATGAAAAACACGTGTGCATTTTATGCATAATGTGAAATACATAATTAGAATGCTTATCGAGCAAAGATAATTAATATGTAACCTTTTTTTTTACCTCAAAATACTTGTTTTCAAGTTGTAGCATGTACCAAGTCACATTGTCTCTTAATGTTTTTTCTAATGTTTTTTCTTATTTTGTGCAGATTGAAGGCTAATGTTCATGAACGTATTGGTCTTCGCAACAACATCATGCTTTTAAGTTTCAACCTATTACGAGGATAGTTTAAAGATTCATACGAGAGCTTGGAAGTATAGTAGTAGTTATTTTTTAAAATATTTTTTTATTTGAAAATATATTAAATTATTTTTTTATTTTTAAAAAATTATTTTTAATATCAACACGTCAAAACAATTTAAAAACATAAAAAAATTAATTTTAAATAAAATTTTTAATTTTTTTTTATCTAATTCTATTTAGAACACGAACACGATGAGTCATTGAAAAAGCTTGTCATCTTGCATAAAGAGGAGGGTACATATCCAGACATCATTGACACCCACATAATTTTTTTTTCCAACACTTGTTTCTAGACAAATGTTTTCTAGAATCACTTACAATATGGAATCTGGTGTTTTACTTTTAACACGCAATACGCTAGCTCTGCTACCAATTCAGGATTTTTAATTAGTAAGATTTTATTATCACACTTTTATTTGGCACTGGTTTGGTTACGAGGACTAAAAAATATGAACAAGGATAAGGTCCTTACTCCTATTTTCAATGAGGTTGGGAGTGGTACAATGATTGAAAGAGGAATGTAAGTTAAATTGTATTACCTTGAAAGATGACCAATGTTTACCTCTCTTCTGCTACCATCGCCATTGTTTTCAAAAGGTTGTCAACGTGTGCTTGTGTTTTTCATAATTGTGCTTACGGGGAGATCAGTAAACCTATGGAGGTCACGTTACAGATGGTGGGCAAACCGCCATTTTAGCAGGGGAAAGCTGGCATCAGATATCGCTACAGGAAACTTTTATTTATTTATTACTATTTGAATGTCCCCCCATATGCATCCGAAGGAGTCCAATGGTTCGGATGATGCACCCTAGTCCTTAATAAATGATCAGATCTCCTTGAAACATCGAACAAGGTCAAGGGTGTAGCCATGTTAGAAGGCTTGGGTGTGCTATAGCACATATCAAGATTTTAATCCATTAATATATTAAAATATTGATGAAGGCTTAGGTGTAATAGATTTAATGTTAAAGGCTTAGGTGGCAATAAATGATCATGCCATATATTGATAGATTAACATGAAAGGAGCTATTAACATATTTTATGACGATTTATGTTGAATAAAAGTTGTTGAAAATATCTGTAAATCCTCTAGGTAAAAATTATAAATTGATTAGTTTTATATAAAAATAAATTTGTAATTCTTGATCGGGTTATTAGAAAATTCTGAAAATTTACGTAGAGCCTTCTAATATAATGCTTTATCTAGGGTTAAAATTTCAAAAGTTTTGGAGAAATTTAAAAATTTGATCAAAATCAATTCTTACTTCCTTTTATATGTTGCCAACTGGACAGAAACATAATTAAAAAAAAAACAAGAGAAAAGTAAAGAAAAAACATAAAAAAATAATAAAAATAATAAAATAAAAGAATTACCTTGTAAACTTACAAAGTCCAACATATAAAACACTAATCTAAAAAAAAATTAAGTGAAGAAAAGAGGAACTGAGAGAGAAAAAAAATTTAATTACTTTATTTTTCAATTAACATGATATTATTATTTTATCCCGGTTGAAAGGTTATTACAATATCAATTCAGATTTGATTATAAATGAATTATATTTCACAAAACATTAAAAAAAATATAATTTTAATTATAAGTTTTATTTTTATTTTCACCTTAATTTTATATACTTTTAAATTTATTTTTAATATTTTAAGTAATGTATTTAAATTAAATCTTTACTGTTAATTTTATAAATTTATGTATATAAATTAATAATTAATATTAAAAATATAATTTTATATATTTATTTAGTAGTCCAGGTCTGGAAAAATTTATGGCTCCGTCCCCTGACCGAGGTTGTGTTTCAAGTGCCAATTTACGATGTTTTGAAATCATTAGAGCAAAAATATGATAGCCAAGAACTCGATTTAGAACCCTATAGCAACTAAATTTGGATCGTTTTCTTCTCTGTTTTGTTGCTCTTATTTGCAACAGGCATCTGGAAGCTTTAAACTAACAAAACAGCATGTGCACTTCATATGCATGGGAAAGACTTCAGGCATATTACAAAGGCTTACGCTGCCTTACAAAAGGAAAGTGATAGGGACTTGTTGAAGTTTCTGAAACAGCATAAAGAGTAATCCATCGAGCTACATTTGCAATTCCAAGGAAGAAGAGAGCAACATTCCTTTCAAGCTGGCATTCCCTTGAAAATACTCTTAGAGAAGTTTTTCGAGCAATTACCCAAACATAGCTGGGATCTTAAAAAACTTCAAATTCAACAGTACTTCATAGCCAATCCCTACATTATCTCAGTCCAAACATAGCTGGGATACTACTCCATTAGTTAGTTATACCTGAATAGCTATTCAAAGCTAGACACAGATCGGGGGTTTAATTTGCCACACACAGTCGGCATCAAAAGACCTAGTATTAGGGACACAATAAACATAGTATAAACTAACCCCCAGGTGATCTGTCTCTTCAAAATACAAAACAGGGACAATCCATCTATTCTATGATCCATCTACCCTTGCGAAGGAATTCCCAGTACCTAGTCAACATGTGATCCTCTGGCACCACCCTGTCCCACCTCCCTGTGCAGAATATTGCATATGCATCAGCGGCATACCTGAACAGTCAGACAAGAATTCAAATGAGCCAGATCAGTTTGGAAAAGCCATCAATGCAAATAGCTATAGCAGACAGCGAACTGAACAGAAATTTCCCTACTTTCCAACACCAGGCAGAAAGGTGACATGGGTCCAGTCCTCTTGCAAGTAAATCTCAGAAAGGCGTTTTATCTTCTCAGCCCTCGTGTTTTTGAAACCTAAACTGCGTGTTAGCTGGGCAATCTCGTTCTGGTCAACATTAGTGGTGGTCTTTGCATCAGGACATAGGGTGAAGAAGTCGTTTAAAATTGGTCTGACCTGCAATGAGAAATTTCTTTGGGATTATGCTTTTTCTATGCTGATTTCCATTAATAAAAACAAGTAAGGATCTTACCTGGCCACCCGATGTGCAGTTTAATAGCATACAAATGACGAGAACTCTCCAAGGGTCATGGTAATGATTCTCTTGAAGAAGCTCGTGAGGAGATTTGGGCGGAATCCAACGGTTGTTGGGTCGTCTCCTGAGGTATGCCACATCACGCATTTGAGCAGCAGTGAGCCTGGGCGATCTCTTCCTCTTCTTCTTCTTCTTAGCTTCTTCTTCCCTTTCGACTTTCTTGATGGAAGGTCGAGTGGAGGAGGCGGAGGAGGAGGAGGCTGCCCTGTCCCCCCTGAACAACCTGTAAACGCGAATTCAGAAAACAACCCCATCACACTAGCACTGACTTCTACCGGCCGTCCATGACCACCTCCTGCTTTGCCATCACACTCGAAATCCTTCTTTTTCTTCTTACTTTCCCTTTTTCTCTTCTTTTCTGCCCCACCCTCCATTAGATTTGATTTGATTTGATTTTGTTTCTCTAGGGCAAACCTTTTCATTATATAGAAGAGGAGGGCAATAGGGTTTCTGTTTGTGCTGGTAACACACTCCCCTTGTTGAAAGAAATATCGTTTCATATTCCAGGGCTTTCTTGGAATTCCACTCTTTCTTCCTGCTATTCCAAAATTGTAAAATCCAATCTTTTCGTTTAGCCCGCCCATCCCATATCTAGAGCGGGAACTTTTTATTAGTATTTTTTCTGTTCATTAATTAATTGCTCACTTGGAAGTTTATCGAGGGGCTCCTTCTTTTTTTTTTTTTTTTTTTGTTAATCTTAATTTAGGAAAACCGAAGTAGAATATGGAATGATCACCTCCTTATTCAATTCAAATGCAATTACCTTAAGTAGAATTTTAAAAATTTAGTAGTTATATATACAAACTAAAAATTTGATAGTAATATATACAAACTAGTTGTATTACAGTTATTACTAGTTAGGTGGTCTGTTCTACTCCGCGATTTAACTTTTTATTTTTATAAAAAAATATCAAAAAATTCTAATAATTAAAAGTATGAGATTGTTATTATTATTATAGAAATATTAATAGATTCAACGCTTATAAAAATATACTTTATCTTTTATATTATTATTTGTGTTTATTTTAAAATAAATTAATGGAATAATTACGGATGTTTACTCTGAAAATAATATAAAATTTCTAAGAACCTGTAACCTTATACAATTGAATTAGATTTAAACGAGTATAAAGTTATTTTTTAATTTAATAGTGTAAAAGATAAAGTATTAATATATATGAGAATTAAATAAAATTAAACTGCGCAGAAAATTATTTCATGGTAGAAGTTTTTGCTTAGTTGAAATACAGATGAAAAAATAAAATAAAATCCCATAAAATAACAAAAATTAAGGCATAAAAATTGTGTCTACATTAATATTTTCATAGATTTAGTTTTAGCTGCCCTATTTAATTTAATTTCAATTTCCTTAACCTAGGAAAATGTAAGAGTCAGCTAATTAATAACTGGCAATCTAAAATCACGCCGACTAATTAATAAGTAGAATTTGGAAGGTCATCTCGATTCCCCCCACGCGGTCAAGTAGGTTATTTAGAGAGCATGAAATTCTTTGCAAAGGGCAAAAAATCTGTATCTCCGCTTTCCTGCGCTTTAAAACTCCAAAACCCAAGAAGAAGGGGAAAAGAAACCTCTCAATCTCAATTCACTATCAATGGCTCCAGGCTCATCTGCCTCTAGTTCAAAAGAAGAAGAAACCAACAAGTTTTCTCTCTCGGCAGAATCGATTTCTGAACAGGAGGATGGTAGAAAGACCGAGAAAGAAGCAACAGCGAAGAAACTCAAAAGAAAGGTCAGTGGGGATACAGAAGATACTAAACGGAAGAAGAAGCAGCAGCAGCATTGCAATCCTGACGAGTCCGCCCTCTTTAAAAGATTATGGTCTAAGGAAGATGAAGTTGCTCTGTTAAAAGGTATTAAAATCTTCGAGAAGGTAGGAATACCTCAAGGTGAAATACCTCAAGGTGAAAAAAGAAGGAAAGTGGCGCCTTTGTTTTTTGAATACATTAAGGATGATATTCACTTCGACGTGTCTAGAAAACAATTAAACAGTAAAATATCTAAGCTTAAGAGAAACTTTGAGGAAAATATGAAAGCTAACAGGTGCACTTTTGACAACTCACACAAGCAAAAGGTATATGATTTGTCAAAATTGATATGGGATGTGGAAGCAAAGGGGAGTAACGAAGTGATTGCGAAGAAACTCAAAGGGGAGTAACGAAGTGATTGCAAAGGAACTCAAAGCTAGTGACAGTGATGAAGGGATCACAAAGAAACTAAAGGTACTGGAGTCTTATTTCGGGACGGATGGCAAGGAAACTGAGATGAAGAAGTATTTCATCTTGGGATTGAATTCGTTAGAAGGATCGAAAAAGAAAGAGATGATAAAGGAGTACTGGCAGTGGTTTATTTGCATGATGGATTTGGTTGGGAAGCAGAATGATATCATTAGAAAACATCATGATTTACTGAAGCCAGTTTATAAAACTAATTACTAATATTACAAGCTTTTTTATATTTTTATTTTATTTGGATGTTGCCTTTGTTCTGAATGTTAATTTCTTTTCTGTGTTCGTGTTTTTTATTTGGATATCAAGTTTGGTTCTTATCGTGCTTGTCTTCAAGAATTGCAGCACTCTTCCTTCCTCTCTGCCCTCTGCAATTTTTCATCATATGCCACCCTTTCTTTGTAAGGGTATATTGCATGCTAGGTACATTATTACTACTAGTTAGCTTGTAGCCGTTACCAATGAGAGAATGGCTGGTAAAACCATGAAGCTCATGTTGGGTACATTATTACTATTAATTTGTTAGCTTGTATCCGTTGCCAATGAGAGAATGGCTGCTAAAACCTTGAGGTCATTACCTCATGTTTGTGACCCACAGGTCACGACAATTGAGGAGTTCAAGAATCTCAAAATATTTCTAAATCTTGATGACTTTGTTAGTTCACTAATAATACACGAAAGGAAGCTCGAGGATCTTGAGAGTTTTTACAATAAAAAAAATGAGATCCTCATTTTTACATGTTGGTTATTGGATTAGGCTTGGTCCGTCCATAATAGATGGGCCTGATTCAAGTTTTTTAAATAATTACTAAAAAAAATAACCGCTTCCTCTAATTATATATTAAAGGACATAACCCATATGAAAAGGATAGTTTTTTATTAGTTGAATAATAGTTCTCTCTTTCTTTTCTTCCATTTTGGACTCTCTACATTGCTTTGACAAGATTTATAAAGACGTTCGTACTATGAAATATCATTTTGATTTTAGTAATTGAAATGACACTGAAGTAATCGATTCGAGGATAAGAAAACGAATTTTGTGTTAAAATAATACTTCCATTGAGTCTTGGACTTTATTTATACTGCCATAAGAAGTGCTTAAACCTCGGACTTTTGATAAATTAGAATAAGGTTTGTCCTGCTTGCGCTAGCTACTGATAAAGCTCTCAAACCGAAATGGAAATTGTTCCAATTAAGTCCCTTAACAGATCAGTAGCTTTTGTTTTTGGTCATTAAATATATTTTTTTATTGGAGGATTTAAAATTATAATTGTAAGAAAAGTGCAAAAGAGAAATTGGCTAAAAAAATGAAAGCATGAAAGATCAAGTCAAAGATTTTAAAATAAAAAAGGCTTTGTATTTTTAAAAATTAGAAGTTATCATGGCAATAAAATATGATAACACAAATCTTGTAAATTTTTACATTAATAATGACTTTGCTCATGAGTTTTGAACACTAAGAACTTCACAGTAAAATAAGGTTATTGAGAGGAGAAATCAATCACTTTAAGAAATTAGAGAAATTATGTTGGGTTTCATGAAGCTCATAAATGTAGTGAAAATAACAATTATAAAATCTTTAGGAAGCCCAAGAATCTCGTTAGATAGTTTAAGGCTCATGCAAAGATTACTTCAAGATCATATCTTCTTTTGAGGTTACATTAACTCTTGAAGGTTGTGTTGTCTCAAACAACAAGTTGTTCAATTGTTCAATCTCTAATAGTAATACACATGAACTATCAAATCAAAAATCGTCTAAAAACCCTTTTAGAAAGAGCAATTGATATGCCTTTACTGCTAGTTCTTCTTCTTCTTCTTCTTCTTCTTTTAATGTTTTGAGGTATATCTTTATCTGATCACATCAAATTTTCCATCATTATCTCATCCATACAACAAATATGAGGCATAACATTCTATTTATAGAAAATTTTTTATAACCATATTAATCACTTTGCCCTTAGAAAAACATCAAATTTATTATTTCATGATAGTTTTAGAAATTTATGCAATCAAATCTATATTTGATTTGTCTAGGTCTAGAATTATAATTCTTTGTATAAATTACATTATAGTTCTTAATTTCTAAAACGTATTTACAATCAAGTCCCACTTGATTAATCATCCCAACTTAATTTCTAATTCCCCAAAAATAGAGAAAAGACAAGAAACGCAGGCCCTATTTAATATTACAACCATTCAATCATTAACAAAACATAATCATATTTGTCTTTTGATATCCATAATCTTCCATCATGCATAAAAACATATTGATATGCATAATTAATATATTGCATGCTTCAATCCTAGTTATTAGCTTTTTGTGTAATTTTAAAATAATATTTTTAACATTTAGAAATATTAAATCAAACTCAATTTGATAATTTCTCAAACTTTATAAATTTTATTTAATTCATTTTCCTTAAAAAAAATCATTTTAAAGATTTCATAAGAAAATTAATCATATTAAACTTTTGATGCGGAAAAGAAGGTAAAACTTCTTATAGTTGAGTTTAGTAACTATGCTATTATTTGTTGAGATCAAATTATTCTAGGTAGGAGAAGGAATGACGAGAGACCCATAGAGACTTGGGATGAGAGGAAAGCAATCATGAGAGACAAGTTTATTCCTAGACATTATTATAAAGAACTATTTCAAGGATTGTAGAGTTTGACTCAAAAGTGTAAGAGTGTGGACGATTACCACAAGGATATAGAAATTCCCATGATTAGAGCCAATATTGTGGAGGATAGATAGGCTATAATAGTGAGGTTTGAATAGAGAGATAACTAATGTGGTTGAGTTACAACATTATATTGAGATAGAGGATATGGTTCACATGACTAATGTAATATCCTAATAATTCAAAGCCGAAATCGATGGTAATTTTTTTTTTGCAGGCCATCATATTCTCAATGCTTCTCATAGTAGCATTTCAAAGGTTAGTACATGGGTTCCATCCATTAGCATGGCACAATACTCATACGATTGCGTAAATTCAACATCTCTATATAGAAAGTACTCAATACACATACCACACAACATCATATTTACATATACATAGGTTTACATTATATCATAATAACATATGCATGAGTTCACATCCCTATTCGAATATTGTTATTGTTACTAGATTACATAAAAGTGGCAATTCTACAACTAGTACATTCGCTACTACAAAATACATAACGCCTAAACATGCGAATACATAGTTCTTTAAAAAAATATATGGACCTGTGGATTGGGATTTCCTACACACCTTGATTGTGTGTTGTCTTTGTTATAAAAGCAAAATGGATCCAAGAATTATAAATAATCTAAACATGATGATAATAAACAACTAGAAGAATATTATCGTTACTTTTCGTTATCAACTTAGTAGGTACATTCTTTCTTTTACTCCTCATATGCATATTACAATCCTTATTATTTTAACCATTGTGTTTTCCTTACTCATACGCCCCAACCTCTTCATACCCGACTATCCATCTAGGATGCCATTAGCCGAAGCTAATTGTAACAACCCGACCTTTTCATGGTAAAAAATTGGTGGAATTTTTTTTTTGTAAGTCGTTAGGTTCTTGATACCTTTTCATAATATCATTATGTGGATTTATAAATACATTACATTCATTAGCAACACACAACTCACATAGGGTAAAGTAAATCAACATCCTATAAAGAGTGACAATACACATTCTTGCAACGGTATTTAGGGTTTATCATAATAGAATTTATCTCCTAGTGTAGTGCATACTCATGTGTTTTCACAATACAACATTCTCATAAAAGAGAATATCACATACATATATTCACCACATCATGTTTACAAGATTGTACTTTCGTATACATATTCCATTACAATTTTTTATACAAGTCTTTACAAAAGTGCCGAATGGCAAAATGTTCATCTAGTTCGTTCATTCTTATCAAATACATAACACCTAAAAATATACTATTACATACCACCTTTCAAATATGTGAACCCGTGGAACGGGCTTTCCTACGTACCTTGATTGTGTGATGTCCCTATTGATTAGTACTTAAAAGTGTATTTTTTATCAAAGTTTTATATCATCATTTTGCACTTGAAGTATCAATAACTCCTTAACTAAAGCATGTTTTATAATAACAAGTCTGATACTATAAAATACCTTTAATTTATGGTAAATATTCATCTTAAATGCAAGCCTATCACATAAATCAAATGATTGATTGATCAATTTAACTACTGAAATTGAGAAGACAAAGAGAGGGTTAAGCTTAGAAAAGATATGCTGGTTTAGTCCAAACTGGAACACTGTTCAGTCATTGGATCATATCTGGAGCTGTAGATCTTGGATTTCAATTTGGTTCATATGGCTAGAAAGCTAAGATATAGGCCTAAAACATTTATGGGAGTCCAAGACTCAATTCTGCTGTTTGGAAGTCCAAATCTTAGCAACAATGGAGAAGTCAGAATCTGTCCTGCAAACCAGACATTGTTCAGTGTTCAGCCCATATCTCGAGTTCTAGAAGTCCAAATGCACTGATTCTTTTTTTTGTTGGAAAGATGAGACAATTTCCTAGAGCTTGCATAGGACAATCTGTTCAGATTCTGATATTAGCAACTACGTTTTTTTTCAGACAAGAAGATAAGGATTGTCACCAAGTCAAGATGTGGCCACCCACTCAACAATTAGTCATCAAATCAGTAGTTCCAAATTTTAGCCTATAAAAGGAGGCATTTGCCATGCATTTAGGCATCTTGGTGTTCAGATCAAGATCTTGCTCTTGCTCTCTTTCTTTGTATTTTGTAATGTTCAAGTTTTAGTCCATGTTATATTTTCCTTAATATCTTGTTTATGCTTTTCATTTCGTTTACTATACTTATATAATTATGTTCTTATCTTGTTTATTTATGTTTCTCTTATTCATAATGTTCAGCTAAGTTTATTATGTCAAGGTGAAAAGGTTACACTAATGGTGTAAGAATAAGTACAGTATAAATTCAACATGGACTTTAATGTTTGATACTAACATGTTTTATATTTATTATCTTGCTCACTCTTAATACCTTGCTTGTTAAATGATTAATCTAGATTTGTGTTGAACAACTCTTGGTGCAACAAATACTTGGCACTTTCATAGCCCAACTGTATGGTATAACTGACACTTGTGTTATGAAAGGAACTTGATTTATTGTTAACATAAGTTATCACCATGAATACCTGATAATATTTACAAGTATTGGCATTACTCGAATAAGATAATTAATGTAATCATGTTAACAATTTATAATCCAAGTGGAACCTCCTTGTGTGTGGTTTCCAGTCAAGTAATAAAAAGAGTTTATATTGTACTTATTTGAAATACCATTAGTGGATCCTCTAACCTTGACAATTATTTTATCCTTATTTAATCCTTATATCAATATTACATCTCAAAGCTCTCTTCAACTCCTTTTCTGTTATTATCTATTTTTGTATTTATAGTTTATACAGTTAACCTCCATGTGGTTCGACCCCGGTCTTGCCGGGTTATTTATTACTTTGACACTCCTACACTAGGGAGAAGACATCAATTCTTTGGTCGTGTCAAGTTTTTGGCGCCGTTGCCAGGAAGGTAAATTTTTGTATAAATTATAAAGTTTATTTTATTTTCTCTTTTCACTTTTTTGTATCTAACTTTGTTTCTTTTCTTTTGTTTCTTTTTCTTTGGTTTTCTTCTTCCTTTTATTCTCTTCCTATACGTGCATGAGAGTTTGGTCACGTACATTAAGTGATAGACTTTGTAGGGTATCCTCATTATTTTAGAAAATATGGCCGAAGAAGATAACCAGTCGCTTCATAATGAGAATAATGAGAATAACTGTGTTGGAACACTTAGAGACCACATGAATCCCACAAGAACAAGTGCACCCTCATGCATAGTTTTCCCCCCTGATGCATCTCATTTTAATTTTAAGCCAGACATTATTCAACATTTACCTTCTTTTCATAGCTTAGATTTAGAAAATCCATACTTGCATTTAAGGGAATTTGAGGAGGTCTGTAACACCTATAATGACTTAAATTGTAGCATGAACATCATCAGATTAAAGCGTTTTCCTTTTTCATTAAAAGATAAAGCTAAAACATGGCTATAAAATTTGAGACTAGGATCCATTCGTGTTTGGGATGAAATGCAACAACAATTTTAAAGAAGTTTTTTCTGTCTCACAGAACAAAATCTTTCAAAAGAAAAATCACCACATTCACTCAAAAGCCAGGAGAAACATTTACCAATGTTGGGATAGGTATCGAGACTTGCTTAATACTTGCCCTCATTATGGTTTTGAAACATGGAGATTTATTTCACATTTTTATGAAGGGTTAACACCTAGAGATAGGCAAATGGTTGAATTGATGTGTAATGGAACTTTTGAAGATAAAGACCCTAATGAAGCAATGGAGTACCTAGACTTACTAGCTGAAAATGCTCAAAATTGGGACACTACAGGCACTTATGAGGCACCAAGTAAAACTCAACCTCATACATCTAGTGGAGGTATGTATAACCTTAGGGAAGATCATGACCTTCAAGCCAAATTTGCATCTTTAGCTAGAAAAGTCGAGGCACTAGAATTGAAAAAGAGTGGTCAATTAAAATCTGTTCAAGACATTGTGTGTCAAATCTGTGAAACCAATGAACACTCAACAAATGATTGTCCAACTTTGCCTTCTTTTAGGGAATGCCTCCATGAAAAAGCCCATGCTTTAAATAGCTTCCAAAGGCCCAATCATAACCCATACTCATAAACGTAAAACCCTGGTTGGAGAAATCACCTAAATTTCAGTTGGAAGAGTGATAACAACAATGTACAAACTTCACAGCCACCGTTTCAAGCACACTATAATTTCCAAAATTCTCATGGATATGCACCTCCTTATGCTCCACCTCTGAGAAGAAATCTTGAGGAAACATTGCATGCATTCATTGAAAAGTAGGAGACAATCAACACTCAACTTGCTCAAAGCATGCCATATTTTAAAGATACTCTTACAAAATTGATATCTGCTCTCAGTTTTCAAGAGAAAGGTAAGTTTCAATCTCAACCACAACAAAATCCCAAGGGGCAATACAATGCAAATGCAAGTAGTTCCGGAGGCCAACACATGGATCAAGTCAAATCAGTCATCACTCTTCGCAGTGGTAAGGTTATTGAAAAACCCACTCTTGAACCTTGTGAGAAAGATGAAGAGTCAATCTCTGAGGGTAAGGAAGGGGTTGAACCTGAACATTGCAAAAAAAGACTGATTCCCTGCCAGACTTCCATTTCCTCATGCCATGACCAAACAAAGGAAAGTCAATCACAACTCTGAAATCCTTGAAACCTTCAAACATGTAAGGATCAATATACCTTTGTTGGATGCTATTAAATAGGTACCTTCTTATGCTAAATTTTTGAAAGATCTGTGCACTATGAAGAGAAAACTGAATGTGAAAAAGAAAGCCTTTTTAGCTGAACAAGTAAGTGCCATTCTTCAGAACAATAATGCTTTCAAATATAAAGACCCTGGTTGTCCTACAATTTATTGCTTTATTGGAGAACATAAAATTGAAACAACCTTATTTGATCTTGGAGCTAGTGTGAATTTACTTCCATATTCAGTCTTTCAAAGTCTCAATCTAGGTGAGTTAAAACCAACCTCTGTAACTCTTTTACTTGTTGATAGATCTGTAAAAGTGCCTAGAGAAATAGTTGAGGATGTGTTAGTACAAGTTGATAAATTTATTTACCTTGTAGATTTTGTTGTCTTGGATACACAACCTGTTGAAGTATGTAATTCAATTCCTGTCATTTTAGGACGTCCATTTCTTGCAACTTCTAATGCATTGATTAATTGTAGGAATGGACTGATGAAGTTATCATTTGGAAACATGACATTGGAGATGAATATTTTCAACATTTGCAAGCAACCTAGAGATGATAATGATTTACAAGAAGTGGAATTTATTGAAAAATTAGTTCATGATCAATTTCAAACCACTTCCAGTGAAACTGAGATTGATGAATCTGACGATTTGCAAATGGTCTATTTTCAGGAAGAATCAAAGCATGTAATTGGAGACCACAAATTGAAGAATTGCCACCACGATCAATTGAGTCCATACCTTCAAGTGTTCAACCACCAAAACCTAATTTGAAGTCGTTACCATTCAATTTTAAATACTCATTTTTGGGAGAAAATGAAACCTTTCCGGTAATAATCTCTTCCAAACTTAATGCACATCAAGAAGGTAAGTTATTACAGACTCTAAAAATGCACAAAAATGCATTAGGATTGACCATAGCTGACATAAAAGGAATTAGCCCTTTGATTTGCACACACAGGATTTATTTAGAGGAAAATGCTAAACCCTCTAGAGAAATGCAATAAAGGCTTAATCCTAATATGAAAGAAGTAGTGAAAAATGAAGTCATTAAGCTTCTAGGTAATGGAATCATTTATCCTATTTCTAACAGCAAATGGGCAAGTCCTACCCAAGTTATACCCAAGAAGTTTGGAGTCACTATGATAACAAATGAGAAAAACAAGTTAATTCCAACTAGGACTATTACTAGTTGGCGCATGTGCATTGACTATAGGAAACTTAATTCAATGACTAGAAAAGATCATTTCCCTTTACCTTTCATGGATCAAATCTTAGAAAGAGTTGCAGGTCATAAATTTTATTGTTTCCTAGATAGCATTTAGGTTACAATCAAATTGAAATTGCATTGGAAGATCAAGAGAAAACTACTTTCACATGTCCATTTGGTACTTTTGCATATCGAAGGATGCTTTTTGGATTATGTAATGCACCAGCCACGTTTCAAAGATGCATGCTTAGCATATTCAGTGATATGGTTTGAACGTTTCTTGAGATTTTTATGGATGATTTTCTGTTTTTGGTGATTCATTTGATGATTGTTTGACTAACTTAGAAAAGGTTTTGAGCAAGTGTGAAGAGAAGAATCTTATACTGAATTGGGAAAAATGTCACTTTATGGTAACAAACGACATTGTACTTGGTCACATTGTTTCATCGAAAGGAATTGAGGTTGACAAATCTAAAATCGAGTTAATTGCTAACTTGTCAACACCAAAATCTATTAAAGATGTTAGATCATTTTTAGGACATGCTGGTTTTTATAGAAGGTTCATCAAAGATTTTAGTGTAATATCTAAGCCATTGAGTAACCTTCTAACAAAGGATAATATTTTTGAATGGATTGAACATTGTGAAGAAGCCTTTGTTAAACTTAAAAACTTGCTTACTTCTGCTCCTGTCATTCAATCTCCTGATTGGTCATTACCTTTGAAATAATGTGTGACGCTAGTGATTATGTCGTGGGTGCTGTCTTGAGACAAAGAAAAGATAAGAAACCTTATGTAATTTACTATGCAAGTAAAACTTTAAATAGTGCTCAAATGAATTACACCACCACTGAAAAAAAAATTACTTGCAGTAGTATTTGCATGTGAAAAATTTAGGTCTTATCTTGTTGGCTCACTTATTGTTGTTTTTAGTGATCATGCAGCATTGAAATATCTTCTTTCAAAAAAAGATTCTAAGGCTACATTGGTGCGGTGGATTTTGTTACTTCAAGAATTTGATATCACAATCAAAGACAAGAAAGGCCCTGAAAATGTTGTCGCAGATCATTTGTCAAGATTGACAACAGATTCGAGATCTGACATCACACCAATCGATGACTACTTTCCTAATGAATCTTTATTTTCTGTCTTTACAATGCCTTGGTTTGCTAATATTGTTAATTTTCTTGTTTCAGGACAATTGCCAGCTCATTGGAATACCCAAGATAAAAGAAAGTTCTTGAACAAAGTGAAAAACTTTTATTGGGATGACCCTTATTTATTCAAATATTGTCCTGATCAAATCTTTCAAAGATGCATTCCTGACAATGAGGTAAGTAGTGTCATTAAATTTTATCATTCTGAGGCATGTAGGGGTCATTTCTCATCAAGAAAGACAACTGAAAAAATCTTACAAAGTGGATTTTACTGGCCTACCATGTTGAAGGACTCACATGCATTATGCAAGACTTGTGAAAATTGTCAAAAGTTGGGATCTATTTCAAAACATCACATGATGCCTTTAAATCCTATTCTTGTCATTGAGATCTTTGACCATTGTGGTATAGATTTCATGGGTCCATTTTCTCCATCATTTGGTTTCTTGTACATATTAGTCGTAGTAGATTATGTTTCAAAATGGATAGAGGCAATTCCAAGTCGAAACAATGATCACAAAACAGTGATGAAGTTTTTGAAAGAAAATATTTTGAGTCGGTTTGGAATCCCTCGAGCCATGATAAGTGATGGTGGAACACATTTCTGCAACAAGTCATTTGAGTCTTTAATGAAGAAATATGGAATCACACACAAAGTTGCCACCCCTTATCACCTTAGACAAGTGAACAAGTAGAGCTTGCTAATAGGAAGATCAAATAAATCTTGGAGAAAACAGTGAACCCTAATAGGAAAGACTGGTCTTTAAGACTTAATGATGCACTTTGGGCTTATCAAACTGCTTATAAAACATCATTAGGTATGTCACCTCATAGACTAGTCTATGGAAAACCTTGTCACTTGCCTGTGAAACTTGAACATAAAGCTTATTGGGCTATTAAAGCTTTCAATTCAAACCTTGATGATGCTAGTCAGCTGTGAAAATTACAAATAAATGAGCTTGAGGAAATAAGAAATGATGCATATAAAAATTCAAGAATTCATAAAGCAAGAATCAAAGAGTTTCATGACAAGAAAATACTGAGAAAAACATTCAATGTTGGTAAAAAAGTCTTGCTTTATAATTCTCGACTCCATTTATTTCCTGGAAAACTAAGATCAAGATGGAGCGGTCCTTTTATTGTGAAACATGTGTATCCATATGGGGCCTGTGATATTGAGAATCCAAAGAATGACAATGTTTTCAAGGTAAATGGGCATCGTTTGAAAGCTTATTTTAATAATTTTTCAGTTGAAAATGATTCTATAGAAGTGAGTGATCCTGTATATAAAGATTGATTCTTTTTCTCACATTGTTTTGTGTTTCGTTTTGGCGTAACTTTTGTTTTGCTAGTCTCTCTCACCTCGGTCAAATGGCGGATGACGGTACTCCTTGACTTAAGTCGGTTCTTTCAATTTCCCATAATAACTGATATCTGTATATATTTGTGCAATTCTTTGCTCTTTCTCCCTTCTTTAAATCTCTTCTCCAATTCTCATTTGAAAATGGACACCACTCTTGAAAAATTAAAAAGTATTTTCCTGCTTTGCCTTCAAATGCAATTGCAAAAATTTACCGTGCTAGGTGTGCAAGATTGAGGTTGTTAATTAATCATGGAATTCCTGAAGATATTCGCTGGCTGATTGAAGCAAAGGTCCAATAATCAAGTGAGTCCTCCAATTCTTTCATTTCATACATGCCTAGAATATGTAAAAGCACTTTTACAAAGAAACATCGTGCAAAACAATTGAAAGTCTGTCACAGATGTGCTAGATGGACTTGTAATGCAACATGTCGTTCTTTAGGAATGATATCTGTAAACCGTGAAGATAAAATACAATTCATTAAGGATGGCCTGAGTAAGGGGTCTTTAGATAATCTTCTATTGACTCTTGAGACGCATCCTAGTGGAGATATGCATCGTGCAATTCATGATTTATGACCACAATTCCATAAAGAACATGATCGACTTAGTCTTGGGAATCTGACTATAAAAGACCCTGTTTGCCAGTTTTTAAGAAAACTGGATGGGAAGCCTATCTCTGACCTATAGAGGGCATTTAAGCCATTCTTGGACGTAAAATCAAGGGAAGATGTGAGCCATAATCACAACTACCTGTACATACACATGTTTTTTCAGAATAAATAAATAAATAGAGAGAGAGAGTGAGACTCCAGCTGGCCTATTTATAGGTGCTATGATTGCATTTTCAATTTCTCATCGATAAAATCTTCTCTTCCTTCCCTTCATTTCTATCCAACCCATACATTCAACAAATATAGAAGTGCAGCTTTGTTTTATTTGGAATGGTCCAATTTTGGCTTAGTATCTTTCCCATGCTAGAGAGTGTCATCACTCAAATTACTTGTATTTGCAGGAACTTCCTTTGGACTGGTAGTACAGTCAGAAATATGTCTGCATTGGTTGCTTAGAAGAACATCTGCTTGCCAAAAGCTGAAGGAGGTCTTGGTCTTTATGACATTAAAGCAAGGAACAATTGCTTTCTTGTGAAGCAGTTATGGAATATTCATTTGAAAGCTGACTCTATTTGGATTCGTTGGGTGCACCATTTTTATTTGCAGGACACCAACATCTGGACAGTCCCCCCTTCAACAAACCTCCTCCCCCTATGGAAATCTTTCATTAAATTACGTGACTGTCTCCTTGATGACTGTGGGGGGCAGCCAGCAATTATCTCCATGCTGCAAAGTTGGGTTAATACCACAAAGCCTTTTTCGGCTAATGCTTATGAATACTTGAGAACCAAAGAAACCCCGATCTCTTGGGTTAATGTGGTTTGGGAATCCTGGTGTCTTCCATGACATAGTTTTATCCTGTGGCTTACATTGCTTAAGCGGCTGAGAACAAGAGACAGGCTCCATTTTGTTGACATTGATGTTAGTTGTGTTTTTTGCCAGGATCATGAAGAGTCACCTGTTTTTTGCCTGCAACTGGACATCCCTCTTGTGGATGAAAGTCAAATCCTGGCTTAGACTAAACAGAAGCATGACCACTATCAATAGTGCAGTTCGGGGACTTCGTCTCAAGGGGAAAACTGCTGTCACTAGAATGAAAAAAAATCTCCCTCAACATTGTTGTTTACTTGATATGGGAATAAAGGAACAAAAGGGTTTTTGAAAATTCCCGCTCTCTTGTAGAGCCTATCTTTCGGCGTTTTCAGGTATTATTCCACATGATATTACGCTTTCATCAGTGTGATCTCCCCATTCTTAATTGACTGGTTGTTGATCATTATGGTGATGCTATCCTTTTGGTTTGCATTGAGATGGGCTGCTTCGGCTTTTCTTTGATGCTACTGCTCCTATCGAGTTCTTGTCTTGTTGCTTTGGCGTGCATGGTTTTCTGCATAGTTTCCCCGTCCCTGCACTGGCTATTCGCTGCATGGTTGGCTGTATTTCCACGTCTCTGCATGGAAGGGTTCATGACTTACTGTTGCTTTCTTTGGCTGGTCTTTGCATTGTGTCGCTGCATGGTTGGTTGCATCTCCACGGCTCTGCCTGGCATGATTAATGATGGAAGGCTGCATCTCCTTAGCTGCATGGACTGATCTGCTGTCCTCTGATTGGCTGCATCTCCTTAGCTCTGCCTGTCTATCTTGGCGTCTTTGCATGGAAGAGCCTCTGCATGGATGGCGTCTTTGCATGGAGGAATTGGGATTGCTCTGTTTCTGCATGGATGAGTCCACGTCTCTTCCTCAAGGAGTCAATGTTGGCTGCTTACTTGGTGTGCTGAAGCTCTATTGCTGATGTGTGCACTCCTCATTGGCCGGTTCCATTTTCTTCATTTGCTTGCTTGTGGTTCCTTTGTGTTCTGCATGGGATCGCATGAGCTTGCATGCGTTTTCACGTTCTTTATTTTGATCAGTTCTTGGTATTTTTGTTTGGCCTTGCATGTTGAGGGCTGGACGTGCATGGTTCCTCATTTCTGCATGGTCTCTGCATGGTCTTTCATTTAATTTGGCTGGGTGGGAGCTTCTGATTGGCTACTTCGTTCTCTGGATGTGATGATGAAAGGGCTCTGCATGCACTTGCATGTGGCCTTATTTGCTTGGTGATTCAGCTGCTGGCCGCCTTTATTGACACCGGTCCTGTGCTTCTTGGCTGATAATCAGACATCTGTCTCCATTCTCTCGTGTTCACTATTCCTTATATCTGCATGGATGAGCTGTGGCCATCTGTTCTTGGCTGCTGCTAGTGTATTAATGTAACACCCCCGACTTGGAGATAAAAAGACAACACTCTTATGTCAACCGAAAACAGAGAAATTTTTTTTTCTTTATATATATAATATATATTTATGGTTTTCATATTAAAATTTACCGAAATTTCAAAGGAGTCCCCCCTATACCGGGAGGTCCCAAGTTATTGATATGCAGCCTGTTTACATTTCTAATAACTCACATTTCATAACTTAATCCCGACCCAATCGTCTTGGGTTTCAATTTCCACAATATTCTCACACCTATTACCCATGATATTCATGATATGCATTATATGACACAATATCATTATGGATGAAAATAAAAGTAAATACTTAGACATGAAAGATGGTTACATGAACTACAGAGATTAAGTTCATTCAATCAAGTTTAAATATTAATTATACAAATTAAGTTATATAAACATTTTCATGTTTACAAAATATAAGGGTATAGCCCCTATAACCTAAATTACAAGAAGGGAAACATAAGCTAGGATCTACTCCTGTCGTGCATGTGATGTTCCTGAAACAAAATACATATTATTGAAAGGTGACTATCACATAAAAAGAAATAACAACATGAAATAACAACATGAAACCAAGCAATTTTAAAAGGGTAACATGCATTCATATTTTGTTCCCTTCTCCTTTCTGGTTTTCATTAGAATCTCTTCCTTATTCAAATTATTAATAACCGTTCCCTCTTTCACTATTAACCTCCATTCCAGACTTTATAAGATCAAATATGTTTATCTTCGTTAACCCATTTCCGATACCCCTTTCACTGGTATCATCATCATCATCCCATAGGAGTCGATGTAGGGTGATCCCCTTACCCGGGATCCTAACATACACAGAATGTATGCTAGCCGAAACATGATGATCCCCTTACCCGGGATCCTAACATACACTGAATGTATGCTAGCCCAAAATATGGCGATCCCCTTACCCGGGATCCTAACATACACTGAATGTGTTCCCTTACCCGGGATCCTAACATACACTTAATGTATGCTAGTCCAACCATGGCGATCCCCTTACCCGGGATCCTAACATACATTAAATGTATGCTGTCCAAACATGGCGATCCCCTTATCTGGGATCCTAACATACACTGAATGTATGCTAGTTTACGCCTCAAATCACACTTCTCATATTTCATTTGTCAGTGATAATTTCATTACTTAGCAATTCACACAACAACCTTTCCCCTTGAGTACACATATATTCAGTAATTCACATTTCACATCAATAATATATATTAAAACATGGAATTTATGTAGAAGGTAAAGGTGTGATTCACCTACCTGCAATAGAAGCTCTACTCGTGCTCCCCTGCTGCTGTTGTTGCACCACGCCTGTGGTCCCTCCTGCAAATCACAGGTTTATCTCATAAATTTTCCTCACTAAAGGATATGTTTTATAATAACCATATCAACAACCAATAAGTCTTTCTTTCAGTCATTTCTTAGTACTTTATGTTTTTCTCATTTCACTCATTATTACTGTCGTTCTTTGTCCAAACCTAGTTATCATTCCTTTCTTTATATTTGGACTATCACTGTCCAACTGTTACTGCCTCGTTTTTGAACTGTTACTGTCTGACCTCTCTTAGATTTTAACTATATCTGGAGTTATAGAACTCCAATTCAAGTGAAATTTATGTCATTGGAAAGATAAGACATGAGGCTACAAGTTCTATGTTTTGAGGAGAACCCAGTTCTACCTTTAAGATAGTCAAAATCGCTCATCAACAAACACTTGGACTGTTACTGTCCAACTGTTACTGTCTATTTTTGAACTGTTACTGTCTGACCTCTCCTCAGATTTTTAACTATATCTGGAGTTATAGAACTCCAATTCAAGCAACATTTATGTCGTTGGAAAGGTAAGACATGAGGCTACAAGTTCCATGTTTTGAGAAGAACCCAGTTCTGCCTCTAAGATAGTCAAAATCGCTCATCAACAAACACTTGGACTGTTACTGTCCAACTGTTACTGTCCATTTTTGAAATGTTAGTGTCTGACCTCTCCTCAGATTTTTAACTATATCTAGAGTTATAGAACTCTGATTCAAGCAAAATTTATGGCGTTGGAAAGGTAAGACATGAGGATACAAGTTATATATTGAGAAGAACCCAGTTCTGCCTCTAAGATAATCAAAATCGCTCATCAACAAACACTTGGACTGTTACTGTCCATTTTTGAACTGTTACTGTCTGACCTCTCCTCAGATTGTTAACTATATCTGGAGTTATAGAACTCTGATTCAAGCAAAATTTATGGTGTTGGAAAGGTAAGACATGAGGCTACAAGTTCTATGTTTGAGAAGAACCCAGTTCTGCCTCTAAGATAATCAAAATCGCTCATCAACAAACACTTGGACTGTTACCGTCCATTTTTGAACTATTACTGTCTGACCTCTCCTCATATTTTTAACTATATCTGGAGTTATAGAACTCCATTCAAGCAAAATTTATGCGTTGGAAAGGTAAGACATGAGGCTAAAGTTCTATGTTTTGAGAAGAACCCAGTTCTGCCTCTAAGATAATCAAAATCGCTCATCAACAAACACTCTGACTGTTACTGTCCAACTGTTACTATCCATTTTTGAACTGTTACTGTCTGACCTCTCCTCAGATTTTTAACTATATCTGGAGTTATAGAACTCAAATCTATATTTAAACATCCAGGCATCAATTCATAATCAACTTTAAAACAACTCATAAGACCATGTTCAGAATATCTTACCCGATACGAATCAAGGTCTCGATCCCTCCTTTTCTTTCTAATGATAGCCGACCCTCCCCTCTTCTCTTCTTGTTCTTTTTTTTTTCTTGTTAATCCCTTGGCTACCAGTGTTTATTTTTTTTTTACCTATAACCCTAAATCTTGGATGGGTTCTTGAAATTTGGTGTTTATCTCTTGATCTGTAAAAATAGATACCAAAACTCCTTCTTTCTCTTTACGATAGTTACAGATCTGTTTTTGGTAAGAAGAGTAGTATTTATGCTCTATAATTATTCTTATTTGCATTTAGACCCCATTTTCTTTAAATGTATTGTTTTGCCCCCACTTCTTTTTAATTTAGTTTATTTTCTTTAATTTAATCCAGCCTTGATTATCTCGGGATTTACATTCTCCCCTCCTAATAACAAAATTTCATCCTCGAAATTCAAGTTACATACCTATGTCGGAGAATAAGTGCGGAAACTTCTCCTTCATCTCGGATTCTCTTTCCCATGTTTCTTCTTCTATTTGAGAGCTTCTCCATAATACTCTCACCAAGGGAACTCTCTTATTCCTCAACAACTTCTCATCTCGATCTAAGATCTTGACAGGTTTAGTTTTCATGGTTAAATCCCCTTTAATCTTCAAAGGAACCTGTGGCAATACCCTTGAGGGGTCTATCTTGGCCTTTCGCAACAATGACACATGGAACACATTGTGAATCTTATCCAAATATACAGGCAATTCTAATTGATAAGCAACGGGCCCGATTCTTTCCTTAATCTCAAAGGGCCAATATATCTCGGGGCTAATTTCCCTTTTACTCCAAATCGAATGATGCCTTTCCAAGGAGCCACCTTCAAAAATACTTTATCCCCCACTTGGAATTCCAACGGCCTTCTCGGCGATCTGCGTAACTTTTTTGTCTATCCTGGGCTTCCTTCATCCTCTTTTTGATCACCCTCACCTTGTCAGTTGTCAGTTGCACCATTTCAGGTCCCAAAAGCTTCCTTTCTCCTACTTCCTCCCAACAAATTGGGGTACGACATTTCCTCCCATACAATGCTTCATATGGAGCCATACCAATAGTAGTTTGGTGGCTATTATTATAAGTAAACTCCACCAAGGGCAGAAATCCTCCCAATTCCCTCCAAACTCCAGCACACAGGACCTCAGGAGATCCTCCAAGTTTGAATGGTCCTTTCAGATTGACCATCCGTCTGAGGATGAAATGCCGTGCTCAGATTCAACTTTGTCCCCATTGCCTGTTGTAAGCTAGGCCACAACCTCGATGTGAACCTTGGATCCCGATCCGATATAATTAAAACTAGCACTCCATGAAGTCTAATTACTTCATTTACATACAATTATGTCAGTTTATCCACCGAATCAGTCATCTTCATAGGCAAAAACAAAGCAGATTTTGTTAGTCAATCCACGACCACCCATATGGCATCATTCCCCTTCTTTCCCCTGGGTAATCCCGTCACAAAATCCATAGAAATATCCTCCCATTTCCATTCCGGGATTGATAATGACTGTAATTCCCCTGCAGGTTTCTGGTGTTCTATCTTTACTTGTTGACAGATCCCACAGTTTGACACAAATTTGCTATTTCCATCTTTATATTTGGCCACTAGTAGTATTCTTTTAAATCCATATACATCTTTGTACTCCCAGGATGAGTAGCAAATCGAGATTCATGCGCTTCTCTTAATACTTCATCTTTCAAAGTCTTATCCTCAGGCAAATAAATTCGCCTTCCCATAGCTATTAGCCCATCGGATAGCATTTGAAATGATGTCTCTATACCCTTGTTTACCCTCCCCTTGATCTCTTTTACTTTCCCATCTGCTTGTTGAGCCACCAAGACCTTGTCTCGAAACATAGACGGATCTTTAACTGAGCTAACAGTGACCCCTTGGGCCCTACACTTAGCTGCAAGCCCATTTTTTTAATTCCACTATACTTTCCTGTTCCTTCAGCTCCATATCATTCATCACGTTTTTCCCTTCCTACTCAAGCATCGGCTACTACATTAGCCTTACCAGGATGGTAGTCAATAATGCAATCGTAATCTTTTATTAACTCTACCCATCTTCTCTGCCGCATGTTCAACTCCTTTTGTGACATCAAATACTTCAAACTTTTATGGTCTGTAAAGATTTGAACTTGTGTCCCATACAAGTAATGTCTCCATACTCTTAAGGCAAACACCACCGCTGCAAGTTCTAGGTCATGAACCGGGTAATTCACCTCATGCGACTTTAGCTGTCTTGATGCATAAGATCACACACGCCCGTGTTGCATCAATACACATCCCAGACCCCTTTTTTAGGCATCACTATATACCACAAACCCTTCTGTCCCCGATGGAAGGGCCAGCACAGGAGCAGAAGTGAGCCTCTCCTTCAGTTCTTGAAAGCTCGCATCACACTCACACTCTTCCGACCAAACAAACCTGACTTCCTTGCGGGTCAGCTTTGTTAAAGGTGATGCTATGGTGGAGAACCCCTCAATAAACCTCGGTAATATCCGCAAGGCCCAAGAAACTCCGGATTTCAGTCACATTAGTAGGCCTTTCCCATTTTTACGGCCTCAACCTTTCTTGGATCCACTAGTATTCCTTCTGCGGATATTACATGGCCTAAAAATATCACTTCCTGAAGCCAAAACTCACACTTATCCAGCTTGGCATATAATTGATTCTCCCTTAAGGTCTGTAGCACAACCCTTAGATGTTGTTCATGTTCCAAGTGAGAGTTTGAATACACCAAGATATCGTCAATAAATACAACCACATATTGGTCCAGGTAAGGCCGAAACACCCGATTCATCAAGTCCATAAACATGGCCGGAGCATTGGTTAACCCGAAAGGCATCACTAAAAACTCGTAATGCCCATAACGGGTTCGGAATGCAGTCTTTTGTATGTCTTGTTCCTTGATTCTCAACTGGTATATCCAGATCTCAGATCTATCTTAGAGAACACCCTAGCACCCTTCAACTGATCAAACAAGTCATCTATTCGTGGAAGTGGGTACCTGTTCTTCACCGTCACTTTATTCAATTGACGATAATCGATGCACAGACGAAGGGTGCCATCCTTCTTCTTTACAAACAATACCGGAGCTCCCCAGGGCGAGTTACTAGGCCGGATGAAGCCTTTATCTAACAATTCCTGAAGCTGGACCTTCAGTTCCGCCAATTCCATAGGTGCCATCCTATAAGGAGACTGGGCTATAGGAGAAACTCCTGGAATAGTTTCTATGGAAACTTCAATTTCTCTAACTGGAGGTAATCCCAGCAACTCTTCTGGGAATACATCACGAAACTCTCTTACAACAGGAATACTAGTCAAATCTATGCTTCCCTTTTCCAGCTCTCTTACATGGGCTAACCAAGCAGAACAACCCTTCCTCAGTAATTTTCTAGCCACCAAGACTGAGATTACACAACTTGGAATTATTTTTCTTTCCCTTTTAAACACTACTCTTTTATCACCTATTCCTTGGATTGTCACCGTCTTGGTGAAACAATCCACTTGTGCCTTATGTTTACTTAGCCAATCCATACCCAGAATTACATCAAAATCATATAGCTCTAACGGCATAAGATCTACCCTCAGTTCTAACCCCTAATATATAGTTTTACCCCTCTATAAATATCATCAATATGTATATTCTCCCATAGAGGTGTACTAACTGTCACTCCTACACCCAAGTTACTAGATAACATATGCAAGTCATTCACAATTCTATAAGATACAAAGGAATGACTAGCTCCAGGGTCAATTAAAGCATAAACGTGCATTGTATCTAACTGTAAGGTACCTGCCACCACATCTGGTACAGCTCCCACATCCTCGTAGGTCATATGGTATACCCGACCTTGAGTCCTCCCCTCCTGATTTCTGGGCCTCCCACGAGTAGCACTCGTCCCTGACTGGGTAGGCCTGATAGGACGATTGACTGTCACTGATTGCTGCTGGCTCTGACCTCAATCCTCTGACCATGGGCTCCCTCGGTAGTTCTACGAGGACAATCCTTCTTCCTGTGACTCGTGTCCCCACAATAGTAACAGCCTCTTCCTACATGCGGGCACTCTTTCCATCGATGCCCCTCACCTCTACAAATATAACATCTCCCCGGTATCGCAGAGCAATCTCCAGGGTGTCGATGCTCACACCTACAAAATGGATATACTGGTCCCTTTTGCTCTGTAGACCCTCCAGCAGTTTTGACTCCCTGTCTAGACTGTCCTCCCCAGGCTCCTCTTCCACTGACCCGTCTAGATCCTCCTGAGCTCCCTCCTGGGATGAAACTCCCACCCCTTTTCTGGAACTGACTTGATGATTGCCCACTCTTCTCTTTCTTTGAGAGAGGAGGTCTCCCAGTTAAAAACTCAAAATCTCTCCTCTTAGCTCCAATTACCTGACTCTGCTCGACCCCTGGTTTTGGGGTATCCCTTATTACCCTCTCCATACCCTGAGCTGCCCGTACCAATTCCCGCACAGACTGAAACTGCATGGCTATCAATATCATTCTCAGTTCCCGCCTCAGTCCATCACGGAACCTCTCCACCCTGTGGCGCTCTGTGGGAAGGTAGGTGGAGGCAAAAGCTGCTAAGTCCTGAAATCTCCTCTCATACTCTAAAACTGTCAAATCTCCCTGCTCAAATCCAAGAACTCCTGTTCTTTCTCCCTCCTATGTTCCCAGGAATAGTACCTCTCCTCAAACTCTTCATGAAAGTCCCTCCATCGCAATACCTCCCCTGATCTCCTCTCTCTAATGGTCTCCCACCAAGAGTGGGCACTATCAACCAATAGCTGAGTCACGCAATCCACTCGTAGCTCCTCTGGTACCTGCATCTGATTTATAACTCTCTCCACTTTCCTCAGCCAATGTCCAGCAACTTCAGCATCCTCTTCACCACCATAAGTCATACAACCCATCTCTCTCATTTTAAAAGTTCTATGTTTTGAGAAGAACCCAGTTCTGCCTCTAAGATAATCAAAATCGCTCATCAACAAACACTTGGACTGTTACTGTCCAACTGTTACTGTCCATTTTTGAATTGTTACCGTCTGACCTCTCCTCAGATTTTTAACTATATCTGGAGTTATAGAACTCAAATCTATAATTTAACATCTAGGAATCAATTCATAATCAACTTTAAAACAACTCATAAGACCATGTTCAGAATATCTTACCCGATACGAATCAAGGTCTCGATCCCTCCTTTTCTTTCTAATGACAGCCGACCCTCCCCTCTTCGCTTCTTGTTCAATTTTTTTTCTTGTTAATCCCTTGGCTACCAGTGTTTATTTTTTTTACCTATAACCCTAAATCTTGGATGGGTTCTTGAAATTTGGTGTTTCTCTCTTGATCTGTAAAAATAGATACCAAAACTCCTTCTCTTCTTTCTTTACGATAGTTACAGATCTGTTTTTGGTAAGAAGAGTAGTATTTATGCTCTATAATTATTCTTATTTGCATTTAGACCCCATTTTCTTTAAATGTATTTGTTTTGCCCCCACTTCTTTTTAATTTAGTTTATTTTCTTTAATTTAATCCAGCCTTGATTATCTCGGGATTTACAATTAATATGTTTTGGCTGGAACCTGGCTGGGCTGTCTCTGTCTCTGTCTCTGCAAGGATGGCTTTCTACGTCTCTACATGTATGGGCATGCTTTGCATGGATGGATGGTAATTGTCTCTACATGGATGGCAGAAAGTTCTTCATCCCTGGATTTTCTGCATGGCTTGCATGGCTTTCTCTTGTGCTCATCGGCTTGTCTACTCTTGGCTTCAGCTTATGGGCTCTTGGCTCCGGTCTCTCCTGCTAAGAGTTTCATTCATCCTTTTGTTCTGTAGCTGTCGCTGATCAATCCTCGTCGGCTTGCTACTTGATACCTTGGGAGTTCATCTCTTCAGCTTGAGCTCTCTGGTCTTTCATCACTGTTGATTTATTTTTCAAGTTATTCCTTTATCCTGTTTTACTTTGTGTTGGGTTGGGAACATTATACTCTTTGGTTCCTCTCATAACCATTGTCCGTTTTTTCACTATTCTTATTTTTCAGTGGTTTGCTTTTTTGGTCTCTTAGGGAGCCTGTTCCCTTTCTGATCATCCTTGTATTTGAACTTGCTGGTTCTCCAGCAATGTCTATTTTTTGATCTTTTTATACACTTACATTTTGATAAAAAAAAAACAAATGTAGAAGTGTGTAGAAATGGCAGGTTCCTCAAGTCATCACATAAGAAATATTTTGTGTTTTCGATGGATCCAATCCTGGGAAAAAAAAGAGTTTTTAGAATCTGCAAATCATCTTGGTCGGGTACTAGCTGAGCGAAAGATTCATTTAGTGTATGGGGGAGGTAGCCTTGGGTTAATGGGGGGTGTGTCAATAGCTGCATTTTTAGGAGGCAGTCAAGTTTTGGGGGTCATCCCCAAAGCTTTAGCAAAAGGGGATGTCATTGGAAAAACAATTGGAGAGGAACTACAGGTCTCTACAATGTTTGATCGAATGAATGCAATGTTTAACCATGCTGGCACCTTCATTGCCTTACCAGGTGGTCTGGGCACATTGGAAGAGTCAATAAAATTCTCCCCAATGTAAAATATAAAATATAAGCTGGTAATCAAAGCAGCTTATATTGCTGGTGACTAGTAATAAGCTGGTTGGGGGGTGTGATTAGCACTTAAAAGTGCATTTTTTTTTATCAAGGTTTTATATCATCATTTTGCACTTGAAGTATCAATAACTCCTTAACTAAAGCATGTTTTATAATAACAAGTATGATACTATAAGATACCTTTAATTTATGGTAAATGTTCATCTTAAATGCAAGCCTATCACATAAATCAAATGATTGATTGATCAGTTTAACTACTGAAATTGAGAAGACAAAGATAGTGTTAAGCTTAGAAAAGAGATGCTGGTTTAGTCCAAACTAGAACACTGTTCAGTCATTGGGTCATATCTGGAGCTGTAGATCTTGGATTTCAATTTGGTTCATATGGTTAGAAAGCTAAGATATAGGCCTAAAACATTTATAGGAGTCCAAGACTCAATTCTGCTGTTTGGAAGTCCAAATCTTAGCAACAACGGAGAAGTCAAAATCTGTCCTGCAGCCCAGACATTGTTCAGTGTTCAGCCCATATCTCGAGTTCTAGAAGTCCAAATGCACTGATTCTTTTTTTGTTGGAAAGATGAGATAATTTCCTAGAGCTTGCATAGGACAATCTATTCAGATTCTGACATTAGCAATGACATTTTGTTCAGACAAGAAGATAAGGATTGTCACCAAGTCAAGATGTGGCCACTCACACAACAATTAGTTATCAAATCAGGAGTTCCAAATTTTAGCCTATAAAAGGAGGCATTTGCCATGCATTTAGGCATCTTGGTGTTCAGATCAAGATCTTGCTCTTGCTCTCTTTCTTTAATTTGTAATGTTCAAGTTTTATTCCATGTTATATTTTCCTTAATCTCTTGTTTATGCTTTTCATTTCGTTTACTATACTTATATAATTATGTTCTTATCTTGTTTATTTATGTTTCTTATTCATAATGTTCAGCTAATTATATGTCAAGGTGAAAAGGTTACACTAATGGTGTAAGAATAAGTATAGTATAAATTCAACATGGACTTTAATTTTGATACTAACATGTTTTATATTATTATCTTGCTCACTCTTAATACCTTGCTTGTTAAATGATTAATCTAGATTTGTGTTGAACAACTCTTGGTGCAACAAATACTTGGCACTTTCATAGCCCAACTGTATGGTATAACAGACACTTGTGTTATGAAAGGAACTTGATTGTTGTTAACATAAGTTATCACCATGAATACCTGATAATATTTACAAGTATTGGCATTACTCGAATAAGATAATTAATGTAATCATGTTAACAATTTATAATCCGAGTGGAACCTCCTTTGTGTGTGGTTTCCAGTCAAGTAATAAAAAGAGTTTATATTGTACTTGTTTGAAATACCATTAGTGGATCCTCTAACCTTGACAATTATTTTATCCTTATTTAATCCTTATATCAATATTACATCTCAAAGCTCTCTTCAACTCCTTTTCTGTTATTATCTATTTTTTTATTTATAGTTTATACAATTAACCTCCATATGGTTCGACCCCGGTCTTGCCGGGTTATTTATTACTTTGACACTCCTACACTTGGGAGAAGACATCAACTCTTTGGTCGTGTCACCTATTACAAAAACAACATAGATACAAGAAATGTAAATAATCTAAACATGATAATAAACAGCTAGAAGAACTTATCATTACCATTTGTTATCAACTAAAAATGAGTACATTCCCTCTTCTTCTCATATGCATTGTACAATCCTTATTATTTCGTTAAGTGTATTATTCTCACTTATATGCCCTAACCTCTCCATAGGAATTGTGGGGCCAAAATTTAAATATCAATTGGGGTTAATTACTTCACTTTAACCCAATCATCCACCTTGGATGCTTTTAGTCGTAGTTAATCGCAACATCCAAACTCGGTCATCCGTCTCAGATGCCATTAACCAAAACTAATCACAAAATCAAATTTGTCATCTTTTATGGATACCATTGCTAAAGTCAATCATCATAATCAACTCGGTCTTCCATTTATGATGCGAACTCTAGCGAAATTTAATGGAATTCGCGACCCCAAGATCAATCTAATCCAAGTTTGTTGAGATTTGAATGAGCTTATCACAATGGAAGACTTGCTCCAAGGCAACAAGATTATAAACCAACTCGATCACAACGCCTACACTTGGAGACGAGCAAAAGAAGTATAAATTCATAACAAAGAATGGTCAATTCTTTGAAGAGTTGAAAGTTCAATCAAGAACCAAGATTGAGCAACCACAAATTGGCTACAATGCTGAAAATACCATCAAAAGTCTGCCCTAAAATTAATCCTAAAGAGTATTTAAACTTCAAGTCAAAACCCAAGTTTCCTTAATGGGTCTCACATAAGCCCAATTTAAATAATAATCAACCCAAGCTAAAACTAGCCCAAACTAATTAAAATAAACAAAATAAACAAGTCTAAGACTCAAATAAAATGTCTCCTCTTAAAATAAATAAAGTTTGATAGCCCAACTAATTAAATAAGACAAGTTCGTTGTTTCCGCATTCTGTTTGGCAGCAGCAAAAGTCCAACTTAAAACGGATAGTTCTCTCTCGTCTAAATGAATTAGAAGGTATGACATATACCGTTGGAAAGGTATGGAAGTCTAGTTTCCAGCCCAACAAGAATCACATCAAACATTTATCTGTAGCTTCAGTTATGACCCAAAGAGTAATGAAAGGTCAAACTGTCCGAATCTAGTCTTCTTCTCCCAATCCTTGTGCAATGGTCTTGGTTCCACCAACAAGCCCCTCTTGAACATGAATCAAATTAATCAAGGCTTGCTTTTTATTATTACAAATCCTCTTGAAGTCCACCTTAGCCCATGTATCTTGAAGAAGTCCATTGAAAGCTTCTTTGAACTTCTTAGCCCTAAAGCCTAATAACTAGACCAATTGGAACCTCCAATGGATCCTTTGATGGTTGGATTGCATCAATCTAGGATGCCGTTAGCCAAAGCTAATCATCATATTCAACCTGACCATCCCTCTAGGATGCCATTTACCGAGACTAATCATCAGCCTAACCCGGCCATCCATCTAGGATGCCATTAGCCTAAACTAATCATCAACGCAACCCGACCATCAGTCTAGGATGTCATTAGCCGAAGTTAATCATCAATTTATCTCAACCATCCCCTTAGGATGCCATTAGCCAAAGCTAATCTTCAAACACAACATGGCTATCCATTGCAGATGCCATTAGCTAAAGCTAATCATCAATTCATCCCGGCCATCCCCTTAGGATGCCATTAACCAAAGCTAATCATAATACTCATTGAACATTCTATAATTGTTTAGTATTCATTTTATCACAATAGTAGATCATTCATATTACTCGTACAAACATTTCATATCAATTTAACATTCCTTATAACACAATAGTAGATCCTTTGTCATGCTCGTACGAACATTCCAAAATAGATTTGCATACATTATAACACAATGATAATCCGTTAATAATACTCATACAAACATTCTATAACAGTTTAACATTCATTATAACACAAATAAAATCTTTCACAATACTTGTAAAAATATTTTGTAACCATTTAACATTCATTATATCAAAATAGTAGATCTTTCGTGATATCCGTACAAACATTCCATAATAGTTTAGTATAAGCTATAACACAATAAAAGACACTTCATAACAAATTCACTTCGGGGAATTAACGTTATGCTAGAAGCAGTGAAAGCCACCTACCTACTCCTCTCGTGGGGTGTCCTTATTCGGTCGTAGGTCTAATCCCGGTCGCACCACCTAACACATCAAAGATCACAAAATCAGCTCATTTGCGTTTGATAATCACATAACTTGTCACCATACATATTCCAATAATACACATATTCACATTCAAGTGTTCCACATATGACACCATCATACCATGAAGCATTTAAGTCATTTTTGACGTGGAAGTCTGTCACAGAAAATCGACAGAGAAACCTGATTTGTTAAGGACATAGGATTCGGCAGTGAGACTGATTCGTTGGCGACACAACATTTGGCAGTGAAAATTGATTCGCTGCTAACACAAAAATTCGACGGCGAAAACCAATTCGCTGCTAACACAACAATTAAATAGTGAAGAGTGATTTGCTGGCGACACAGAATTCGATAGTGAACACTAATTCGTTGGTGACACAAAATTCAGCAAAAATCATTGAAGAAAACTGAGTCACTATCGACTTAGAAATCATCAACGCCACACAATTTTCACAGCTGACACTGAAATCATCAGTGCATATGATTTGCGATTGACGCAGAAATCGTTTATGAAAATCGAGTCACTACCAATTTAGAAATCATCAATGCAACACAATTTCATAGTTGATGCTGAAATTATCAGTGTATATGATTTACGACTGACTCATAAACCGTCAGTACACACCATCATACCTTTAATGTTATTAAGTTCCATCATGCAAAATCCATCAACATAACCTACTAATCAATGCACATCATACAAGGATATCATTTCCATCCTATGTCTTATCCCTCTAAGGATCATGCAAGGTCCCTTCATTGTTTCCCCTTCTTCCCTTTGGTCGGAGATTGTTGTCCATTGGCTCCTAATTTACACATGAAATTTGTCATTTTTATCACAATAACATGCTACAAATATACCTTCATTCACTTGGTTCATAACCATGCAATTTCGTCAATCACAACTGAATTTGGGCATCAACATAATATGGTTTCTATTTTCAGCTCTGACATGCATTTTAAGGTTCAATGATAACATAACCCTGCACATAACATCATTCTAACATAAGGTTCTTACAAGGTCACAATCTATGCGTAATGTCACATAACATTTACATTCAGTCCAGCCCTTACTATAGCCGACCCTTCTTTTCAGTTTGTGTGTTCAAAATTATCCATTTTTTTTTGTTACATGTTTTGGAATTAGATCCCCATTCAGCCCCATTTTCATCCCTCTTTCTAATCTAGATTTCCTCAACAGCTGGTGTAAGAATTCTAGGCCATTTACTTGGGGTTTTCTTCTTCCTTTTAGTCCCAAAGTCACAAGAACAGGTGGAGAAGGGCTCTGGTTCATAGCTCACTGTTTTCAACAGCTTTAGAAAGGGATTTAACAGTTTTTCTTACCTTCTACTTTCGGTTTTTTTAAACACCCAAAAAAAAAAGTTAACTGAAATGACTCCACCATCGCTGCCGATTTCAGAATCGGCAGCGACGCAGTTTGTGGCTACCGATTTCTAAATCGGCAGCGCCATAGTTTGGCTGCCAATTTCTGAATCGGTAGCGGCACAGTTTGGCTGCTGATTTATGAGTCGGTAGTGGCGCATTCTTATTGTCGATTTCTGAATCAGTAGCGACACAGTTTTTGGCTGCTGATTTCTGAATTGGTAACGGCACAGTTTTTGGCTGCCTGTCTCTGAATTGGCAGCGCCACAGTTTTTGGCTACCGATTTCTGATTCGGAAGCGACCCAGTTGGCTACCGATTTCTGAATCGGCAGCCGCATAGTTTGGCTGCCGATTTATGAGTCATTAGTGGCATAGTTTTCGCTGCCGATTTATCAGTTGGCAGTGGCGCAGTTCTCGCTACTGATTTCTTAATTAGCAGCGACACAGTTTTTGGCTGCTGATTTCTGAATTGGCAATGGTGCAGTTTTTGGCTGTTGATTTCTGAATCGGTAGCGGTAAAGTTTTTGGCTGCCAATCTCTGAATCGGCAGCGCCACAGTTTTAGGTTGTCAATCTCTGAATCGGTAGCAGCGCAGTTCTCGTTGCCGATTTAGTTTGTGGCTGCTGATTTCTAAATCGGTAGCGATACTGTAAAACCTAATAAAAAAAATTGGTGTTTTATCGACCTATTTTAGGGGAGAAGGGGAATGGAAACAAGCTCAAGGATAACCCAAAAGGGGGATTAAGATAGCCTTGGTCCAACGTCCAAACACCCTTTTTTTTCATTTAAGAGGGGTATAAATGTAGTAAGGAGAGAGAGAGAGGGACACTCTTCCCCAAACGAGCTGCATGCTCTTGTCCCCTTCCCTCTTCCCAAAATGAGTTGTATGCTCTTGTTCTTTCCTCCTTCCCAAAAAGAGCTCAACCACTTTGCTGCATGTGCCCAACAACATGCCTTTTCTTCTCTTCCCCTTTCCAAGTAAAAACTTGACCAAACCCCAGCTGCATATGCCCTCCTTGGGCGTGAGAGAGAAGGGAGAGGGAGAGGGAAGGTTGAACTGCCGAAATCATGGAAAAAGAGGGAGCCTAGGGCCGTCTAGAAACAGCCAGCAGAGGAAGAAGGGCAGAAAACCGAGACTTGAGGGAAGAACCATACCACCAAGACCTGCTCAAAGATTGTCTAAAAACATGAGGTAAGACCAATATCCTTCTCCTGGCTGGCTGTTACCCCAGATTTCAGACAAAAAGGAAAGGGAAGAAAACTAAAAAATGGAAGGGGTGGTGTTCTTGCACCTTAACTCAAGGAATCTTGACTAAATGGATAGACCTATATAGAACAAAAGATGAATGAACACATGCACACACCCTTACTCAAGATACATGAACGATTTTGAATGCATGAACCTAGGGGAGGGTCGACCATGGTGAGGGCTGAACAAAATATGAATTAAAGTGACAAAATGCATGGATGATGATCTCGTGAGACTTCTAGGAACATTTTTGAATCAATAATAGAATCATACTTATGTTGATGATGTAAATTCTGCATATTTGATTGATGAAATTATATGGAAAGGTGGTGGAATGATGTTAAGTGCAAATTGTGTTATTAATGAATTTTGAAAGCATGCTGCAGTTGAAACAGGAACCACACCATATAATGCTTTGGTTTGGTTTGTTTAATGAATGAACATGTGTAATTATGAATCTGGAGAATGAATTATGAATTGTGAATTGTGATTGTGATTATACTTGTGAGAAATATGGTGATTTGCATGTTTAGCTAAGTGTAATGGGCAGCAATGTCCAGCCATAAGGATTGAGGGAACAATGAGAGAATTCACTGTGACGAACACCTTAAGGGAATTAAGTCCATGACAAAAAATGAACACTTGTGAGTTATGAAATTGCTCGTGGTGGTGTTGATGTATTACCATAATGGAAGTGAAAACATGGAATGAATGAATTCAGAAAAACCTTGCTAAATGAACTTGTGTAGTCCGCAACGAACTAGTGTTTGCTGCCGCAAATTGTGTTGTCTACTGTGAATCAACGTTCGCTGCCGAATATATGTTGTCTGTAGCACGAATCAGGTGTTCGCTGTCGAATTGTGTATTCCGCAGTGAATCAGGTGTTCCCTGTCGAATTTGTGTTGTCAGCAGCGAATCAAGTGTTCCCTGTCGAATTTGTGTTGTCAGCAGCGAATCAGGTGTTCGCTGCCGAATTGTGTTATCCGTGGTGAATTAGGTGTTCGCTGCCGAATTGTGTATTCCATAGCGAATCAGGAGTTCGCTGCCAAATTTGTGTTGTCAGCAGCGAATCAGGTGTTCGCTGCCGAATTATGTATTCTATAGCCGAATCAGGTGTTCACTACCGAATTGTGTATTCCACAGCGAATCAGGTGTTCGCTGCCAAAGTTGTGTTGTTCATAGCAAATCAGGTGTTCGCTGCTGAATTGTGTATTTTGCAGCGAATCAGGTGTTCGCTGCCGAATTGTGTATTTCGCAACGAATCTGCGTTCGCTGTCGAAGTTGTGTTGTCTGTAGCAGAAGTGTGATTTGCTGCCAAAATTGAGTTGCCTACAGCGAATTAGCATTCGCTGCCAAAAGCATGTTGGCTGCAGTTAAGTAGCATTTGTTGTCGAAATTGTGATGACTGCAGCGAAAAAATTTTCACTGCTGAATTGTGCGGCCAGTAGCGAACTAATTTTTGCTGTCGAAGTATGCGGCTTGCAGCGAACCAGTTTTCGCTGCCAAACTGTACGACCTACAGTAAATAAGTTTTCGCTGCTGAATTGTGTGGCAGTGACGAATCAATTTTGCTGCTAATTTTCTGCAATAAACCCTTGGGCAGAAATGACTTAAATGCTTGTAACAATTTCATTGTATGATGGTGTAAAATGTGGAACGCTTGAATGTGTACATATGGACTCTTGAAATAAGTATGGTGATGAATGTGATTTAAAGATGCAAATGTACTGATTTGTGACCATTAATGTCTTAGGTAGTGTGGTCAGGATCAGACCATCGCCAGGACGAGGACAACCCACATATGGAGCAAGTAGGTGGTTTCCACCTTTTTCTCGTATGATGTTTATGTTTTGAAATGATTTACTTATGATGATATTTTATTAAATCCTTGTTGAATGATGAAACGATGATGAAGTGTTTGATTGAATTATTGATGATTGTTGAAACGACTATTAAATGTCGATCGAGTTCTTGATGAATGTTGAAACAATGATGAAAATGTTAGTGTTCTAAAATGACCCATTTGAGGTGGATATATTATTGTGTTGTGATGAATATTAAACCGAATATGAGATGTTGATTGGGCTATTATGAACTTGGGTTGCTGATGAATGGTAGTATGAGTATTACGAAGGATCTATCGTTTTAATTTATTTTGAATGTAATTGTGACGAATGTATTACGAAGGATCTACTGTTGTATTTTTATTGAATGTAATTGTGATGAATGGTTGTATGGAAATTACAAGGGATCTACCATTTCATATTATTGAATGTAATTATAACGAATGTATTACGAAGGATCTACTGTTCTATTTTTATTGCATGTAATTGTGACGAATGGTTGTATGGGTATTACAAGAGATCTATTGTTTCATATTATTGAATGTAATTGTGACGAAAGTATTACGAAGAATCTAACATTGTATTATATTGAATGAAATTGTCATGAATGGTTGTATGAGTATTACGAAAGATCTACCGTTGTATTATAGTAATTGTTAATTATCACGAATGGTTATATGAGTATTACGAGGGATCTATTGTTGTATTGTATTGAACATTAACTGTCATGAATGGTTGGATGAAAAATATGAAGGGTCTATTTTTGTGTTGTACTAAATGCTAAATTGTTATGGAATGTTTGTTGGGGTATTATAAAGGATATAATATCTTGTTATAGTGATTACATTAACTGCCTCTGGAATGATTGACGGGTTAATGATTAGCTTTGGCTAATGGCATCTTAAGTGGATGGTCGAGACTCACAAATGGCATCCTAAGTGGATGATCGGGACTCACAAATGATTAGCTTCGGCTAATGACATCCTAAGTGGATGACCGGGATGAATAAATGATTAGCTTCTGCTAATGGCATCCGAATGGATGACCGGGATAAATGATTGATTAGCTTCGGCTAATGGCATCCAAAGCGAATGATTGGGATGAACAAATGATTAGCTTCGGCTAATGGCATCTGAATGGATGACCAGGACAAATGATTGATTAACTTTGGCTAATGGCATCCTAAGTAGATGACCAGAATGAATAAATGATTAGCTTCTGCTAATGGCATCCGAATGGATGATCGGGACAAATGATTGATTAGCTTCGACTAATGGCATTCGAATGGATGATTGGGACAGATGATTGATTAGCTTCGACTAATGGCATCCTAAGGGGATGACCAGAATGAATAAATGATTAGCTTCGGTAAATGGCACCCTAATTGGATAACCAGGATGAATAAATGACTAGTTTCGGCTAATAGCATCCTAAGTGGATCACCGAGATGAACAAATGATTAACTACGACTAATGGCACCCTAATTGGATAACCATGATGAGTAAATGACTAGCTTCGGCCAATAGCATCCTAAGTAGATGACCTGAATGAATAAACGATTGGCTTTGGCTTATGGCATCCTAAGAGGATAGTCGGATTTGAGTGTTATGAGTTAGTTTTAAGAACTGATGCGTTCATGTATACTTCATTTTGTATATCCTAAGTATATGAAAGAACTACGATTGTTATTCTTTAAATAGAGAATAACATTAGTTCGGCTAACGATATTCGAGATGAATGATGGAGTTTGAGTATTGTAATTGGCCTCGGTAATTGATGAATTATTAACGGTGGTATTTACATAAGTAAGGAGAAATGAAAGAATTATGCTCTTTTGGTCCATGAATGAAATGTAACATTAATATTGTTTTATTATGTTTGCTTAAATTGCCTATAATGCTTGAAATTATCTTGTGTTGTAACAGGGACATCATACCAACATGGTGTGTAAGGAAGTTCGTTTCGCGGCTCACACATTTTGAAAATAAATATATATTCGCATGTTATGGGTGATATGAGTTCTGCATGAACGAACATGTTAATCACTCAATTAATCGTCTGACCCCCTTTTGTAAAGACTAGTAATGAAAAATTGAAATGGAACACGAATGTGAATGTACAAAGAAGTTGATATGACGTGTATGAATATTCATATGAGGTATTCATCTAATGAGGATGTCGTGTTGTGAAAATTACATGCGGGCAGGATAATAAAACTACTAGTTGTGTAACGTGTTGTTCGACACTCTTGTATGAATTTGTGATGATAACGAGATTAGAACAAGAATGTGAATTTATGAGTATGTCGATATGATGTAATGTAAACCTATGAGTATGGAAAAATAATATTATGGGCACGTGTATTGAGAATCCATTCTATGGGAATGTTGATTTACGTTATCCTACATAGATTGTGCCTTATTAATGAACAGAATGCAATGATAAATCTAAAGAATGATATGGTGAAAAACATCTAGAAACCGAATGAAAACAAAATTCCAGCGATTGTAGCCTTGAAAAAGTCGGGTCGTTACAGTTGGTATCAGAGCACCTGGCTAGGATCTTGAGGGTCAATGATTATAGTTTTTGTGATCTATCTCAGGATGGTGCACACTTGATAAGGGGCATGAACCAAGCCACCCTTCATAGAAAGGAGGAGTAGAGGCCAAAATGCCCAAGATTCACTAGACGACCTCTTGGATGATCGGTTTCTTATACCCCGATCAAATCTTCAAAACCAACATTAAATCTTTGAATTAATATTTGATTATTTTTTTTATTTTTAGGTTCACAAACATCGAGGCCACCCGAGTAATAACATCGGCGTTTAAATCATCGATGGAAATTCCATTATTTCAATGGAGTCAGTTTTCCAAACATCCTGATTGGAGACCTTATATCAATGCATGGTTTCGCCTGATAACGAGACTAGAATGAGTATGTCAATATGATGTAATGTAAACCAATGAGTATGAAGATATAATATTATGGGCATGTGTATTAAGAATCCTTTTTATGGGAATGTTAATTTATGTTATCCTATGTGGATTGTGCCTAGTTATTGAATGGAATGCAATTATAAGTCTGCAGAATGATGCAGTGAAAAACATCTAGAACTGGACCAAAAAAAATATTAATTCCATATATTTTAACCTTGAAATAGTCAGGTCATTACACTGCTAGCCATCTATTTTTGAGGAGAGCACAAGTCATTCTCTCTCCTTTGCTGCGCTTATACCCCTCTTAAATGTGGAAGGGTGTTTGGAAGGCTAGTTACCCTTGTTCTTATCCCTATTTGGTTCATCCTAAGGCTAGTTAAATCCTCCATAGTTTCCATTTAGAGTATGTTAGTTCTGCTCCCTCACATTTCCCTTTAGAACAGGCTAGTCTATACCCCTCAACTCTTCTTAACATAGGTCTGCCCAAGACTAAATTTTCTTTGGGTTTTTCATGGGTGTTACAAAAACTTTTGTCGGGCGTTACACGCTATCGACTCAGAAATCATCAACGAAACTACTTCCACAACTGACGCATGGATTTGTCAGCGCACATGCAACCCCCGTTGACTCAGAAATTGTCAACAAAAACTAAGTCGCTATCGACTCAGAAATCATCAACGAAACTGCTTCCACAGCTGACACATGGATTCATCAGCACACACAGCCCCTGCTAACTCAGAAATTGTCAATGAAAACTACTTTTTTTGGTTAAGTGTTTACACTAATCATCATAATCAACTTGACCATCCATTTAGAATGTCATTAGCTGAAACTAATCATCATACTCAATCAAGTGTTCCATAAGTAATTTTTTATTTATCACAAGATAGTACTAAATCATTCGTAATGAATTAATTTAGAGAATTTATATTATGCTAGGAGAGGATGGAAACCACCTACCTATTCCTCTTGTGGAGTGCCCTCGTTTGGTCAAAATTCTAATCCTGGTCGTATCACCTAACATATCAAATGATTATAATCAGCATACCCATATCAAGTAACCATATAATCATCACCATACATATCCCAAGAATACACATGTTCACATTCAAGTGTTCCACACATTATACAATCATTCAATGAACATCATCATATCAAACACTTCTCTTCATATTAAACGTGGCCACTCACGGGTGTTCTAGTGTTTAATTCTTGAGTTTCGTATTGACTTAGATCAAATCGACAATGAAATCGTTACAAGCATTAAATCATCTCTGATATGGAATTCATCAATGAACTAAGCCGCTGCTGTCACAGAAAGTCGACAACAAAAATTGGGTTGCTGGTGACACATAAATTGTAAGCTAAAACTAGGTTGCTGGTCACACAGAAATCGTTAGCGAAAACTGATTCGCAGGTGACACAGAAATCATCAGCAAAAACTACTTTCACAGCTGACACCTGGAATCATTAATGAATACATTCATTGTTGGCTTAGAAATCGTTAACGAAAACTGCATCACTGCCAATCTAGGAATCATCAACGCGATTCAGTTCTACTCCTGGCGCATAAAATCGTCAACACACATAATTTACTGTTGACTCAGAAATCATTGATGAAAACTGTGTTGTTACCGACCCAGAAATCATCATTGCGATTCAGTTCTACTGTTGGCGCGTAAAATCATTAGCGCATATAATTTACTATTGACTTAGAAATCGTTGACGATAATAGCGTTGTTGATAAACCAGAAATCATCAACGGAACCCGTGTCGCTGTTGATTCAGAAATCACCAACGACGATTGAGTCACTTTTGGTTTTTACTCTTTCCCTGGGCTAAGCATGAGGTCTACGCTAGGCTTTCCCCTTTTATAGCTCACCCCCAACCAAGTTTGAACATATAGCAAAATCAATCACGTTCAAATTTTATCACAAGACCATCAACAATGCACAACCAAAACTCAACATGTATATTCTTCCAAAGAATCCCCTAATCATCACTTCAAGGTTGACACCTAGAGTTGCCACACACATTCATATTATGTTTTTAATGGCACCATGACAAACATATTAACACAATTTAATATCAATTTTATACTACACAAGGGTTTCATTTCTGTCATATGACTTGTTTTTCCTGGTGTTCATCATGACATATCATTTTATGGTTCTTTTTTTTTTATTGCCGGATATTGTTGTCCATTTCTCCCTAATTTGTATATGTGCAATTCATCATTTTTTAATCATAAGTATATCCACAACCACATGCTACAACCATACCTTCATTCACTTGGTTCATAACCATGCAAATTTATCAATCACATAACAAAATCAAATCATTAACATCAACATGAATTCTGTTTCAGCACAAGTGTGTTCCTAGGAGTTCAACAAGGTCGCAATCCATGCATTCTATCATTTCATCTCACATTTCATAAAAGTTCATTAATGTAAACACCCAAAAAAAAGTACAGCTAGAAATGACTCCACCATTGCTGCCGATTTTGGCTACTGATTTTAGAATCGGCAGCGGTAAAGTTTTTGGCTGCCGATTTCAGAATTAGCAGCGATAAAGTTTTTGGCTACCGATTTCAGAATCAGCAGTGGCATATTTTGGCTTCTGATTTTTGAATCGGCATTGACACAGTTTTTGGCTGTCGATTTCAGAATTGGTAACGACACAGTTTCGCTACCGATTTCTGAATTGACAATGACATTGTAAAACCTAAAAAAAATTGGTGTTGGATTGCCCTATCCTAGAAGAGAATAAGAATAGAAACCAACTTAAGATAACACAGAAGGGAGATAAGGACAGCCTTGGTCCAGCGCCTAAACACTCCAGCACACTTTTGGGGGCTATAAATACAAGGAGAGAGAAAAGGTGATGCTTCACTCTTCCCAAAATGAGCTCCATGCTTTCCCCCCCCTTCCCTCTTCCCAAAATGAGCTCCATGCTCCTGTCTTCTCCTCCTTTCCAAAGAGAGCTCAACAAACTCTATTGCATGTGCCTCCTTAGACGTGTGTGAGAGAAGGGAGAGCTAGAGGGAGGGCTGAACACCTGCAAACATGGAAGGAGAGGGAGTCTAGAACTGGTGGGAAGAATATTGTCAACCTCTTTCCTAAAACTACTTAGATTTGTGAGGTATAAACCATGCCACATCTCCATTTGTTCTTGGGACTCTGGGGCAGAAAAGAAGAAGACAACCCTAAAATCAGATTGAATTGAAAAAGTATGTGCTAGAATTGAATTTGCATGAGTGTGTTTAAGCTAAATTTAGGTGACTTTGCTAGAAACTAGTGACAAAATTATGTTGTCTGCAGCGAATTAGCGTTCGCTGTCAAAATTGTGTTGTCTGCAGCAAATCAGTGTTCGCTTTGCTGCTGAAATTGTGTTGCGTACAGCGAATTAGTGTTCGATGTTGAAACTATGTTGTCTGCAATGAGCCAGTGGTTGCTGCTGAAATGGTGTTATCTACTAGCTCGCTACTAAAATTATGTTGTCTGTAGAAAATTAGTGTTTGCTGCCAAAATTGTGTTGTCTGCAGCGAATCACCATTTCCTGCTGAATTCTGGAGTTTGTAGCGAACTAGCTTTCACTGTCGAAATTGTGTTATCGGTAGCGAATCAAAGTTTGCTGCTGAAATTGGGTTGTGTGCAGCAAAGCAGTGTTCGCTGCCAAAATTGTGTTGCTTACAGTGAATCAATATCAACTGTCGAAACTATGATGTCTGTAACGAGCTAGTGTTCACTGCTGAAATTGTGTTATCTGAAGCGAATCAGAGTTTGCTGCTGAAATTGTGTTGTCTACAGCGAATCAGTGTTCATTGCGGAAACTTTGTTGTCTGCAGCGAAGGAGTGTTTGTTGTCGAAACTATATTGTCTTCAACGAAATTGTAAATCCCGAGATAATCAAAGCTGGATTAAATTAAAGAAAATAAACTAAATTAAAAAGAAATGGGGGCAAAACAAATACACTTAAAGAAAATGGGGTCTAAATGCAAATAAGAATAATTATAGAGCATAAATATTACTCTTCTTACCAAAAACAGATCTGTAACTATCGTAAAGAAAGAAGAGAGGGAGTTTTGGTATCTATTTTTACAGATCAAGAGAGAGACACCAAATTTCAAGAACCCATCCAAGATTTAGGGTTATAGGTTAAAAAAAAAATAAACACTAGTAGGCAAGGGATTAACAAGAAAAAAATTGAACAAGAAGAGAAGAGGGGAGGGTCGACTGTCATTAGAAAGAAAAAGAGGGATCGAGACCTTAATTCATATCGGGTAAGATATTCTGAACATGGTCTTATGAGTAGTTTTAAAGTTGATTATAAATTGATGCCTGGATGTTAAATTATAGATTTGAGTTCTACAACTCCAGATATAGTTAAAAATTTGAGGAGAGGTCAGACAGTAACAGTTCAAAAAACGGACAGTAACAGTCCAAGTGTTTGTTGATGAGTGCTTTTGACTATCTTAGAGGTAGAACTGGGTTCTTCTCAAAACATAGAACTTGTAGCCTCATGTCTTACCTTTCTAAAGACACAAATTTCACTTGAATCGGAGTTCTATAACTCTAGATATAGTTAAAAACCTAAGGAGAGGTCAGACAGTAACAATTCAAAAAACAGACAGTAACAGTCCAAGTGTTTGTTGATAAGCGATTTGGACTATCTTAAAGGCAGAACTGGGTTCTACTCAAAACATAGAACTTGTAGCTTCATGTCTTACCTTTCCAATGACATAAATTTCACTTGAATCAGAGTTCTATAACTCCAGATATAGTTAAAAATATGAGGAGAGTTCAGACAGTAACAGCTCAAAAAACGGACAGTAACAGTCCAAGTGTTTGTTGATGAGCAATTTTGACTATCATACAGGCAGAACTGGATTCTCCTCAAAACATAGAACTTGTAGCCTCATATCTTACCTTTCCAACGACATAAATTTCACTTGAATCAGAGTTCTATAACTCCAGATATAGTTAAAAATCTGAGGAGAGGTCAGACAGTAACAGTTCAAAAACGGACAGTAACAGTCCAAGTGTTTGTTGATAAGTGATTTTGACTATCTTAGAGGCAGAACTAGGTTCTCCTCAAATATAGAACTTGTAGCCTCATGTCTTACCTTTCCAATGACATAAATTTCACTTGAATTGAAGTTCTATAACTCCAGATATAGTTAAAAATCTGAGGAGAGTTTAGACAGTAACAGTTCAAAAAACGGACAGTAACAGTTGGACAGTAACAGTCTAAGTGTTTGTTGATGAGCGATTTTGACTATCTTAGAGGTAGAAATGGGTTCTCCTCAAAACATAGAACTTGTAGCCTCATGTCTTACCTTTCCAACGACATAAATTTCGCTTGAATCGGAGTTCTATAACTCTAGATATAGTTAAAAATCTAAGGAGAGGTCAGACAGTAACAGTTCAAAAACGGACAGTAACAGTCCAAGTGTTTGTTGATGAGCGATTTTGACTATCTTAGAGGCATAACTGGGTTCTCCTCAAATATAGAACTTGTAGCCTCATGTCTTACCTTTCCAACGACACAAATTTCACTTGAATTGAAGTTCTATAACTCCAGATATAGTTAAAAATATGAGGAGAGGTCAGACAGTAACAGTTCAAAAAACGGACAGTAACAGTTGGACAGTAACAGTCTAAGTGTTTGTTGATGAGCGATTTTGACTATCTTAGAGGCAGAACTGGGTTCTCCTCAAATATAGAACTTGTAGCCTCATGTCTTACCTTTCCAACGACATAAATTTCACTTGAATCAGAGTTCTATAACTCCAGATATAGTTAAAAATCTGAGGAGAGGTCAGACAGTAACAGTTCAAAAACGGACAGTAACAGTCCAAGTGTTTGTTGATAAGCGATTTTGACTATCTTAGAGGCAGAACTAGGTTCTCCTCAAATATAGAACTTGTAGCCTCATGTCTTACCTTTCCAATGACATAAATTTCACTTGAATTGAAGTTCTATAACTCCAGATATAGTTAAAAATCTGAGGAGAGTTCAGACAGTAAGAGTTCAAAAAACGGACAGTAACAGTTGGACAGTAACAGTCTAAGTGTTTGTTGATGAGCGATTTTGACTATCTTAGAGGTAGACCTGGGTTCTCCTCAAAACATAGAACTTGTAATTTCATGTCTTACCTTTCCAACGACATAAATTTCGCTTGAATCGGAGTTCTATAACTCTAGATATAGTTAAAAATCTGAGGAGAGGTTAGACAGTAACAGTTCAAAAAAGGGACAGTAACAGTTGGACAGTAACAGTCCAAGTGTTTGTTGATGAGCGATTTTGACTATCTTAGAGGCAGAACTAGGTTCTCCTCAAATATAGAACTTGTAGCCTCATGTCTTACCTTTCCAACGACATAAATTTCACTTGAATCAGAGTTCTATAACTCTAGATATAGTTAAAAATCTGAGGAGAGGTCAGACAGTAACAGTTCAAAAACGGACAGTAACAGTCCAAGTGTTTGTTGATAAGCGATTTTGACTATCTTAGAGGCAGAACTAGGTTCTCCTCAAATATAGAACTTGTAGCCTCATGTCTTACCTTTCCAATGACATAAAGTTCACTTGAATTGAAGTTCTATAACTCCAGATATAGTTAAAAATCTGAGGAGAGTTCAGACAGTAACAGTTCAAAAAACGGACAGTAACAGTTGGACAGTAACAGTCTAAGTGTTTGTTGATGAGCGATTTTGACTATCTTAGAGGCAGAACTGGGTTCTCCTCAAACATAGAACTTGTAGCCTCATGTCTTACCTTTCCAACGACACAAATTTCGCTTGAATCGGAGTTCTATTACTCCAGATATAGTTAAAAATCTAAGGAGAGGTCAGACAGTAACAGTTCAAAAACGGACAGTAACAGTGTAAGTGTTTGTTGATGAGCGATTTTGACTATCTTAGAGGTAGAACTGGGTTCTCCTCAAAACATGGAACTTGTATCCTTATGTCTTACCTTTCCAACGACACAAATTGCGCTTGAATCGGAGTTCTATAACTCCAGATATAGTTAAAAATCTGAGGAGAGGTCAGACAGTAACAGTTCAAAAACGAGGCAGTAATAGTTGGACAGTGATAGTCTAAATATAAAGAAAGGAATGATAACTAGGATTGGATAAAGAACGATAGTAATAATAAGTGAAATGAGAAAAACATAAAGTACTAAGAAATGACTGAAAGAAAAACTTATTGGTTGTTGATATGGTTATTATAAAACATATCCTTGAGTGAGGCAAATTTATGAGATAAACCTGTGATTTGCAGGAGGGACCACATGCGTGGTGCAACAGCAGCAGGGGAGTACGAGTAGAGCTTCTATTGCAGGTAGGTGAATCACACCTTTACCTTCTACGTAAATTCCATGTTTTAATATATATTACTGATGTGAAATGTGAATTACTAAATGTATGTGTACTCAAGGGGAAAGGTTGTTGTGTGAATTGCTAAGTGATGAAATTATCACTGACAAATGAAATATGAGGTGTGATTTGAGGCGGAAACTAGCATACATTTAGTGTATGTTAGGATCCCGGATAAGGGGATCGCCATGTTTGGACAATATACATTTAGTGTATGTTAGGATCCCGGGTAAGGGGATCGCCATGGTTGGACTAGCATACATTTAGTGTATGTTAGGATCCCGGGTAAGGGGATCGCCATGTTTTGGGCTAGCATACATTCAGTGTATGTTAGGATCCCGGGTAAGGGGATAGTCATGTTTCGGCTAGCATACATTCAGTGTATTTTAGGATTCCGAGTAAGGGGATCGCCATGTTTTGGGCTAGCATACATTCAGTGTATGTTAGGATCCCGGGTAAGGGGATCGCCATGTTTCGGCTAGCATACATTCAGTGTATGTTAGGATCCCAGGTAAGGGGATCACCCTACATCGACTCCTATGGGATGATGATGATGATACCAGTGAAAGGGGTATCAGAAAAGGGTTAAACGAAGATGAACATGTTTGATCTTATAAAGTCTGGAATGGAGGTTAATAGTGAAAGAGGGAACAATTATTAATAGTTTGAATAAGGAAGAGATTCTAATGAAAACCAGAAAGGAGAAGGGAACAAAATATGAATGCATGTTACCCTTTTAGAATTGCTTGATTTCATATTGTTATTTCTTTTTATGTGATAGTCACCTTTCAATAATATGTATTTTGTTTCAGGAACATCACATGCACGACAAGAGTAGATCCTAGCTTATGTTTCCCTTCTTGTAATTTAGGTTATAGGGGCTATACCCTTATATTTTGTAAACATGAAAATGTTTATATAACTTAATTTGTATAATTAATATTTAAACTTGATTGAATGAACTTAATCTCTGTAGTTCATGTAACCATCTTTCATGTCTAAGTATTTACTTTTATTTTCATCCATAATGATATTGTGTCATATAATGCATATCATGAATATCGTGGGAAATAAGTGTGTGAATATTGTGGAAATTGAAACCCAAACGATTGGATCGGGATTAAGTTATGAAATGTGAGTTATTAGAAATGTAAACAGGCTACATATCAATAGCTTGGGACCTCCCGGTATAGGGGGGATTCCATCGAAATTTCAGTAAATTTTAATATGAAATCATGAATATATATATATATATATATTTCTCTGTTTTCAGTTGACATAAGAGTGTTGTCTTTTTTATCTCCAAGTAGGGGGTGTTACAGAAATAGTGTTCGTTGCCGAATTCTAGTGTCTGCAGTGAAGTAGTTGTCACTGTCAAAGTGTGTTGTCTGCAGCGAATCAATGTTCACTGCTGAATTTCTATTGTTAGTCACAAACCAGTTTTCGCTAACTAAATTCTGCAGCAGATTATGTATCTGAAATGGCCTGGTGATTAAAATGATTGCTTTGTGTGATGGTAATATGTGGAACAATAGAACATGAACTTGTGTATGCTTGAGACATGTGTAATGACGAGTTATGTTTGATTACTGAATACGAATGTACTGATTTGTAGCCATTGATGTTTTAGGTGGTGCATCCAGGATCAGACCTTCGTTAGGACAAGGATACCTTACGGGTGGAATAGGTAGGTAATTTCCACCTTTTTCTCGTATGATGTTAATGCTTTGAAATGATTTACTTATGGACGATATAGTATTGAATCCATGATGAATGATGTAATGAGGATGAAATGTTTGAGTGAATTCGTGACGGATGTTGTAACGACTATGAAATGTTGATCGAGTTCTTGATGAGTGTTGAAATGATGATGAAATTGCTAATGTTTTGAAATGACTTGTTGAGGAGGATATATATTATGATGTTCCGATGAATAATAAACCGATTATGAGTTGTTAATTGAGTTTTTATGAAATTGGGCTGCTGACGATTGTCAAATCGATTATGGAATGTTGATTGCGATTGTTGATTAACTTGGGCTAATGACATTCAAAATAAATGACCGGGTTATTGTTGATTAGCCTTGGTTAATGGCATCCGAGATGGATGACCGGGTTGTGATTGCTGATTAGCTTTGGCTAATGGCATCCAAGATGGATGACCGGATTGTGATTGTTGGTTAGCCTTGGCTAATGGCATTCAAAATGAATAATCGGGTTGTGGGTGTTGATTAGCTTCAACTAATAACATCCGAGATGGATGACCAAATTGTGCATGGTGATTAGCTTTGGCTAATGGCATCTGAGATGGATGATCGGGTTGTGGTTGATGATTAGTTTTGGTAAATGGCATCCTAGATGAATGGCAGAGTTTAAATGTTGCGATTAGCTACGGCTAAAAGTATTCAAGTTGGATGACGAGGTTAAGGTGAAGTAATTAACCCCGACCGATGTTAAACTTCTGCCACACAACTCCTATGGAGAGATTGGGGTGTGTGAGTGAGAAAAATATACTTAACAAAATAATAAGAGATGTACAATGCATATAAGAAATGAAAGAATTACGATTGTTATGCTTCAAATAGAGAATAGTGTTTGTTCTGTTAACGATATTCGAGACGGATGACCGGGTTTTAGTATTGTAATTAGCCACGGTAATTGACAAATTATTAAGGGTGGTATTTATGTAAGTAAGAAGAAAATGAAAGAATTATGCTCTTTGGTCCATGAATGAAATGTAATGTTGATATTGCTTTATTATGTTTTTAAATTGCTTATAATGCTTGAAATTATTTTGTGCTATAACAGGGACATCATACCACCATGGTGTGTAAGGAAGTTCGTTTCACGAATCACACATTTTGAAAAAAACTGTATATTCGCATGTTATAGGTGATATGAATTCTATATGAATAGATGAGCTAATCACTCAATTAGTCGTCCGACCCCTTTTGTAAAGACTTGTAATGAAAAATTGAAATGAAACATGGATGTGTATGTGTAAACATGTAGATGTGATATGTATGAATATATGTATATAGTATTCTTCTTATGAGGATGTTATGTTGTGAAATTACATGAGGTCAGGATAAACGAAAGTATTAGTTGTGTAACTTGTAGTTCAACATGAGGTCATTTTATTCCATATTCCACTCATCCTTTCAATTTGATCGGCCCCCCTCTTAGGTTTACACGCTCAAAGTTACTCATATACACACATATTTCTTTTGTAAGAGTTTATCCTCGTGTTCTTCTATTCATTATTCTACTTAGAACTCCATATTTTATCATTCTTGAAATCATGAGTGCAAGAACCCCAAGCCTTCTACTTTGGGGTTTCATCCCCTCCTTATCCCGAAATCATGAGGTAGTAACCAGTCAAGGAAGTGATATTCCTCTTACCTAGGATAGGCTGGTTTTCCTTCCCCCTTTTCCACCTAGAGCAGGCCAGTTTGTTCTCCTTAATTCTTGCTTAGCATAGGTCGGCCTTTTACTTAAATGTTTTGTTGGGTTTTACATTCTTCCCTCTTAATATAATTTCATCCTTGAAATTATGGAGGTTTCGCATCCCATACCTGGTTGTTCAAACAATTTGGGGTATTTCTTCCTTATTTTAGACTCCCTCTCCCAAGTCTCCTCTTTTATTTGAGGGCTCCATCATAAGACTCTAACAATGTGAATCTTCTTATTACGTAGTTCTTTCACTCCCTAATTTAGAATTCTTGGGGGCCTCACTTTGAGTGTTAAGTCTTCCTTGACCTGTACAGGAAGTTGGGGTAGAACTGGAGTGGGATTTATGTCGGCCTTTCGTAGCAAGGAGAAATGGAACACATCGTGAACCTTGGCTAACTGCGGGGGAAAGTTTACTTTGTAGCATATTGGCCTAATTCACTGCAAAATTTAAAATGGTCTGATAAAGCGGGGAGCTAGCTTTCCTTTCAATCCTAACCTCAAATTGTTCTTCCACAAGGCTACCTTGAAGAACACATAATCCCCTACACTAAATTCGAGGGGTCTCTTCCTCACATCTGTATACTACTTCTGTTTGTCCTGTGCGGCTTTTATTCAATCCTTGATGGTTCTCACTTTCTCCGTGGTGACCTGAACCAATTCCGTGCCATACAACTTCTTGTCCCAATTTCTTCCCAACATAAAGAAGTCCTGCACCTCCTACCATACAAGGCTTTATACGGGGCCATCCTTATTGTGGCCTGGTGACTATTTTTATACATGAACTCCACTAATGTTATGTGCTTTTCTCAGTTTCCTTTAAACTCTAACACACACGCCCTTCATAGGTCTTCCAAAACTTAGATGACTCTTTTCGATTGGCCATTGGTCTAGGGGTGAAACACAATACTCATATCCAATCTTGTCCCTCAGGCGTGTTGTATGCTTGGCCAAAGACAAGAAGTGAACCTAGGATCCCTGTAACGACCCGGCTTTCTAAGCCCAACAATAGTAAAAAATTTTTTTTTTTTTTTTATATATATTTAATACACCTGGTGCCGGTAATCAAAGAACTTGCATCTTTACATCATCAAAATACAACCCATACAATCAACAGTTCATTCAAAAGCGAATCTTACACAAACACATAATATTAATGTTGCATGATTTGAAATTCATATTAAAAATATATATACATGGACATGAGTTTGCATCCTTACACTACTAATAGCCATTACAAACTTTAAACAAAAAGGATCTAATAAAAGTTATACATTCAGTACATTGATCCCTACAAAGTACATTGTGAGTTAGAATACATCTACTTAATTCTTTGCAAAAGTAGGTTCCCGTGTATCGGGTATCCTAGACATCTCGTTGGTGTGACGTCCCTGCAGCAGTACAAAACATCTAAGAGAAAACAAATACTTAATAATAATAATAATAATGGTAACTAACGGCCTAGCAATTAAATAAGCATTAACATTTATAATTTCTTCATGTATTTGATGTAACAATTAGTAGTACATATAAATACACAAGTTTTCAAATGCCATTCGCCGAAACTAGTCGTTTATTTGTCCCGGCTATCCATCCGGATTCCATAGCAATAGCTGCGTCGCTGCCAATCCTAAAATCGGCAGCCGAATCTACATCGCTGCCAATCAAGGAATCGGCAGCGAAACTGGGTCGCTGCCGATTTCTGTATCGGCAGCGAAGACTGCATCGCTGCCGATCCAAAATCGGCAGCGGAAACTAGGTCGCTGCCGGTTTTGTATCGGCAGCGGAAACTAGGTCGCTGCCGATTTCTGTATCGGCAGCGAATACTGCGTCGCTGCCGATCCACAATCGGCAGCGGAACTGCGTCGCTGCCGATCCACAATCGGCAGCGAAATCATCCCTTTTTAACCCGGCCATCCATTCGGACGCCATTAGCCAAAGCTAATCATTCTTTGTCCCGGCCATCCCTTTGGATGCCATTAGCCGAAGCTAATCACTCGTTTGTCCCGGCCATCCCTTCGGATGCCATTAGCCGAAGCTAATCACTTTTTGTCCCGGCCATCCGTTTGGATGCCATTAGCCGAAGCTAATCACTCTTTTGTCCCGGCCATCCATTTGGATGCCATTAGCCGAAGCTAATCACTTTTTTTGTCCCGGCCATCCATTTGGATGCCATTAGCCGAAGCTAATCACTTTTTTTGTCCCGGCCATCCGTTTGGATGCCATTAGCCGAAGCTAATCACTCTTTTGTCCCGGCCATCCGTTTGGATGCCATTAGCCGAAGCTAATCACTCTTTTGTCCCGGCCATCCATTCGGATGCCATTAGCCGAAGCTAATCACTCTTTTGTCCCGGCCATCCATTCGGATGCCATTAGCCGAAGCTAATCACTTTTTTTTTTGTCAACAATTAAGCGTTCGACAATTTAATATCGGTTCTAACAATATGGTAGTACTCAAGTTAAAATATTCCAAGATTCAACGTATGAAAAAGAAAGGTGCAAGTCACCTACCTGTTCCACCTGTGGATCGTTCCTGTCTTGATGATGGTCCAATCCCGACTGCACCACCTGAGACATCAATGGTCACAAATCAGCACAGTTGTATGTATTTTATTTTTGAATCACATTCATCATCACACTTATTTCAATAGTTCACATGTTCACATTAAAGTGTTCCCTATTTTACACCATCATATCATGAAATTGTTATTAGCATTTAAGTCATTCCTGCCTAGGAGGCTTATTGTAGGAATCGGCAGCGAGAACCGGTTCGCTGCGGGCTGCCCAATTCGGCAGCGAGAACTGGTTCGCTGCGGGCTGCCAGTTCGGCAGCGAGAACTGCACCGCTGTTGGCGCCACAGTTTCGCTGCACAACGCACAACTCGGCAGCTAATATCACTTCGCTGCAGGAGGTTCAGTTGCGTCAGCGAAACAGAATTTTGCTGTGCAACACATAAATCGGCAGTGAATATCAAATCGCTGCTGGAGGTTCAGTTGCGGCAGCGAAACAGAATTTCGCTGCGCAACACACAAATCGGCAGCGAATATTAATTCGCTGCAGCAGGTTCAGTTGCGGCAGCAAAACAGAATTTCGCTGCGCAACACACAAATCGGCAGCGAATATCAAATCGCTGCAGGAGGTTCAGTTGCGTCAGCGAAACAGAATTTCGCTGCGCAACACACAAATCGTCAGCGAATATTAATTCGCTGCAGCAGGTTCAGTTGCGTCAGCGAAACAGAATTTCGCTGCGCAACACACAAATCGGCAGCGAATATTAATTCGCTGCAGCAGGTTCAGTTGCGGCAGCGAAACAGAATTTCGCTGCGCAACACACAAATCGGGAGCATCAATTTCAGCACAATCATCACTGCAGAACACATTAATTCCAGCAACAACAACACATTAATTCCAGCAACAATCATCACAGCAGAACACATTAATTCCAGCAACAATATCACAGCAGAACACATTAATTTCCAGCAACAATATCACATTAATTCCAGCAACAATCATCACAGCAGAACACATTAATTCCAGCAACAATATCACAGCAGAACACATTAATTTCCAGCAACAATATCACAGCAGAACATATTAATTCCCCCTAGTTAAAGCCGGCCCTCTACCATGTTTTGTTAGATGTTCTGAAATTGACTTTATTTCACTTTTGTTTGCTTGTTCTCTTGGTTAATTTCAGCTTCCTTCACAGCTGGCTTAGGTCTTAGATCAATTCTTTTCTTAGGGTTTTTCTTCTTCATTTTCGTTTTTGATCTTACGGGGGAGAGGAAGAGAGTTTCATGACCCATACCTTCTGAATTTAACTAAGTTTGAGGAAGGTTTGACACTATTCAGCTGCTGGTTCTCCTCCTTCTTTTTCCTCTCACGTTTTTTCCAGCTCTCTTTTTCCTCTCACGTTTTTCCAGCCCTCTTTTTCCTCTCCTCTATGCAGCTGCCCACTCCTCTCTCAAGGTCTCATCTCTCCCTCACAAGTTCACAAAGTAATCTCTACTGGTCTGATTTACGTTTCTGTTGTGAAAGGGGAAGGGAAGAACGGCATGCAGCTGCTGGATTTGGAAGAAGATGGGTCATTCTCTCTCCTCTCTTTGTATTTATACTACCCATCCAATGAAATGGGTTGTTTGGGGGTTGGTTTAGGTGTGTCCTTATCCTTGTTTGGTTTATCTAAAACCAGTTTTTCCCCTCCCTCCCAGCTCTGCGTCACTGTTCATTGAGAAATCGGCAGCGAAAACTGCATCGCTGTCGATTTCTGCATCGGCAGCGAAAACTGCGTCGCTGCCAAGTCCAGAATCGGCAGCGAAAACTGCATCGCTGCCCAGTCCAGAATCGGCAGCGAAAACTGCATCGCTGCCGATTTCTGCATCGGCAGCGGAAACTAGGTCGCTGCCGATCCAGAATCGGCAGCGGAACTGCGTCGCTGCCGATCCAGAATCGGCAGCGGAACTGCGTCGCTGCCGATTTCTGCATCAGCAGCGAAAACTGCATTCATCATCATCCCTTTCTCTCTCTCTAAATATATATATATATATTTTCCTTTGGGTGTTTACAATCCCAATCCGAGACAATAGATATGAGAATCTTATGGAGCCGCACTACCTCATTTATGTATATCTTGGCAAGTTTGTCTACCAAATTAGTCATCTTTATTGGCAGGAATAATGCAGACTTCATCAAGCGGTCCACAATGACCCATATTGCATCATTCCCTTTCTTTTCTTTAGGAAATGCCGACACAAAATCCATGGTGATCATCTCCCACTTCCATTCTGGGATTTGTAGTGGTTGTAATGGTCCTGCTGGCCTTTGATGTTCAACTTTAATATGTTGTCATATACCACACTTCGACACATATTTGGTTATTTCTCTCTTTATGTTAGGCCACCAGTAGTGGAATTTCAGGTCCTGGTACATCTTGGTGGTGCTAGGATACATGGTGAATTTGGATTCATGTGCTTCTTGTAGAATCATCTATTTAACCATCTTGTCATCAAGTACATACAAACGTTGTCCCATCATCTACGTTCCACCATCTGCTATTCAAAACAAAATTTCTATCCCGACCTCTATTTTCTTCCTATTCTTGGACCCTTCAATGTCGTTGGATTGGACTTATAGTATTTGTTATCGATACGTTGGCCGCACTATCAGCTGAGCTAATAGTTCTCCTCTTGAGTTAATACCAAATTCTGCACCGATCTCTTTCAACTCCAGTAGTTGTAGTTCCCCCCCATAATGCTAGGTGCTGACTCCTTAAACAAGATGTTTTCCAACCAAAGAACAAGATTCTAGAAAACTGTCATTTTAATTTTTTAAGGCCGTCACAATGTCAGGTGCGGCAATGATCTAGTACATTTTTTCATTACACTAACAATTTGCTTTTAATTCATCTATCATCAATTTCTATAATTTCCCACTTGTCAACGCAGCAATCTTGTCCAATAATAACTGATTCTATTGGTTGTCCGTTCTTAGGGCACCAGTTCCATTCCAGAATACGGGTCCAACTAACAGCCCATCACAGGGCACCAGTTTCAAACCAGGACACTGGTCCAACCATCAGCCCATTCATAGCAAGCTGGTCTAATCATCAGCCCATTCACTGGGTGTCAGTCCCAACCAGGAACTGGTTCACCCATATAAATACTAAAATTTGAACTGCATCTTATTATGAGCTAAGCTAAAGAATTAAAAGAGACTTTAAATTAGAGATCTAAGTATCAGACACCTACCTGAAATCTATGCTCTGCTAGTTGTCCCCTACTCTTGTTTATTTCTCACAATCTCACCTGTACCAATAGTTGCACAAATTTAAATTTTGAGTCTTAACCGTTCTTGAGAATCAAATGCACCCCATTTTCCTGGGTTAATATGGTTTGGGAGTCTTGGTGTCTTCCAAGACATAGTTTCATTATTTCGCTTGCTTTGCTTGGGCGGTTGAGAACAAGAGACCAGCTGTATTTTGTTGATATTGATGTTAGTCGTGTCTTCTGTCAGGATCATAAGGAGAGTTATAGTCATCTTTTCTTTGCCTGCAGTTAGACATCCCTCTTATGGATGAAAGTTAAATCCTGGCTTAGGCTTCATAGAGGTATGAGCACCATTAATAGTGCAATTTGGGGCCTCCATCAAAGGGAAAACCACTGTTAGTAGAATGAAAAAGGTCTCTCTCAGCATTGTTGTCTATTTGATTTGGGAAGAAAGGATTAGAAGAGTTCTTTAAAATTCATGTTCTCTGGTGGAGCCTATTTTTCGAAGATTTCAGGTTTTATTTCACATGATATTGCACTTTCATAAGCATGATCACCCTATAACTAATGCCAGCTGACTGATTTGTGGTTGTTATGGTTGAGCTCCTTTGTGGAAAGCTGTTTTCCTTTGGTTTGGTTCCCTCGTGATGTGTTGCATCTGCTTCTCTTTGTTGCTCATGCTTCTTTTGAGGTTTCATTGTTGTGTTGCATGTTGTTTCCTTCCCTTGGTTTCTGATTTGATCTCCAATTGGTTCTTCGCGCCAATGGTTTCTCAGGATGTCCTATTGTCCTATTTTTTGCTTTGTGTTAAGTTGGGAACCTTGTAATATTTGGTTCCTCTCATAACCATTGTATGCTTTTAAGCTTTTAGCTTTTGTTTTTTCGATGGTTGTTGTATAGCTCACTTACGGAGTTTGTTCCCTTTTTGTAAATCCTTGTATTTGATCTTGCTAGTTCACCAGCAATGTATATTTTTGATATATTAATACACTTATATTTTGATAAAAAAAAAGAATGCAATTACTTAATAATAATAATGATAATAAACGGTTTGGTAGTTTAATGAAACATTAACATTATCCCATGTTTGAACCATGACATTTGTAGTTCCTTCATGTACTTGGTATACACAACTTGTAGTACATATAGATGCACCAATTCTTGCAATCGGCCATAATCTTAAATTCGGCTATTCTCTTAAGGCATCATTTGTCGAGGTTAACCGTTCACTCACCCCGGTCATTCACTTTGGATGCCATCAGCCAAAGCTAATCAACTGTTTATTCCGATCATCCATTTGGATGCCATTAGCCGAAGCTAATCATTCATTTATCCCTGTCATCCACTCGGATGCCATTAGCCGAAGCTAATCATTCATTTGTCCCAGTCATCCATTTAGATGCCATTAGCTAATCAACCATTTGTCAACATTTAAGCATTTAGCAATCTGATATCTATACTAACATAATACAGTAACATTCATGATAAAGCATTTCATTATTCAATGTTATGAAAAAGGAAGGTGAAAGTTACCTACCTGCTCCACCTGTGTGTTGTTTTTGTCTTGCCGATGGTCTGATCCCGACCGCACCACCTAAGACATCAATGGTCGCAAATCAGTACATTTGTATCTTGAATCACATTCGTCACCATAATTATCTCAAGAGTTCATATGTTTACATTCAAGTGTTCCATATTTTACACCATCATACCATGAAATTATTACTAGCATTTAAGTCATTTCTGCCAGGGGGGCTTATTGTAGAAATTAGCAGCGAAAACTGGTTCGCTGCAGGCTGCCTAATTCAGCAGCAAAATTGTTTCGCCGCTAGCGCCACAATTCCAGCAGCGAATGCTGCTTCGCTGCAGCCAACACGTTTTGCGGCAGCAAATGCTACTTCGCTGCAGACAACACATTTCAGCAGCGAATGCTAATCGACTTTGAAATGACTTATAAGACTATGTTTAGAACACCTTCCCCGGTAAGAATCAAGGTTTTGATCTTCAACTCCCTCCTTTTCTTTCTAATGACAGTCAACCCTCCCCTATTCTTTTCTTGTTCAAATTTTATTGTTAATCCCTTGCCCACAAGTGTTTATTCTACCTATAACCCTTAATCTTGGATGGGTTCTTGAAATTTTGGGTGTTTCTCTCTTGATTTGCAAAAATGGATACAAAAACTCCATCTTTTCTTTTCTTACAGTTACTGCAGATTTTTTAGGTGAGAAGATGAGTATTTATATTCTATAATTTTTCTTATTTATATTTAGGCTCCATTTTCTTTAAGTGTATTATTTTTGCCCCCACATCTATTGTTTTTTTTTCTTCTTATAATTAAGTTATACCTCTTTTCTTTTCTTATAATTTCACCCCCACAACTTTTAGTTTATTTTATTTTCTTTAAGTTAATCCTGCCTTGATTTTTTCCCAGGGTTTACAATATGTCAATGAAGTAGTGAGATTACATGGGTGCCTTTGTCAATAGTATCAGATCGAGATCCTCGATTTACTTCTCAATTATGGCCTACCATACAATGTGCATTATGATCAAAACTAAATATGAGTACAATTTTTCATCCTCGAACTGACAGACAATCTGAAAGGACAATTCAAACCCTAGAAGATTTATTGAGGGTGTGTGCTATGGAGTTTGGTGGAAATTGGGAGGATCACCTACCTCTCATGGGATTCACCTATAATAACAGATATCAGGCTACCATAAGGATGGCTCCATATGAAGCTTTGTATGACAGAAAATGTCGAATTCTAGTGTGTTGGAAAGAAGTAGGGGATCGAAACTTAATAGGGCTTGAGTTCATCCAGGATACATCAGAGATGTAAACACCAAAAAAAAAAAAAAAGAAGTAAAGTTGGAGTGACTCCACCATCGCCATCGATTTTTAAATTGGCATCGACAAAGTTTTTGGCTACCGATTTTTAAATGTTTGGCTGTCGATTTCTGAATCAGCAACGACATAGTTTTGGCTTCGATTTTTGAATCAACAACAATATAATTTGGCTGCCGATTTCTGAATCGGCAGGGATGCCACGATGTAGTTTTTGCTGCTGGTTTTTTAATTGACAGCGACACAGTTTTTACTGCCAATTTCTAACTCGTTTTTTGCTACGCATTTCTGTTCGGCAGCGACACAGTTTTCGATATCGATTTTTGAATCGACAACAACTGAGTCTAATTAAAAGTTTAAAAAACAAACCAGACTGTCTTAAGGAGCTAGGAGGGAGGGGTAAAACCAGTTTTGGACATACCAAAACAGGGACAAGAACACATCTAAATCAACCCCAAACACCCCACATCATTTAATGGGGAGTATAAATGCAAGGAGAGAGAGAGAGAGAGAACGTGACCCTCCCTCTTCCCAAAGCTGTTTGCAGCTGCTGCATGTTGCTCTTCTCTTCCTCCTTCCCAATGAAAACCTAAACCAAACTAGTAGAGAGTGCCTTGTGAAAGTGTGAGGGAGAGTTGAGATCTTGAGAGAAGATTGGACAGCTGCCTAGAGGGAAGGGAAAAGGGGCTAGAAAACATGAGAGGAAGAAGAAGGAGAAGAACCAGCAGGAGAAGAGAAAGAATATTGTCAAACCTTCCTCAAACTTACTTAGATTCAAAAGGTATGGGTCATGAAACTCCCTTCCTCTTGTTCTTAAGACCCAGAACCGAAAATAAAGAAGAAGACCCTAAGAAAATTCATCTAAGACCTAAGCTAGCTGTGAAGGAAACTTAAATTAACTAAGAAGATAAGGAAACAGAAACAAAATGAGGCTAATTTCCAGAACATCTAACAAAGAGGGTCGGCCTTAGCTATGGGATTCGACAACATGCATGTGTGTTTTCTGCAGGGATTTGATGAAAGATTATATGATGGAATTGATGGTTTCAATGTGTGTGTTCTGCTGGAATTTGATGAAAGATTATGTGCTGGAATTGGTTATTTCATGTGTGTATTTTGCTAAATTTAGTGACAGTTTATGTGCTGGGATTGATTATTGCATGTGTATATGTGTGTTCATGCTGAAATCATGTGACCTTGTCGGAACCTAATGACAAATTGTGTGTTCTGTAGCGAATTTGTGATTCGCTACCGACTTGGTATTGTCTGCATCGAATTTGTGATTCGTTGCCGAAACTGAGTTGTTTGCATCAAATTAGTATTCGATGCCTAATTGTGTTCTGCAGTGAATTTGTGATTTGCTGCCGAAGTTGTTTTGTCTACAGCGAATTTGTGATTCGCTGCCGAAACTGAGTTGTCTACAGCGGATTTGTGATTCGCCGCCGAAGTTGTATTGTCTGCAGTGAATTAGCATTCGTTGTCGAATTGTGTGTTCTGCGGTGAATTTATGATTTGCTGCCGAAGTTGTGTTGCCTACAACGAAATGAATTGTCTGCAGCGAATTTGTGATTCACTACCAAAGTTGAGTTGTCTGCAGCGAATTTGTAATTCGTTGTCGACAATGAGTTCTCTACAGTGAATTAGCATTCACTGCCGAATTGTGTGTTCTACAGTGAATTTGTGATTCGCTGCCAAAGTTGTATTATTTGCAGTGAATTTGTGATTTGCTGCCGAATTGTGTGTTCTACAGTGAATTTGTGATTCGCTGCCAAAGTTGTATTATTTGCAGTGAATTTATGATTCACTGCCGAAGTTGTATTGTTTGCAGCGAATTTGTGATTCACTACTGAAACTAAGTTGTCTACAACGAATTAGCGTTCGCTGCCAAAAGTGTGTTCTGCAGCGAATTTGTGATTCGCTGTCAAAATCGAGTTGTCTATAACAAATTAGCCTTTGTTGCCAAGAGTGTGTTGACTGCAGCGAATTAGCATTTGATGCTGAAGTTGAGTTGTTCTACAGCGAATTAGCGTTCGCTGTCGAAAGTGTATTGATTACAGCGAAAATGCAATTCATTACTGAAATTGAGTTGCATGCAGCGAATTAGCATTAGCTGCTGAAAGTATGTTGGCTGCAGCGAAGTAGCATTTGTTGTCGAAATTGAATTGCTTGCAACAAATTAGTTTTCGCTGCTGAAATGTGCAGCCTGCAGCGAATCAGTTTTCATTACCAAACTGTGCAGCCTGCAGCAAAGCAATTTCGCTGCTGAATTGTGCGGTTAGCATCGAACCAGTTTTCGCTGCCGATTTTCTACAATAGAATCCCCGGTCAAAAATGACTTAAATGCTTGTAACAATTTCATTGTAAGATGGATTAAAATGTGAAACACCTGAATGTGGACATATGGATTCTTGAAATAAGTATGATGATGAATGTGATTTGAGGATGCAAATATACTGATTTGGCATTGATGTCTTAGGTGGTGCGGCCGGGATCGGACCATCATTAGGACAAGGACAAACCACAGGTGGAATAGGTAGGTGGTTTCCACCATTTTCTCGTATGATGTTTATGTTTTGAAATGATTTACTTATGATGATATTTTATTAAATCCTTGTTGAATGAAGAAATGATGATTGAATTCTTGATGATTGTCGAAACGACTATGAAATGTCGATCAAGTTCTTACTGAATGTTAAAACAATGATGAAAATGTTTATAAATACCGAGAAAAAAAAAATATAAAAAGGCTGGATTAAATTAAAGGAAACAAACTAAACTAAAAGGGAGTGGGGGCAAAATGAATACACTTAAAGAAAATGGGGCCTAAATGCAAATAAAAATAATTATAGAGCATAAGTACTCCTCTTCTCACAAAAAAAAAAAAGATCTGCAGATAACATAAAGAAAGAAAAGAGGGAGTTTTTATTTTCATTTTTACAAATCATAGTCGGTTTAATATTCATCGCAACACAATAATATATCCACCTCAAACATGTCATTTCAGAACATTAACATTTTTTTCATTGTTTCACCATTCAACCAGAACTCGATCGACATTTCCTAGTCGATTCGACAATCATCAAGAATTCAATCACACACTTCATCATCATTTCATCATTCAGCAAGGATTTAATAAAATATCATCATAAGTAAATCATTTCAAAACATAAACATCATACGAGAAAAAGGTGGAAACCAACTACCTGCTCCACTTGTGGGTTGTCCTTGTCTTGGCGATGATCTGGTCCCGGCCACACCACCTAAGACATCAATGACCACAAATCAATACATTTGCATCTTTAAATCACATTCATCACCATACTTATTTCAAGAGTCTATATGTTCACATTCAAATGTTCCACATTTTACACCATCATACAATGAAATTGTTACAAGCATTTAAGTCATTTCTGCCTGGGGGTCTATTATAGAAAATCAGCAGCGACACTGATTCGCTTCTGGCCACACAATTTAGCAGCGAAAACTAGTTTGCTGTCGGCTGCATAATTTGGCAGGGAAAACTATTTCGCTGCAGGAAACTCGAATTCGACAGTGAATCACACTTTCGCTGCATACAACACAACTTCGGCAGCGAACGCAGATTCACTGCAGACAACACAACTTCAACAGCAAAACCTGATTCGTTGTGAAATACACTATTCGACAGCGAGCACCTGATTCCCTACGGACAACATAATTTGGTAGCGAACACCTGATTCGCTGCGGGTAACACAAATTCAATAGCGGACACCTGATTCACCGCGAAATACACAATTCGGCAGCGAACACCTGCTTCGCTGCGGACAACACAATTCGGCAGCGAACACCTGATTCGCTACAGACAACACAATTCAGCAAAGGACACCTAATTCATTGCGGACAATACCAATTCGGCAGCGAACACCTGATTCGCTGCGGACAACACAATTTCGGCAGCCAAAACATGATTCGCTGCGGACAACATAATTCGGCAGCTCACACCTGATTCGCTGCGGACAACACCAATTGGGCAGCGAACACCTGCTTCGCTGCAGACAACAGAATTCGGCAGCGCAAACCTGATTCGCTACGAAATACACAATTCGGCAGCAAACACCTGATTCACTGCGGACAACACCAATTCAACAGCGAAAGCAGATTTGTCGTGAATGATATAATTCGACAGCGAACACTGATTCGCCTCAGACACTAGAATTCGACAACGAAAATTGATTCGCTGTAGATAACACAATTCGGCAGCGAGACTAACTCGCTGCCGACACAGAAATTGTTGACGAGAACTGAGTCGGTGCTGACTCAGAAATCATCAACGCAACCCCTGTCGCTGCCGATTCACAAATCGGCAGCAGCGATGAAATTGTTTCTGATTCTGCTTCTTCCCTTTGGCCAAGCATAAAGCTTATGCTAGGCTTTTCTCCTTTGTAACACTTCCTAGCCGAAACTTGTACACATAACGACAATAATCATACTCCAATTCGAATCACAAAAGCATGAACAATGCACCATCAAATCTCAACATGCATATTTGATTTAGGTTCTTCTAACTACTAGCTCAAGTTATACAAATCCATTCATCACACAACAAATTCAATGCATTATCAAGGGGTAATTTTTGTTTCAGCTGCAGCATGTTTCTTCAATATTTATTATCAATATACTTTCATATAACTACATCAACTAAACATGCTGAATCACACCATTAAGACAAGTATAATTCTATTTTGATTTTACATGATCTAACATCTCTTATAAGGTTGTCATCTATGCATTTTATTCTTTTAATCCCTATTCTATTCAACCCTCACCATGGCCGACCAACTTTCCAAGTTTGTGTATTCAAATTTGCAATATTTCTTTTGTTAAATATTCTAGAATTAGGTCCCCCATTTAGCCCCTTTTTTGTCCCTCCTTTTAGCTTAGTTCTTTCCAGAACAGTTGGAGTAAAGTTCCTAGGCCATGTATCCATAGTTTTCTTCTTCCTTTCGGTTTCAAGGCCTTAAGAACAGGTGGAGAAGGACATGGTTCATACCTCACAGATTTAGTATTTTTGGGACAGGTTTGACAACATTTCTCCCCTTCTGCTCCCAATTTGCTTCTTCCTCTTCCTCTCTTTTGGTTTCTCCTCCTATCAGTTTCCCACCTATTTTAGGCCTATGCTCCATTCATGTTTACAGTTGTCCAGCTTCCTTTCAACCTTCCCTTCTCTCTCTCACGCCTGAGGCACATGCAGCAGAGTTGTTGAGCTCTCTTTGGGAAAGAGGAAAGAACAAGAGCATGCAACTCATTTTGGGAAGGGGGCAAGAGCATGCAACTCGTTTTAGGAAGAGTGGGAAGCCACCCTTTCTCTCTCCTTGTATTTATAGCCCCCAAAGTGTGATGGGGTGTTTGGGACCAAAGTTGTCCTTACCCCCCCTTTTAGGTTATCTTGGGCTAGTTTCTATTCCCATTCTCCCCTATGATAGGCTGGTCCAATTCTAATTTTTGTTAGATCTTATGTTGTCGCTGCCGATTCATAAATCAGCAATAAAAATTGTGTCACTATCGATTTAGAAATCGGCAGCAAAACTGCGCCTCTGCCGATTCAGAAATCGGTAGCCCACTGTGCCGCTGCTGATTTAGACATCAACAGCCAAAAACTATGTCGCTGGCGATTAAAAAATTAGCAGCCAAAAACTCTTCTGCTGTCGATTTAGAAATCAACAGCTGACTATGCCGCTGCCAATTCAGAAATTGGCAGTTAAACTGCATCGCTGCCGATTCTGAAATCGACAACCCAAAACTGTGTCGCTGCTGATTCAAAAATCAGCAGCCGATTGGGCAGCTGCCGATTCAAAAATCGGCAGTGATGGTGGAGTCATTTCATCTTTACTTTTTTTTTGGTGTTTATAGAGAGCAGGCCACCGAAACCTGCATTGAACTTGTTAAATTCATGAGGTATGAACCATACCACTCCTCCACTTGGTCTTGGGGCCTTGGGACTAAAAAAGGAGAGGAAAATCCTAGGTAAATAGCCTAAGATTCTCACACCAGCTGTTAAGGAAAACTAGACAAGGATGAGGGATGAAAATGGGGTTGAATGGGGAACCTGATTCCAGAACAATTAACAAAGGAAATGAACAATTTTGAATGCAAAAAACTTAGAGAGGTGGCCGGCTATGGTGAGGGCTGGACAGAACATGAATTAAAGGGATAAAATGCAAAGATGATGATCTTGTTAGAGTTGCTTAATTATATGAAACAGAAACATAATTATAAATGTGTTAATGTCATGAATTCTGCATATGTGGCTGAAGAACTTGTATGAAAATGTGTTGGTGGATATTAAGAGCAAAAATTATGTGTTTGTAACCTTGAAAGCATGTTACAGCTGAGACAGGAATCTGATGACAAACTATGTGCTGGAATTGAATTTGCATGTGTGTGTTCATGCTAAAATCATGTGACTTTGCTGAAAACTAATGATTAAATTGTGTTGTCTGCAGCAAATTAGTGTTCGCTGCCGAAAATTGCATTGTCTGCAGCGAATTAGTGTTCGCTACTAAAATTACGTTGTTTGTAGTGAACTATTGTTCACTACTGGAATTGTGTTGTGTGTAGCGAATTAGTGTTCGTTGCTGGAATTATGTTGTGTGCAGCGAATCAGCATTCACTATCGAAAATTGTGTTGTCAGCAGTGAATTAGTGTTCGCTGCTGAAATTGTGTTGTCCGTAACGAGTCAGTTTTTGCTACCGAATTGAGGTATCAACAACAAATCTGTTTTCACTGCCGAATTGTATTGTCCATAGCGAATCAGTTTTCGCAGTCGAATTGTAGTGAGTCAACTTTCACTATCGAATCGTGTTGTCTAAAGCGAATCAATTTCGTTGCCGAATCAGGGTGACACCAGTGATTCAATCGCTGATGATTCTACGATCAGCAAATCTGCGTCACCAGCGAACTAGTTTTTACTAAAAAGATTTGTAGTAGATTTACTTATTTGGATTAGCTCCAATGATGAAAACGAGTGTTTTATGTGATTATAATACGTAGAACACTGGAATATAAATTCATGTATGCTTGAGACATGAGTAGTGATGGGTTGTGTGATTACTGAATATGAATGTACTGATTTGTGGCCATTGATGTTTGAGGTGGTGCGTCTGGGATCGGACCTTCGTTAGGACAAGGACACCCCACGGGTGGAACAGGTAGGTGGTTCCCACCTTTTCCTTGTATGATGTTTATGTTTTGAAATGATTTACTTATGATGATATATTATTGAATCCTTGATGAATGATGAAGTGTTTGATTGAATTCTTGATGATTGTCGAAACAACTATGAAATGTTGATCGAGTTCTTGATGAATGTTGAAACGATGATGAATATGTTAATGTTCTGAAATGACCTATTTGAGTTGGATATTTTATTGTATTGCGATGAATATTAAACCGATTATGAAATATTGATTGGGCTGTTACAAATTTGGGCTGCTGGTGAATGCTTGTATAAGTATTATGAAGGATCTACCATTGTATTATATTGAATGTAATTGTCTTGAATGGTTGTATGAGTATTATGAAGGATCTATTATTGTATTATACTAAATGTAAATGTCAATTATGGTTGTATGAGTGATTAGTACTTAAAAGTGCATTCTCATTAAGGCTTTATATCATCATATTGCACTAAAGTATCATTAAATTCCTTAATTAAAGCATGTTTTATAATAACAAGTCTGATAATATAAGATATCTTTAATTTATGGTAATTGCTTATTTTAAATGCAGGTTTATCTCACAACTCAAAGGATTGATTAATGTGATTAACTATTGAAACTGAGAAGACAAAGAAAGGGCAAAGAGAAGAGATGCTGGTTCAAATCAAACTGGAACACCATTCGGTTATTGAGTTATAACTGAAGCTGTAGACCTTGGATTTAGGTCTGGTTTATATGTATAGAAAGTTAAGACATAGACCTAAAACTTTCATGGGAGTCCAAGACTCAATTCTGCTATTTTAAAGTTCAAATCTTAGCAACAACGGAGAAGTCATAATCTGTCCTGCAACCCAGACACTGTTCGGTTTTCAGCTCATATCTCGAGTTCTACAAGTCCAAATGAGCTCTGGTTTTTTTTGTTGAAAAGCTGAGACAATTGTCCACAACTTTCATGATACAATGTGCTCGAATTCTGATGTTAGCAATGACATTTTGGCCAGCCAACAATATCAATAACTAGCCAACAATGTCAAAAACTAGCCACCAAGTCAATGGTTGCCCACCAACTAAATAGTTTGTCAGCCAATCAATAGTTCTGAATTTTAGCCTATAAAAAGAGGCATTTGCCATGTATTTAGTCATCTTGTTTTTCAGATCAAGATCATCTTCTTGCTTTTTCTCTTTGTAATGTTCAAGTTTTCTTTTATGCTACATTAATCTCTTGTTTATGCCTTTTCATTTCCTTTCCTATACTTAGTTAACTTATATCACAATCATGATCTTATCTTGTTTATTTATGTTCTTCTTCTTCATTATGTTTAGCTAAGTTAATTATGTCAAGGTGAAAAGGTTTCACTAATGGTGTTAGGATAAGCATAATATAAACTCAACATGGACTTTAATGTTTATATCTAAGAAAGATTGTTATTAACATGTTTTATCTTTTTATCTTACTAATTCTTAATACCTTGCTTGTTAAATGGTTAATCTAGATTTATGTTGTATAACACTTGGTACAATAAATGCTTGATCCTTCATAGTGTTTGGCCGACATCGTTGTTATAATAGGAACTTGATTTGTTATTAACATAGGTTAGCATCATCAATACCTGACAATATTTACAAGTATGGTGTTACTTAGATAAGATGATTAATATGATCATGTTAATAATTTATAATGAGCTAATAACGATAAATCATCCGATTGGAACCTCCTTTGTGTGTGGTTTCCAGTTGAGTAATAAAAAGAGTTTATACTTTATTTATTTCTAATACTATTAGTGAATTCTCTAGCCTTGACAACTATTTTATCATTGTTTAATCCTTACATCAATATCACATCCCAAAAATCTCTTCAAATCCTTTTATGTTATTATTCTCTTCAAATCTTTTTCTTTATGTGTAATTTATAAAGTTGACCTCCTTGTGGTTCGACCCCAGTCTTGCTGGGTTATTTATTACTTTGACACTCCTGCACTTGGGATAAGACATCAACTCTTTGATCGTGTCAATGAGTATTACGAAAGATCTACCATTGTATTATATTGAATGTTAATTGTCACGAATGGTTGTATGAGTAAAATGAAGGGTCTATTGTTATGTTATACTGAATGCTAAACTGTTATGGAATGTTTGTTTGTGTATTACAAAGGATCAATTATAGTGTTTACTGAACATTAAACTATTATGGAACATCTGTATCAGTATTACAAAGGGTCTACTATTATGTTATAGTGAATGTCAAATTGTTATGAATTGTTTAAATGAGCATTTTAAAAGATATGATCATGTTATAGTGATTTCATAAACCGCCTCTGCAATGTTTGATTGGTAAATGATTAGCTTCGGCTAATGGCATCCTAAGTGGATGATCGGGATGAACAAATGATTAGCTTCGGCTAATGGCATCCTAAGTGGATGACATAGATGAACAAATGATTAGCTTCAGCTAATGGCATCCGAAGTGGATGACCGGGATGAACAAATAATTAGTTTCGGCTAATGGGATGACTGGGATGAACAAATGATTAGCTTGGGCTAATGGCATCCTAAGTGGATGACCGAGATGAACAAATGATTAACTTCAGCTAATGGCACCCTAAGTGGATGACCAAGATGAACAAATGATTAACTTCGGTTAATGGCATTCTAAGTGGATGATCAGGATGAGTAAACGATTGGCTTCAGCTAATGGCATCCTGAGAGGATAGCCATATTTGAGAGTTATGAGCTAGTTTCAAGAATTGATGCGTTCATGTATATGATGTTTTGTATATACCAAGTATATAAAAGAATTATGATTGTTATGCTTTAAATAAAGAATAATGTTAGTTCAGCTAACAGTATTCAAGATGGATGACCGGGATTGAGTATTGTAATTAGCCTTGGTAATTGACGAATTATTATGGTGGTATTTACATAAGTAAGGAGAAATAAAAGAATTATGCTCTTTTAGTCCATGAATGAAATGTAACGTTAATATTGCTTTATTATGTTTTTAAATTTCCTATAACGCTTGAGATTATGATGATAACGAGACTAGAACATAGTTGTGTGCTTGTTTGATCTCTATTTCCGACAAATATCTTCCTCTTCGGCATTTTTAGGTGTGGGTCGTCCAGTATTGGAGAATATTGACAGGTTCCCACTGGAAGGCACTTCACATCCATGACGGTGTTGAAAATGTTCTCAAACATGTTCTTTTCGATGTGCATGACGTCAAGGTTATGGCGGAGCAGATTGGTCTTCCAATAAGGAAGCTCCCAAAAGATACTTCGCTTTACCCAATTATGGATCAAACCAAAACCAGGAAACTTTTGCTTACCTGATTGAAGGCCAAACACAATGTCACCGTACTCTGAGACAACATCATGCAATTCTTCACCAGAAAGACGCGGGGATGCAACATCTTTTTCAACTCTGCCAACAAAGAAATCTTTTTTGTTCTTTCTGTACCTGTGATTAAGTGGCAAGAAGTGACGGTGACAATAAAAAAAAGAAGCTTTACCTCCGTTTGCTAGCGTGAATGCCTTGTTGTTTTCCATGCAGTATGGACATGCGAGTTTCCCATGCGTGCTCCAACCAAAAAGCATTCCATAAGCTGGAAAATCATTGATAGTCCACATCAAAGCCGCCCTCATAAGGAAATTTTGTTTCCTCGATATATCATAAGTCAGAGCTCCGGAGGACCACAACTGCGCCAACTCATCAATCAACGGTCGAAGACAAACATCTATATTCCGTCCCGGGCTGCTTGGATCGGGTATGACAGTAGATAAAAACATGAACTTCGGCCTTATACACATTCCCTATGGCAAGTTATAAACTGTGAGTATGACCGGCCAACAAGAATAAGGAGCAGCAAATGACCCAAATAGGTTGAATCCGTCTGTACACAACCCAAGACACACATTTCTTGATTCAGCTGAAAAGTGAGGATGCACACTGTTAAAGAGTTTCCACGCTTCGCCGTCAGAAGAATGCACCATCACTCTATCAACCGTATCATGTGCTTGGTGCCATGTCATGTGCTCAGCAGTCTTTAGTGACATGAATAACCTCTGCAATCTAGGTGTGATCGGGAAGTATCTAAGTTTTTTATATGCCACTAGAGTCTTTCCCCTGCCAGTTATAAGTTTGTAACAGGAATGCCCGCATGTCATGCACTCGATCATCTCAGCATTTTCAAGGTAGTATAACATGCAGAAGTTAGGGCACATATCAATTTTTTGGTATCCTAAACCGAGGGGTTTCATCATGGACTTCACAGCGTAGAAGTTCTCTTTCAGCCTGTTCCTTTCAGGTAAAATGCTTCTTGCTCATTCAATAATCTTGTCATACCCGGCCTCACTCAACCCGTGATCTGACTTGATGGTGAACACCTGTGTTACGGCCGATAATTTACTGTGGTTCGTGCAGCCATCCCATAATGGTTCGTCAGAATCTTTCAACAAATCAAAAAACCTAGCTGCATCTGCATTAGGTTCTTCTTTTACGATTGGACATTGACTGACATTACCTTGATTCATTCTCATTGCATCCATAACCATATTTCTGTAAGGATTAGGGTTGTCATTTGCCGCTTCATGCATGTTGCTAGCACTAGAAGTAGACTCAACCACCGTTTCTTCCATTCTCCTCTTACTAACAAATACTTCTCCATGTGCATAGCAACACTGGTAATTCTTCATAAACCCTTTGTGTAGAAGATGCATCATTACAACATCTGGATGCAGATACTTTTTATTTTGAAACTTCCTGCATGGACACCTAATACCGCCTCCAGTAAAATTTTACTGGGAATAGATGTTGCGAAATTAATAAAACCCTGAACCCCGTTACAATAATCCATCTCCGCAATCCTTGGGGTGAATCTTGATACATCCATAAACGATCATCCATGACTTATATCGAACCTCTATAAAATTATGATGACATCATGTATTAATTAACTAAGTTAGGTAAATAAACTTGCAAAAATATTACTTTATCTCAAAATTATCCAACAAACCAATCACAACTTCTCATAAATATTAAATATTCATTATCATTTATCAACGTCCATACAAATTAAAATATATAAATTTACGGAAATTACCACTCCACAATACCATTAATAAAACTTTAAACGGACCCATTAAGCAAGCTATTAATTATTTCAAAAACAGCATATGTACTTCGGTAGTTCCATAAAGTTTTAACAATTTACAAACAAATATAATCTTACAAAATCTAAAACAAACCATAACAGGTATAAAATTATACATTCATATACTACAAGTTTGTTTGAGAAATAACATTAAAACATGTACATCTACTAACAAAATACATATACTAAAAAAACAATAAAATTGACATTTAATTAAATGTTAAAATTTAAAAAGATAGAATTACTTACAAAAATTGATAAAATACATCGGTAAATCAGAACACGGATGCTGTGACCACAAAACTTCAAGAAATATAACTTGTTTGTGCTGATATGAGGGAGATTTTTGTTTGGGGGGGCTGGTTGTTTGCAGATGGGGAGCGTTGGGATTAGGAAGAAGAAGGAGAAATAGGGGAGGAAAGGTTCGGCAGAGCTGACATATATTAACTTTTTCCGACGGTTTCACCGACGGAAACTTCGTCGGTGAGTACGTCAGTGATTCTGACGGAAAAATCGACACGTCATCGTACGGATCTGCCATTTCAAATCCATCAGTGATTCCGTCGGCAATTTAAACGGCGAACCGGTCACGTCACTGTACGGGCTGTCTTTTTGAATCCGTCGGAAAAAATAACCTGCCAAAACCTCCACGTCAGCGACCCGTCTTTTTTTTTAATTCGAAAACTTTTCCGTTCGTAATTCAGTCGGTAACTACGGACGGAAACGTTCCGTCGGTAGTTACCGACTGAATTACGGACGAAAAATATTCTGTCGGTAGTTACAGACTGAATTACGGATAAAAATGTTTCCATCGGTAAGTTCAACCTCAAATTACCGACAGAAATATTCCATCGGTAAATCCGTTGCTATTTAGCGAATTTCTGGTAGTGATTGGGACCCCAACTTCCACACCAGGAGCCTTCTCCACAAGTGCAAGGTCAGTCTTCTGATCATCCAGTGACTCCTGGGATGGATACCGTGTCAGCAGCCAATAATGTTGTTCCTGATGGTTGGGTTACTGTGGAGTCTAGACGTAAGGCTAGCAGGCAATCCTATCGCAATTCAAAAGGGAAAGAAGTGGTTGTAGCAGAGCCTATGCTTGATGTCAACACTTGTGTATCTCATTCTCCCCCAACATGTGTTCGGAGTGCCTCCCCTTCTAGGCCTGAAACATTAGTGGAACATACCTGTGTTGCAAACATTCGTAGTGCCTCGCCTCCTAAAACTGCTCCTTCTGTGGCAAATCCTTGTGCTGGAGAGGCTCAGCATACTTCTCCTTGTGATGGTATTATGGCTGGAAATTCTGGAAAAGTTCCTCTATTAGAGGTATCTGTCACAATGGAGTCAAAACTCGTAACCAGAAACAACGTGGTCGTAGTGGAAGGGTCTCCCCTTCCCCTGCAATCTCATGATTATCTATTGCTGGAACATCAGGGGTCTTAATAGTCCCCTAAAACAACATGAGGTTGTTAGCCTCATGAAAAAGAATAAGATAGATGTGTGTGGGTTGCTGGAAACTAAGTTGCTACCCTCAAGAGTTGCTTCTATGCATAACTTTCGGGTCATGAACTGGAAGTTTCTTACAAATACAGATGTAGCCAGCTCTGCTAGAATTGTGGTGTTTTGGAATCCATCAATGATAAAAGTTGATTTACTTGACTGTTCAGCTTAAGGGTTGCATGTAAATATCTCCAGCTTAGTACTCCAGTTTAGCCTTACTACCACTTTTGTGTATGGATTTAATACTATTGTTACTAGAAGATCCCTATATATGGGCAGATTTAAAAGCATGGCAGCCTAATAACCCATGGTTGATAATGGGTGACTTCAACTCTATCTTGTCTCAGAATGACAAGCACAATGGAGAGCCTGTCTCCACCTATGAAACATCGGATTTTAGAGACTGATGTACAGACCTTGGGCTTGTTGATCTCAATTTCAAGGGCTACCATTTTACCTGGAATAATGGAAGAGTATGGAGCAAAATTGACAGAGTTCTAGTCAACTCATCTTGGTCCTCACTTCAAACATCAGCTCATGTCCGCTTCGACAATCCTGGGGCCTTTTCTGATCATTCTCCAGCCATTATTCAGTTTGATTATCAGATCAGACAGGGGCGCACATAATTTCAAATTCTTCAATATATGGGCTTCTCATGAAAATTTCTTGCAGATTGTCTCTTATCACTAGACTCGTCATATCCATGGCGCTCTTATGTTCTCTCTTTGTAAGAAGCTCAAATCTCTGAAGAGGCCTTTGAAAGAGCTAAATAAATTGCACTTTAGCCATATCTCTGAAAGAGTTGCTAGAGCCGAGGCAGCTCTGAAGAATCACCATACTGCTCTTCATAATGACAGGGACAATTTACATCTATTGGAGCATAACAAGCAGTTACAATTAAACCTGATGAATCTTAAATCAGTGGAGAAAATGTTCTTCTTGCAGAAACTTAAATGCAAATTTTTCAAAGACAGTGATAGAGGCACAAGATTCTTTCATGCCCTTATGAATAAGAAAAATAGTAGGAACTATATTCATGCTATTCAGTGTGGTGATGGTACCCTGACTATATCAGAGGCTGAAATTGGTGCAAAATTCGTCAAGTTTTACCAGCAGCTCCTGGGATCTAGCAAGGAAACTCTCCCCCTGGATATTATTCACAATGGGCCTTGTCTCAATGACAGCTCTCATGAGTCTCTCTTAGCTCCTGTATCTAATGCTGATATTAAAAATGCTCTATTTGGTATTGGGAATGAAAAAGCTCCAAGGCCAGATGGTTAGTCCTCTTCTTTCTATAAAAAATCGTGGGATGTCATTGGAGGGGATTTTTGTGCGGCAGTTCAGGACTTCTTCACTTCTGGGAAACTTTTGAAGCAAGTCAACCACTATAATTGCTCTGATCCCCAAGACAGCAAATGTAAATACAACAACTGACTTTCGACTTTCTTGCTGCAATGTGGTCTACAAAGTGATAGCTAAAATCCTTTCGGGGAGATTAGCTTCTGCTTTAAATTGTATCATCAGTCCAATACAAAATGCCTTTCTAGGTGGGAGAATGATGTCGAACAACATAAATTTAGTCCAGGAGCTTCTTTGTCATTATGGCAGGAAGCGTGCTTCTCCTAGATGTCTCCTGAAGGTTGATTTTAAGAAAGCTTTTGATTTAGTTTAGTGGCACTTCCTGCGTCAGTTGCTTCATCTATTTGGCTTCCCAGACCGCTTTGTGCATTTAATTATGAAATGTGTTGAAACTACATCCTTCTCTATTGCAGTTAATGGCAATCTTTATGGCTTCTTTCCTGGGAAGAGTGGAGTTAGGTAGGGTGATCCATTATCACTATATTTGTTCATCTTATACATGGAATACTTCTCCAGAATGCTTAAGCTAGCATCGAGGAATTCTTATTTTTGTTTTCACCCAAAATGTAATGTTCATGATATCTGCCACCTTGCTTTTGCTGATGATGTACTCTTGTTGTCTCGTGGGGAGAGTCACTCAGTTTCCATAATTTTCCAGCAGCTGATAATCTTTGGGCAGACTTCTGGGTTGAATATAAATGCAGTGAAATTATCAATTTATTTTGGGGGTGTTAGTCAAAATTTGAAGCAGTTAATTCTCTATGATACTGGCTTCAGAGAAGGTAGTTTTCCCTTCAAATATCTCGGTGTTCCTCTTAGTCCCCACAGACTTCTAGCAAGTCAATATTCTCCTCTGTTGCAGAAGTTGGAATTAGCAGTGCAAAGTTGGATGGGCAAACAACTCACTTATGCTGGGAGGTTGGAGTTAGTTCGGACAGTCCTCTATGGAATGGTCCAGTGTTGGGTTAGCATCTTTCCCATGTCAAGTGGTGTAATTAATCAAATTATTTGCATCTGCAGAAACTTGTTGTGGTCGGGCAACAATACAAACAACTCTGCTCTAGTGGCCTGGAAGCAGCTTTGTCTCTCCAAGGAGGAAGGGGCTAGGCTTATTTGACTTAAAGGCTCGAAACAAGAGCTTCTTAACAAAGCAACTCTGGAACCTACATCTCAAAACGGACTCCATATGGATCAAATGGATTCATCACTATTACTTGCAACAGAATACTATATGGTCTGTGACTGCTCATCACTCTGCCTCCCCCATTTGGAAATCCATTATTCTGTTAAAAGATCAATTACTTGAAAATTATGGGACCCAAAAGGAAGCAATTTCGTTACTTTAGCACTGGAACAGTGGGGATGGTAACTTCTCGGTGCAAGCATATAACTATTTCAAATTCTCTAGTCCTCAAGTAAACTAGGTGCGAGTGGTATGGGAGCAATGGTCTATGCCACGACACAACTTCATTTTATGGCTAGCAGTGTTGGGAAAATTGAGAAAAAAAGATCGGCTTCGGTTTTTTCAAATTGATACTTCATGTGTCCTTTGTGGGCAGATGGAGGAAACTCATAGCCATTTATTCTTCTCTTGTTCTTGGTAAGCCTGCCTCTGGTTGCAGATCAAGTTGTGGCTATGCATCAATAGTAGGATGACGACCTTGACCAGTGCCATCAGGGGACTGCACTCCGGGGGAAACATCCTAGAAGCCTGAATGCGAAGAGTTTCTTTGGGTCTCATGGTTTATCTTATCTGGGAAGAAAGGAACAAGAGAATTTTTTATGGAAAGAGTGCTTCGGTGGGCAATATCTTTTGAAAATTTCAGGTTATGTTCTATACTGTCTTCCATTTCTATGAGAAAGATCATCACATTCTCAATGTTGGCCGAGGTGCATGGTTGCGGTCTCCTGAAGATAAGCTGTTCATGGCAGTATTTTAGCTGCTTCTTGATGCTGGTTGATTGATTCAGTTGGCTGCTGGCAGTGGTGATTTGTCTACTGGTTGGTCTATGTTTTGTTTGATGGTTGTTTGCTTTGGATGGGAATTGTTGTTTTTGTTTGAGGAAGATGAACAGTGTTTTTTATGAGGTCTGGTTTCATGCATTCCACGTGGTTTGGTTTCGATGCATGCAATACTGCTGCATGGGTGCTGCATGGGCGTGTAGCTGTTCCAAGCGGGTTCTTCCGTGTGGCAGACATATGGGATGAAATTTGGCAGACAGTTGTGTAATGCTAGGCGGAATCAACTTCAAGGCTGGTTATTTTAGACACCTGTCATAGAATATGTTTCTTTGCTAACCTGTCTGATTTCAGGTTTCTATGGTTGTAGTCTGTCTAGGCATTTGTTAGCTTTTTGGCTTTCTGTTGGGCACATTATTCTTGTTTGTATATTAACTTGTTGGGTCACAGCCTTGATATATATATATATATATATATATATATATATATATATATATATATATATATATATATATTTTTATCTATAATACATACTTACATTTTGATCAAAAAAAAAAAAAGAGCTCTTAGTCTGTCAATCCTTACCATGTTTGGACTTGGTATGTTTCCCCATGTTGAGTCAAATTAAGCCGCAGGCTCCACTCCTGGTGGTGCCCTTCTGTCAATTCCTTTAAGTTTCAGCCTTGCGAACTTCCGCCAATCCCTGGTCGGCATCGTTTATGGTTGAGACTAGGACGGTATTTGATCGTCTTCGAGCCCCCAACATTCGTTCTTGATTAATAAAAACATCCTTGGCAAATGCTTTCGTAGTTGTTCGTCTTTCATAAATCCAAGGATTTCACCTCTGACTATGAAATACGAATGCCCCCGACTGTCCCTGTTGATGAACAATTATGATTGTCTTAGAGGTAAAACTGGGTTCTCCTTTCTTCAAAGAGCTTGTAGCCTCTTGTATTAGCTTTCCAATGAGACTAATCTCGCTTGAATCAGAGTTCTATAACTCTAGATATAGTTAACAATTTGAGGAGAGGCAAACAGTAACAGTTCAAAAAGAAGACAGTAACAGTTGGATAGTAACAGTCCAGATGGTTGTTGATGAGCAATTTTGACAGTCTTAGAGGCAAAACTGGATTCTCCTTTCTTCATAGAACTTGTAGCCTCATGTCTTAGCTTTCCAAAGAGAATAATCTCGCTTGAATCAGAGTTCTATAACTCATATATAGTTAAAAATCTGAGGAGAAGTCATACAGTAACAGTCCAAAAACGAAACAGTATCAGTTGGACACTAAAAGTCCAAATGTTTGTTGATGAGCAGTTATGATTGTCTTAGAGGCATAACTGGGTTTTGCTTTCTTCAGAGAGCTTGAAGCCTCGTGTCTTAGCCTTCCAACGAGACTAATCTCGCTTGAATCAGAATTCTATAACTTAGATATAGTTAAAAATGTGAGGAGAGGTCATACATTAACAGTCCAAAAACAAGACAGTAACAGGTGGACAATAACAGTCCAAATGTTTGTTGATGAGCAATTTTGATTGTCTTAGAGGCAGAACTGGGTTCTCCTTTCTTCAGAGAACTAGTAGCCTCGTGTCTTAGCTTTCCAACGAGACTAATCTCGCTTGAATCGGAGTTCTATAACTCCAGATATAGTTAACAATCTGAGGAGAGGGAGACAGTAATAGTTCAAAAATGAGACAGTAACAGTTGGATTGTAACAGTCCAACTGTTTGTTGATGAGCAATTTTGATTGTCTTAGAGGCAGAACTGGGTTCTCCTTTCTTCAAAGAACTTGTAGCCTCTTGTATTAGCTTTCCAACGAGACTAATCTCGCTTGAATTAGAGTTGTATAACTTAGATATAGTTAAAAATCTAAGGAGAGGGCATACAGTAACAGTCCAAAAAAGAGACAATAACAGTTGGGCACTAATAGTCCAAATGTTTGTTAATGAGCAATTATGATTGTCTTAGAGGCAGAATTGGGTTCTCCTTTCTTTAGAGAACTTGTAGCTTCGTGTCTTAGCTTTCCATTGAGACTAATCTCGCTTCAATAGGAGTTTTAGAAGTCCAGATTAAGTTAACAATCTGAGGACAAGCAGACAGTAACAATTCAAAAATGAGACAATAACAGTCCAAATGGTTGTTGATGAGCAATTTTGACTGTCTTAGAGGCAGAACTAGTTTTTACTTTCTTCATAGAACTTGTAGCCTCGTGTCTTAGCTTTCCAACAAGACTAATTTCGCTTCAATCATAGTTCTATAACTCCAGATATAGTTAACCATCTGAGTAGAGGCAGGCTATAACAATTTTAAAATGAGACAGTAACAGTTGGACAGTAATAGTCCAATTGTTTGTTGATGAGCAATTTTGACTATCTTAGATGCAAAACTGGGTTCTCCTTTCTTCAGAGAACTTATAGCCTCGTGTCTTAGCTTTCCAACGAGACTAATGCTGCTTGAATCGGAGTTCTATAACTCCAGATATAGTTAACAATCTGATGAGAGGAAGACAGTAACAGTTCAAAAACGAGAAAGTAACGGTTGGACAGTAACAATCCAAATATAAAGAAAGGAATGATAACTGTGGTTGGATAAAGAAATGACAATATTGATGGGTGAAATGAGAAAAAACATAAAATATTAAGAAATGACTGAAAAAAAGACTTATTGGTTGTTGATACGATTATTATAAAACATATCCTTGAGTGATGAAAATTTATGAGATAAACCTGTGATTTACAGGATGGACCATAGGCATGGTGCAACAGCAGCAATAGGGGAGCACGAGTAGAGCTTCTATTGCAGGTCGGTGATCTGCACCTATACTTTCTAGTTAAATTCTATGATTTTATATGTTATTGATGTGAGATGTGAATTACCAAACGTTGGATATTAGGAGATAGGAGGAAAGTTTGAGTAATGATGTCAATATTTTGGATAGTATTCTGAATGTATGTGTATTCAAGGTGAACGGTTGTTGTGTGATTTGCCAAGTGATGAAATTATCGTTGACAAAGGAAATATGAGAAGTGTGATTTGGGGCATGAACTAGCATACATTTAGTGTATGTTAGGATCCCGGGTAAGGGGATCGCCATGTTTAGCTAGCATACATTTAGTGTATGTTAGGATCCCGGGTAAGGGGATCAAGATGTATTGACTAGCATACATTTAGTGTATGTTAGGATCCCGGGTAAGGGGATCACCATGTATCGACTAACATACATTTAGTGTATGTTAGAATCCCGGGTAAGGGGATCACCTTGCATCGACTCCTACGGGGTGATGATGATAACAGTGAAATTCGTATCGGTAATGTATTAAGCGAAAATAATCATGTATGGTCTTATGAGATCTTGAATGGAGGTTGATAATGGAAGAGGAATTGGTTTTTAGGTTTTAGTAGTTGAAGGAGAAAGAATTTCCAATGACAACCAAAAGAGAGAAGTGAATAAAATATGAATGCATGTTTACTTTTTTTAAAATTGCTGGATATTTGTATTGCTTTATTATTGTGATATTCATATTTCAATAATATGTATTTTGTTTTCATGACCATCGCATGCACGACAAGAGTAGATTTTAGCTTAGGTTCACTTTTTGTAATTTAGGTCCTAGGGAGTATACCCTTGTATTTTGGTAATATTACATCTTTTTTTATAACTCAATTTGTATAATTGATGTTTAAACTAGAATAGATAAATTTAATTATGTACTTTGTATAACCATGTTCCATGTATGCATGTTTATATCTTTATCCATCCGTAATGATAATTGTTGTACAATGTGTATCATAAACATTGTGGTTGATATGAATGATGATGTTTGTGGGATTGAGACCCAGGATGATCGGGTTGAATTGAGTTAGGAGATGCGGTATATTAAAAGTGTAAACAAGTCGTATGTCGATAACTTGGGACCTCCCGGTATAGGGGAGACTCTGTCAAAATTTCAATAGACTTTAATACAAACACCATGAATAGATATAGAAAAATTAATAATTTAATCACTCTATTTATCAGTTAATATGAGATCGTTGCTTTATCCCAAATATGAGGATGTTACATTGCTGAATGTCACTCCCTTTGTTGTAACCCATTTTTGGGTCCCCACACAAAAATAAAAATAAATATATAAATATATAGCCGGAAGAAATTAGAAAAATAATAGGAGGTTGGAGCGCTTAGAAAAGGATCAGAAAAATTGATTAAAGAGGTTCAAAAATACAAGGATTGAAATTTTTTACAGTATATACTTGAATGATGAGAGCCCTGGTGGAAAAGAAAATTTAATTTGAAGAGAAAAGTCCAAAATTGGATGTTTATGGACTCAATTGGATTTTATTGAAGGTTTAATTGAATTTATAGAGGGTTTGATTGCAAGGAAAATTGATTTTAAGTCAATTTGGGCTTTAATTGGAAGAAATTAAAGTTCTGGGGTCAAATTATAATTTTTAAGAGTTGATTTGGTTAAATCAGGGGCTTAATTGCATAAATATTGAAATTTAATGGCCAATTAGGGACTTAATTGAGAAAATCCAAAACCAAGGACCAAATTGGAAAAGGCGCGTAAATAGAGGGCCTGTAATTGATCGATTCATGGACCAAATTGAAGAAATTGGAAGTTTATTAATCAATTGAGGGTCAAAATGCACAAATTCAAAACCAAGGACTAAAGTGAAAAACGAGGCCAACTATAGGAGCGGCTACTGAAATTGGCAGGGATGCAATTGAATTAATTCTTAAAATCCAAATTACATTGTGAGGACTTAAAAGAACAAAGGGTAAATTAAGGACTGATTTGGAAAAAATGTGTTGGCGCCACATTTAAATGAAACGGCGCGTTTTGTATAAAACGACGTCGTTTCATGTTAAAAAAAAAAAGCAGAACAATGTCGTTTTGAGCGACGTTGTTCTTCTTTCTCCTTCCCCCGGACGTGCAGCAGGGGAAGGTAGGCAGTTTTCTTCCTCTTTCTTCATTAATGCCTGCGAACCGCGTGCCCTGCAGAAGACTTGAAACTCCAAGCACCTTGATGATGAGAAGTCAGGGGTGCCGTGCCTTGCCAACCACGCCCACTGGCCAGCCAACCCGACGCCGTGGCAGGGCTGCAAAGCCCTGCTCCCCATGCGCTGCGATAGGGTGGCAATAAGGACGCCCCCGCTCCCTTTTGCCCTATAAATACCGCCCCAACGCCAGCACGCGAGAGGGGAGAAAAAGGAGGGGAGACGCAAAGAAATAAAAAAACAAAAAGAGAGAAAGGAGAATGAACCGAAGGGAGGAGAGAACAAACCGAAAAGAAAAAAAGTGAACCAAGAAGGAGAGGGACTGTGAGGGTTAGAGGAAAAGTAAAACGAACCAAACGGGGAGAGAAAAAAAAAATTGACCGAGAGGGACAGTGAGAGGTAAAGGAGAGGGGACCTTGAGAGTTAAGGAAAAAAAAACTAACACTGGAGGAGGTCAGGATTTGAAAAGCCATATCTAAACAGAACCAAAGGGAAAGGAAACATAGTAGAAGAAGAGGAGGAAGAAGGAGGAGGGAAGAGCAGGAGCCTTTTTTTTTACCACTTGAAACAGTAACACCGCTGCTTGGGAGTCGTCTTCCATGAGCCATGACACCGCCACCGGCCTCCACCGTAGCACCACCAGTAGGGCACCGCCTCCTCCGCACCAGGTACACTTTTCTTCCCCCCTCACTTCGTTAGTTGGCTACGCTTCCTCCTGCATGCAGAACATTCGTTCTGCATGCAGGAGATGGGAGGGGGGAAATAATTCCCCCCTCTCGTGGGTTTTCCAATGCTGGGCCAGGCCGGTTCTGGCCCAGCATTGATGGGTTCCTTTCACTGGGCCAGGCTGGTTCTGGCCCAGTTCTGATGTGTTTGTGGGCCATACTAATTCTGGCCTAGCCCTGCTGTCTGGGCCAGGTCTGGCCCAAACAAAAATAGGAGATTTTGTTGGGCTGAGATCGGCCCAACCCTTTTGGGGCTGAGTCCGGCCTAGTTAGTTGGGTCGGCCCAGCCCAGCCCACCTAGTATTATATATTATAATGTTTTTATATTATTTATATATATAGATATATAAAAAAAATAAAAAAAATTCTGAAAAATCCTTAATAACAATTTGTTGATTTTCCTGCATTTTTTTTTTATCAAAATTGCTTAATATTGATTTGAATTTTTATACCGTAAAATACAAATCCAATATTAAAATACCCGGTTTTCATCAAGACATCAAAAAATATATAAAATAAAAAATGTTTTGTTGTTTTTTTTTAATTCTGAAAAATCCTTAAAAAAAAATTTGTTGATTTTCCTGCATATTTTCATCAAAATTGCTTAATATTGGTTTGTATTTTTATACCGTAAAGATACAAATCCAGTATTAAAATACCCGGTTTTTGTCAAAACATCAAAAATATATATATATATATATATATATATATATATATATATATATATATATATATATATAATATAATGTTTTCATGCATACGACCTAGTCTCTCCAAAATAAAAATAAAAATCATCACATCATATTTTCATACAACAAAAAGAGATTTCAAAATATATATATATATATATATATATATATATATAATATAATGTTTTCATGCATACGACCTAGTCTCTCCAAAATAAAAATAAAAATCATCACATCATATTTTCATACAACAAAAAGAGATTTCAAAATATATATATATATATATATATATATATATATATATATATATATATATTAGCATGCACTTTGGCTTTAACAACAAGTTTGCTAGAGCCATGAGAACTAGGCCAATATTTCAAAAAAATTTAAAAAATCTTTTTGTCTTCTTTTAGTATATGGGATTACGAATTTATACGTAAAACGTATTCCTGATATTAAAAATATAGTTTCATATAGACATTAGAATAGTTAGGTTTTTACTGAGGAGGATTTCTCTTGAACCATAGACAGACCAATAACTAGAAATATAATAACACCTTAGCTTTTATCAGACAATCAAACAATGCAGCTTACCTTAGGTAAGGCGTATTTGGGATGCTAATACATTCCCTTTGCGCAATCAGTCCTCGTACCCGATCTCTGAGACCAGTTAGGGTTCTTAGTGACCAAAATACTAGGTGGTGACTCCCATTTCATTTTCCACCGATAAACGACAAGAATTTCTTGTCTCCCTTTATTTGCCAGATAAAGATAGATATACATATTTACATTTTACATTGAAGTGGAATATTCGCCGCGACGCCGCACACATGCGACACTCTTTTCCCAACAGGTTACTTATGAATCTCTTCCCTGTTTTTGCAAGAGATGTCGGGTTATTGGCCATTCTGCTAATGCATGCAACAGGGATCCCAAGAAACGGCCTCATACAGCTCCTACTGGCCCTGATTCTGGTAGCCCATCTGAAGAGACTGTTGCTGTGGAGAAGCAACATCCATATAGTGCATCTCCTCCTACTAATCCTCCTGTTGATCCTATGTTCACAGAGGCTGTCACAGTTGGTGACATTCAATCTCAGTCTCCTGACCGTAAAAGGTTTAAAACTACAGTTGTAGTGCCCCTTGGGACCAAGCAATCTGCTACTCCAAAGGTAATGCAGCTTTCTGAAGATGGTGACCCTTCTGCTGTGGAGCCTCCCAAGAGGCAGTACTTGACTAGGAGCAGGGCAGCTGCCACCGCCAAGGCACCTACTGTAGCTTCAAAGCTCCTGAGCAGTTCTGATGACACTACTCCCTCGTCCACTTTTTGATTTCTCTGTCTGTATTGTGGATCTATATTTGCTTAGGAGTTTTCTCCCCTTTATGCTTTTATTTGTTTGCTACTTTCTTGCAGCTCGTTATCCCTACTTTTATGCAGGTTCCCTGCTAGTTTTTCATTTGCAGATGTGCATGATAGTTTGATTGGCTGGCCTCTTAAGCTTGTTGCTGGTTTAGCTGGCCTGTGCAAATTTTCTGCTTCGCTTGTTTGTGCCTTGCTCTGCTGCTCTTTGCAGTCCTGTGGTATATAGCTGTGCTTACTCAGTGCAGCTCTGCTGGATATTTTCTATGCAGCTATGCTATTTGGCTTTGTGTTGTCTGCTGGAGTTCGTTTGTATCTGCTTGCTATGCAGGTCTTGTTCTCTCAATGTTGCAGGCTCGTTCTGCTGCTGGTTATATCTTTTGGCATCCTGTAGCTTGTGTTTTGTTTTGTATCAGCTTTGTGGGAGTCTGTTCCCGTAGTCTTTTGTTTTTGGGAGCCTATTCCCTTTCTTGGTGTTGGGTTGTGCTGGCTTTTTGGATTTTATATCTATTTGCAAATTATTCTATGCTTTGTTTGCCCTGCTTGATTTGGGGTTTATCCTCTGTTTCCAGGGAGTCTGTTCCTTGTTATTGTATATACTTGTACAGTTAACTTGCTAGTTTCCAGCGATGTTTTATTTTAATCTATTAATACAATTACATTTGATAAAAAAAAAAAAAAAAGCTCTCAGTCAATCAAGAAAGAGCTCTCAGTAGTCTATTCACGCCTTGTGAGAGAAACAAGAGAGATAAGCTCTCCTTCCCCACGGGAACAGTTTCTTTTGTGCATGGCGCCAGTTGAAATTTGAATTTCCAGTTACTGTAGCTTTCCCCCTCTCCTACTTTTCTTCTGCTCTCCTCTTCTCCATGGCCAAGAACAAGCGAAAGCCTACTTCCCGCCGACCCCCTGTGCAATCCCAACAAGAATCTCTAGTAGACCTACCCGATAACTTTGTTCTTGCGTTACCAGCACCTCCCCCTACAACTCTCCCCCCCTCCCCTTTGTTACCCACCCCCCCACAGCGGTGGCCGGTGGGTCCAGTCCTGACAAATACTTGATCTATGTTGAGGAAGGGTCTGCTCCCCAACAGATTGTATCTTCCCCTTCTATCCCCGATCATGTGCTAGTAGAGGACTGTCTCGAGGGTTTTGTTGGGTTGTTGCCATTGCATGTGCAGAAAATGGACATCACCAACCATTGACTATTGGCAGCCACCTTTGTTGAAGAAGAGTGGGAGTTTGGCAGCCACCAATGTTGACAACAAAGCAAGAAGAGCTGCCATGAAATGCCTATAAATAGAGGCATTTTGTGAGAGCAAAATGTGAGGGTGTGAGAACGTGAAGAGAAGAGAAGAAGAGAGAAAGAGGAGCTGCTGCCATGGGCAGCAGCCCTGCTGCCATATGCAGCAGAGTGTGTGAGCTGGGAGTTGAGTGATCCTCCTCTACATGTATTTATTGTAACTCTTTCTCTATCTCTAATACAATGACTCTCTCCCGTGGATGTAGGCGGTTTTGCCGAACCACGTTAAATATTGTGTCAGTGTGCTTTAGCCTCCTATGAGCAATGATCAGTACACCACCGGTCCGCGCATGGGGTGTCGGAATTCCCCAACAATTGGTATCAGAGCACATGGTTTAAAGGGGTGTTTGATTTTGCTCAAAAATGAAAGTTGTCAAAATTGAGTTTTGACCATACCACTATGTAGAGGAGGAAGAGACGAAGCCACTGTTGAAAACCGCGTCGAAATCGGACGTCGGAATCTTCCTCACGCGCCGTCACGCGCCGGTGAGGAGACTGCCCACGCGCACAGACGCGCGCCACGCGTCACACGCGTCATCTTCGCCCGGATGGGCTGACCCGACCCGAATACCAGACGACCCGACCCACGTGCCAGACCCGGATAAGGATGACGTCATCCTGACATCATCATGACGCCAGCATACACAGTCAGCATGCCATGTCAGCGTCCAGTAAGCAGACACGTCAGCACAGTGGGACCCACCTTCCTTGTTCATTTCAGAGGAAGTGGGTGGTCTACTACTAATTCTCTCTTGCTAGCCAGTTGTTGACGTTGGTGTTGTGCATTCCTCATGCTATTGACGTCTGTGTGCTGTATGGGTTGAGAATGATCTTAACCATTGTTGCAGGGTTGTTGTCTTGATCTAGCTGTCAAATGAGTTGGCTGGTGACACAACCAAAAGATTGATGTCTTCTCCCAACTGTAGGAGTGTCAAGGTAATAAATAACTCAACAAGACTGGGGTCGAACCACATAGAGGTTAACTATAATAATAATAATAATAAGTTGAAGAGAGCTTTGAGATGTGATATTGATATAAGGATTAAAAAATGATAAAAACAATTGTCAAGGTTAGAGGATCCACTAATGATATTTCAAACAAGTATAGTATAAACTCTTATTACTCAACTGGAAACCACACACAAAGGAGGTTCCAATCGGATTATAAATTGTTAACATGATTACATTAGTTATCTTATTTGAATAATGCTAATACTTGTAAATGTTGTCAGGTATTCATGATTATAACTTATGTTAACAATAAATCAAGTTCCTTTCATAGCACAGGTGTCAGTTATACCATACAATTTGAGGTATGAAAGTGCCAAGTATTTGTTGTACTAAGGTTATACAACATAAATCTAGATTAATCATTTAACAAGCAAAGTATTAAGAGTGAATAAGATAACAAATACAAAACATGTTAGTATCAAACATTAAAGTCCATGTTGAGTTTACACTATACTATACCTATTCTTACACCATTAGTATAACCTTTTCACCTTGACATAATAAACTTAGCTAAACATAATGAAGAAGAAAAACATTAATAAACAAGATAAGAACATAAATAAGATATAAATTAACTAAGTAAAGGAAAGGAAATGAAAAGCATAAACAAGAGATTAATATAAACAAAACTTAAGCATTACAAAAATATAAAGAGAGCAAGAACATGATATTGATCTGAAAACCAAGATGTCTAAATACATGGCAAATGCCTCCTTTTATAGGCCAAAATTTGAAACTATTGATTTGATGACTAATTGTTGAGTGGGTGGTCACATCTTGACTTGGTGACAATTCTTCTTGTCTGAACAAAACATCATTGCTAACATCAGAATTTGAAGAGATTGCCCCCATGCAAGTTCTAGGAAATTGTCTCAACTTTCTAACAACAAAAGAATTAGTGCATTTGGACTTCTAGAACTCGAGATATAGGCTGAACACTGAATAGTGTTTGGGCTGCAGGACAGATTTTGACTTCTCCGTTGTTGCTAAGATTTGGACTTCCAAACAGCAGAATTGAGTCTTTCACTCCCATAAATGCTTTAAACCTATGTCTTAGCTTTCTAACTATATAAACCAAATTGAAATCCAAGATCTACAGCTTCAGATATGACCCAATGACTAAAGAGTGTTCCAGTTTGGACTGAACCAGCATCTCTTTTCTAAGCTTAACCCTCTCTTTGTCTTCTCAATTTAAGTAGTTAAACTCATCAATCAATCCTTTGATTTATATGATAGACCTGCATTTAAGATGAATATTTACCATAAATTAAAGGTATCTTATACTATCAGACTTGTTATTATAAAACATGTTTTAGTTAAGGAGTTATTGATGCTTTAAGTGCAAAATGATTATATAAAACCTTGATAAAAATGCACTTTTAAGTACTAATCACACCCCCCAACCAGCTTATTACTAGTCCCTAGTAATCAAAGCGTTAAAATAGAAAAACAATTTGCAAGTTCCATAAAGCAAGACTTTCATCATTCAACTTCCATTAATCTATCCAAGTAAACAAACTCTCATTAAATTTATATATCTGCTTCATACTTCTTAAACAATATATTAATAAACCTCCGTTTTGTGCTCAATATATCAACACATAGTTATGGGGCTTTACTTGGAAGAAAACAAAATTTTTTTTCTAATGTTTAAGGTAACTTCCTTGGGTTGAGATTATTATCTTTTTTTTTTAATATATATACATATAACTTAAAACACAATGCATCTTTAACTCATGTAACGAGCTTTCGGCTAATGACTCCCAGACCAATTGGTCTTAGGGCATTAGGTGTTGAGACACCCTTACGAGCTTAGTAACTCGGGTTGCAGATACTGATACGTAGATAGTGCAATGTTTGATTCCCTTAAACTTTTCTCCTTAACCCATGTAATAAGCGTTGGGCCAATAGCTCCCAAGTCAGTTGACTTTAGGGTATTAGGTATTAAAACACCCCTTCGGGCTTAATTGCTTAGGTTAGGGAGGTTACGAAACCAAACTTATCTACGTTTTTATTATCATCTATTTTTTTTAATTAATTTTTTTTAATTTGCAAATTATATGCTATCCCTTTTTCTTAGTTGTTACCTTTAACAAATATAGTTAAAAATCCGAGGAGAGGTCAGACAGAACCAGTCCAAGTGTTTGTTGATGAACAATTTCAATTATCTTAGAGGCTGAACTGGGTTCTTCTTAATTCATAGAACTTGTAGCCTCATGTCTTAGCTTTCCAACGAGACTAATCTCATTTGAATCGGAGTTCTATAACTCTAGATATAGTTAAAAATCTGAGGAGAGGTCAGACAGTAACAGTTCAAAAACGAGACAGTAACGGTTGGACAGTAACAGTCCAGGTGTTTGTTGATGAGCAATTTAGACTATCTTAGAGGTAGAACTGGGTCCTTCTTAATTCATAGAACTTGTAGCCTCATGTCTTAGCTTTCCAATGAGACTAATCACGCTTGAATCGGAGTTCTATAACTCCAGATATAGTTAAAAATCTTAGAAGAGGTCAGACAGTAACAGTTCAAAAACGAGACAGTAATAGTCCAAGTATTTGTTAATGATCAATTTTGACTATCTTAGAGGCAGAATTGGGTTCCTGTTAATCATAGAACTTGTAGCCTCATGTCTTAGCTTTCCAACAAGACTAATATTGCATTAATCGGAGTTCTATAACTTCAGATATAGTTAAAAATTTGAGGAGAGGTCAGACACTAATAGTTCAAAAACGAGACAGTAACAGTCCAAGTGTTTGTTGATGAGCAATTTAGACTATCTTAGAGGCAGAACTGGGTTCTTCTTAATTCATAGAACTTGTAGCCTCATGTCTTAGCTTTCCAACGAGACTAATCACGCTTGAATTGGAGTTCTATAACTCAAGATATAATTAAAAATCTTAGGAGAGGTCAGACAATAATAGTTCAAAAATGAGACAGTAACAGTCCAAATGTTTGTTGGTGAGCAATTTCGACTATCTTAGAGGTAGAACTGAGTTCTTCTTAATCATAGAACTTGTAGCCTCACGTCTTAGCTTTCCAACAAGACTAATCTTGTTTGAATCGAAGTGCTATAACTCCATATATAGTTAAAAATTTGAGGAGAGGTCAGACAGTAACAATTCAAAAACGAGACAGTAACAGTTGGATAGTAACAGTGCAAGTGTTTGTTGATGAGAAATTTTGACTATCTTAGATGCTTAACTGGGTTCTTCTTAATTCATAAAACTTGTAGCCTAATGTCTTAGCTTTCCAACGAGACTAATCTCGCTTTAATTGGAGTTCTATAACTTCAAATATAGTTAAAAATCTGAGGAGAGGTCAGACAGTAACAGTTCAAAAACGAGACAGTAGCAGTTGGACAGTAACAGTCCCAAGTGTTTGTTGATGAGCAATTTTGACTATCTTAGAGGCAGAACTGGGTTCTTCTTAATTCATAGAACTTGTAGCCTCAGGTCTTAGCTTTCCAAGAAAGGAATGATAACTGGGGTTGGACAAAGAACGACAATATTAATGGGTGAAATGAGAAAAACATTAAATATTAAGAAATGACTTAAAGAAAGACTTATTGGTTGTTGATATGGCTATTATAAAACATATCCTTGAGTGAGGAAAATTTATGAGATAAAGCTGTGATTTGCAGGAGGGACCATAGGCGTGGTGCAGCAGCAGCAGCACCAGGGGAGCACGAGTAGAACTTCTATTGCAGGTAGGTGATCCGCACCTATACTTCCTAGTTAAATTCTATAATTTAATATGTTATTGATGTGATATGTGAATTACCGAACGTTGGATATTAGAAGAAAGGAGGAAGAGTTTGCGTAATGATGCTGATATTTTGGATAGTATTCTGAATGTATGTGTATTCAAGGTGAACGGTTGTTATGTGAATTGCCAAGTGATGAAATTATCGTTGACAAAGAAATATGAGAAGTGTGATTTGGGGCATGAACTAGCATACATTTAGTGTATGTTAGGATCCCAGGTAAGGGGATCACCATGTTTGGACTTATATACATTTAGTATATGTTAGGATCCCGGATAAGAGGATCAATCATGTATTGGCTAGCATACATTTAGTGTACGTTAGGATCCCCGATACGGGGATCGATCATGTATTGGCTAACATACATTTAGTGTATGTTAGGATTCTGGGTAAGGGGATCAAGATGTATTGACTAGCATACATTTAGTGTATGTTAGGATCCCGGGTAAGGGGATCACCTTCATCGACTCCTACGGGGTGATGATGATATTAGTGAAATTGGTATCGGTAATGTGTTAAGCGGAAATAATCATGGGTGGTTTTATGAGATCTTGAATGGAGGTTGATAATGGAAGATGAAGTGGTTTTCAGTAGTTGAAGGAGAAAAAATCTCCAATGAAAACCAAAAGGAAGAAGTGAATAAAATATGAATGCATGTTTGCCTTTTTAAATTGCTGGATATTTGTATTGCTATATTATTGTGATATTAATATTTCAATAATATGTATTTTGTTTTCAGTATCATCGCATGCACGACAAGAGTATATTCTAGCTTAGGTTCACTTTTTGTAATTTAGGTTCTAGGGAGTACTGTACCCTTGTATTTGGTAATATTACAACTTTTTTTTAACTCAATTTGTATAATTGATGTTTAAACTTGAATAGATGAATTTAATTCTGTAGTTTGTATAACTATATTCCATGTATGCATGTTTATATCTTTATCCATTCATAATGATAATTGTTGTACAATGTATATCATAAACATTGTGGTTGATATGAATGATGATGTTTGTGGGATTGAGACCCAGGATGATTGGGTTGAATTTAGTTATGAGATGTGGTTTATTAAAAGTGTAAACAGGTCGTATATCGATAACTTGGGACCTCCCAGTATAAGGGAGATTCTATCGAAATTTCGGTAGACTTTAATACAAATACCATGAATATATATATATATATATATATATATATATATATATATATATATATATAAATTAGTCACTCTATTTATCAGTTAACATGAGATCGTTGCTTTAATCCGGATAAGGGGATGTTACATTTGGTATCAGAGCTCAGGTTGTTATTCCGGGGATAGGAATTAGTATAAGGTTTTGAAACGTGGTTCAGAATGGTGAGAACAAGGCAAGGAGCCAGGATTGATCCATTCCCAGTTCGGGGAAGTGATTAGAGTCTTCATTATAAAAGTGATACAGATTGAGATCCCTTGACAGACACTTCCTCTCATGTACCTGCAACATCAGTATACTCTGAAAGGGGCGAGTCAGTGAGACGTAGAGGTGATTTGTTGTCCCGTCAGGCTGGGGTAACAATGCCCGATGTATCAGACATATAGGGGGAGATAATATACCCCTATCAGTGGCACTGGTAGTCGGGTCAAACCCATTTTTTGGATCCCACTTCTATGGATCATATAGTGAGAGCTGTAGCAATAGAAATGGTAGTGGGAGCCTTCAGTACTGCTCCTAGATCAGGGGGAGTAGTCACCATAGTGTAGTGGGTGAGGTGTATGAGAGGGAGGGGTTGTATGACTTACTGCGGTGAAGAAGATGTTGAGGTTGTTGGGCTTTGGCTAAAAAAAAGGAAAAGAGTTATGAATCAGATGTAGGTGCCAGAGATTTGATAGTATTTATATAAGGGTAAAACTATATATCGGAGGGTTAGAATTGAGGGTTGAGCTTTTGTCGTTAAAGTAATATGATTTTGACTTGAATTTGTGCATGGCTTGGCTAAGTAAATATAAGGCATAAGTGGATTGTTTCATCAAGACAGAGACAATCCAAGGAATAGGTGAAAAAAAAGAGAGTAGTGATTAAAGGGGAACGAAAAGATATTCCAAGTTATGTAATCTCAGTCTTGGTGGCTAGAAAGTTACTGAGGAAGGGTTGTTTTGCTTGGTTAGCCCATATAAGAGAGCAAGAAAAGGGTAGTATAGATTTGGCTAGTATTCCCGTTGTGAGGGAGTTTCGAGATATATTCCCAGAAGAGTTGCCTGGATTACCTCCCGTAGAGAAATTGAAGTTTCCATAGAAAACTATTCCAAGAATTTCTCTTGTAGCCTAGTCTTCTTATAGGAAGGCACTTATGGAATTGGCTGAACTGAAGGTCCAGCTTCAGGAATTGTTAGAAAAAGGCTTCATTCAGCCTAGTAACTCACCCTGGGGAGCTTCAGTATTGTTTGCAAATAAAAAAGAAGAAGGATGGCACATTTCATTTGTGCATTGATTATCGTCAAAGGAATAAAGTGATGGTGAAGAACAAGTACCCCTTTCCCACGAATAGATAATTTGTTTGATTAGTTGAAGGGTGCTAAGGTGTTCTCTAAGATAGAGTTGAGATCTGGATATCATCAGTTGAGAATCAAGGAACAAGACAGACAAAAGACTGCATTCCGAACCCGTTATGGACATTACGAGTTTTATTTTTTGTGATGCCTTTCGGGTTAACCAATGTTCGGCCATGCTGATGGACTTGATGAATCGGGTGTTTCGGCCTTACCTGGACCAATATGCGGTGGTATTTATTGACGATATCTTGGTGTATTCAAGCTCTTACTTGGAGCATGAACAACATCTAAGGGTTGTGCTACAAACTGTAAGGGAAAATCAATTATATGCAAAGCTGAATAAGTGTGAGTTTTGGCTCAAAAAAGTAGTATTTTTTAGGCCATGTAATATCCATAGAAGGAATATTTGTGGATCCAAGAAAGGTTGAGGCCGTGTTGAAATGGGAAAGGCCTACCAACGTGACAGAAATCTAGAGTTCTTGGGTCTTGCTAGGTATTATAGGAGGTTTATTGAGGAGTACTCCACCATATCATCACCTTTGACTAAGCTGACCCTCAAGGAAGTTAGGTTTGTTTGGTCGGAAGGTTGTGAAGCGAACTTTTGAGAACTGAAGGAGAGACTCACTTCTCCTCCTATGCTAGCCCTTCCATCAGAGACAGAAGGGTTTGTGGTATATAGTGATGCCTCGAAAAGGGGTCTAGGATGGGTGTTGATGCAACATGGGCGTGTGATTGCTTATGCATCAAGATAGCTAAAGTCGCATGAGGTGAATTAACCAATAAAAGTTTGCCTTAAGAGTATGGAGACATTGTTTGTGTGGGTCACAAATTTAAATCTTTACAAACCATAAAAGTTTGAAGTATTTGATGTCACAGAAGGAGTTGAATATGTGACAAAGAAGATGGGTAGAGTTAATAAAAGATTACGATTGTGTGATTGACTACCATCCTGGTAAGGCTAATGTAGTAGCCGATGCATTGATTAGGAAGGGAAAAACAGTGATGAATGATATAGAGATTAAGGAACAGGGAAGTATAGTGGAATTGAAGAAATTAGGTTTGTGGCTAAGTGTGGGGCTTGAGGGATCATTATTAGCTCGTTAAAGATCCGATATGTGCTTTGAGACGAGGTCTTGGTGGCTCAACAGGTAGATGAAAAAAGTAAAGGATATCAAGGAGAGTGTAAACCAGGATATAGAGAAAGTATTCCAAATGTTATCTGAAGGGCTAATAGCTATGGCTAGATGAATTTATTTGCCTGATCATAAGACTTTGAAGGATGAAGTATTAAGAGAAGCTCATGAATTCCGATTTGTTACTCATCCTGAAAGTATGAAGATGTATAAAGATTTAAGGGAATACTACTGGTGGCCAAATATGAAGAGGGAAATAGCAGAATTTGTGTCGAACTGTGGGATCTGTCAACAAGTAAAGATAGAACACCAAAGACCTGCAGGGGATTTACAGTTATTGTTGATTCCAGAATGGAAATGGGAGGATATTTCTATAGATTTTGTGATGCAATTACCTAGGGGAAAGAAGGGGAATGATGCCATATGGGTGGTTGTGGATCGACTGACCAAAAATCTGTTTTGTTTTTTCCTATGAAAATGACTGATTCGGTGGATAAGCTAGCAAAATTATATGTAAATGAAGTAATCAAACTTCATGGAGTGCCAGTGTCGATTATGTCGGATCAGGATCCAAGGTTCACGTCGATGTTATGGCCTAGCTTACAACAATCATTGAGGACAAAATTGAATCTAAGCACAACATTTCATCCTCAGACGGATGGTCAATCAGAAAGGACCATTCAAACTCTTGAGGATCTCCTGGGGTCCTGTGTACTGGAATTCGAAGGGAACTGGTAAGATCTCCTGCCATTGGTGGAGTTTACTTATAATAATAGCCATCAGGGGGATCAGAGAGAGGGTGAAGGAAGCCCAGGATAGACAAAAAAAAAAGTTATGCAGATAACCGAAGAAGGCCTTTAGAATTCCAAGTGGGGGATAAGGTATTTTTGAAGGTGGCACCATGGAAAAGCATCATTCGATTTGGAGTAAAAGGGAAATTAGCTCCGAGATATATTGGCCCTTTTGAGATTAAGGAAAGAATCAGACCAGTTGCCTATCGTTTAGAGTTGCCTGCATATTTGGATAAGATTCACAATGTGTTCCATGTGTCATTGTTGTGAAAGGCCATGATAGACCCCTCACGGGTATTGCCACTCGATCCTATAAAGATTAAAGGGGATCTAACCATGGAAGCTAAGCCTGTCAAGATCTTGGATCGAGATGTGAAGGTGTTAAGGAATAAGAGAGTTCCCTGGTGAGAGTATTGTGGAGAAACTCTCGAATAGAAGAAGAAACATGGGAAAGAGAATCCGAGATGAAGCAAAAGTTCCCGCATTTATTCTTCGACATAGGTACATAACTTAAATTTCGAGGACAAAATTTCTATTAGGAGGGGAGAATGTAAAACCCGAGGAAAAATAAAGGTTGCTTAGAATGCAAACTAACTACATGAGAAATAAAAGTGAAGAAATTCATGCATATGGTTAAATAAAAACGGGAATTCAGAAATTTTTGGATATAAGTTTCTGGACGAAATATTTTGAGACATTATAAATCAACCCGAAAATATTGAGGGTTGGATTAAATTAATAAAAATAAACTAAACTAAAAGTTGTGGGGTGAAATTATAAGAAATGTAAAGAGGTATAACTTAATTATAAGAAAAAAAAAAGATGTGGGGGCCTAAATGCAAATAAGAAAAATTATAGAGCATAAATACTCCTATTCTCACAAAAAATTTGCAGCAACCGTAAGGAAAGAAAAGAGGGAGTTTTTGTATCCATTCTTGCAAAATCAAGAGAGAAACACCAAAATTTCAAGAACCCATCCAAGATTAAGGGTTTATAGATGGAATAAACACTTGTGGGCAAGGGATTAACAAGAAAAATTGAACAAGAAGAGAAGATGGAAGGCTGGCTGTCATTAGATAAGAAAGGAGGGAGTTGAAAATCTTTAACTGGTTGAAGATCGAAACCTTAATTTGTACCGGGTAAGGTGTTCTAAACATGATCTTATAAGTCATTTTAAATTCGATGATGAATTGATGCCTTGATGTGAATTAAAGATTAGGGTTCCTAGACTTGAATTGGAGGGAAGTATTTGTTGTTAAAATTAAGTTAATTTATGTGTGGTATGTGATTGGGGATGTGAAATCATGATAATTTACCCAGAAAATATAGTTTGTGAAAGTTATGTGTGAAGGGAAGGGGGGTGACGAATCTGGACAGACTCGTCTCTTGACTTTCAGTAAGATTTCGGATAGGAGGATGAGGGAATCAGAACTAGGTTCTTTTTAATTCATAGAACTTGTAGCCTCATTTCTTAGCTTTCCAACGAGACTGATCTCGCTTGAATCGGAGTTCTATAACTCCAGATATAATTAAAAATCTGAGGAGAGGTCAGACAATAACAGTTCAAAAACGAGACAGTAACAGTCCAAGTGTTTGTTGATGAGCAATTTTGACTATTCTAGAGGCTGAACTGGGTTCTTCTTAATTAATAAAACTTGTAGCCTCATGTCTTAGCTATCCAACGAGACTAATCTCGCTTGAATCGGAGTTCTATAACTCCAGATATAGTTTAAAATCTAAGAAGGGTCAGACAGTGACAGTTCAAAAACAAGACAGTAACGGTTGGACTATAACAGTCCAAGTGTTTATTGATGAGCAATTTTGACTATCTTAGAAGCAGAACTGGGTTCTTCTTAATCATAGAACTTGTAACCTCATGTCTTAGCTTTCCAACGAGACTAATCTCGCTTGAATCGGAGTTCTATAACTCCAAATATAGTTAAAAATCTGAAGAGAGGTCAGACAATAACAGTTCAAAAATGAGACAGTAACAGTTGGACAGTAATAGTCCAAGTGTTTGTTGATGAGCAATTTTGACTATCCTAGAGGCAGAACTGGGTTCTTCTTAATTCATATAATTTGTAGCCTCATGTCTTAGCTTTGCAACGAGACTAATCTCGCTTGAATTGGAGTTCTATAACTCCAGATATAGTTAAAAATCTAAGTAGAGGTTAGACAGTAATAGTTCAAAAACGAGACAGTAACAATCCAAATATAAAGAAAGGAATGATAACTGGGGTTGGACAAAGAACAACAATATTAATGGGTGAAATGAGAAAAATGTAAAATATTAAGAAATGACTGAAAGAAAGACTTATTGGTTGTTGATATGGTTATTATAAAACATATCCTTGAGTGAGGAAAATTTATGAGATAAAGCTATGATTTGTAGGAGGGACCACAGGCGTGGTGCAGCAGCAGCAGCAGGGGAGCACGAGTAGAGCTTCTATTGCAGGTAGGTTATCCGCACCTATACTTTCTAGTTAAATTCCATAATTTAATATGCTATTGATGTGAGATGTGAATTACCGAACATTGGATATTAAAAGAAAGAAGGAAGAGTTTGCGTAATGATGTTGATATTTTGGATAGTATTCTGAATGTATGTGTATTCAAGGTGAACGGTTGTTGTGTGAATTGTCAAGTGATTGTATGTGTATTCAAGGATCAAGATTTATTGACTAGCATACATTTAGTATATGTTAGGATCCCATGTAAAGGGATTACCATGTATTGACTAGTATACATTTAGTGTATGTTAGGATCCCGGGTAAGGGGATCAACTTGCATCGACTCCTACGGGGTGATGATGATAATAGTAAAATTGGTATCGGTAATGTGTTAAGCGAAAATAATCATGGGTGGTTTTATGAGATCTTGAATGAGGGTTGATAATGGAAGATGAAGTGGTTTTCAGTAGTTGAAGGAGAAAAAATCTCCAATGAAAACCAAAAGAGAGAAGTGAATAAAATATGAATGCATGTTTGCCTTTTTAAATTGCTGGATATTTGTATTGCTATATTATTGTGATATTAATATTTTAATAATATGTATTTTGTTTTCAGGATCATCGCATGCACGACAGGAGTAGATTCTAGCTTAGGTTCACTTTTTGTAATTTAGGTTCTAGGGAGTACTGTACCCTTGTATTTGGTAATATTACAACTTTTTTTAACTCAATTTGTATAATTGATGTTTAAACTTGAATAGATGAATTTAATTCTGTAGTTTGTATATCTATATTCCATGTATGCATGTTTATATCTTTATCCATCCATAATGATAATTGTTGTACAATGTATATCATAAACATTGTGGTTGATATGAATGATGATGTTTGTGGGATTGAGACCCAGGATGATTGGGTTGAATTGAGTTAGGAGATGTGGTATATTAAAAGTGTAAGCAGGTCGTATGTCAATAACTTGGGACCTCCCGATATAGGGGAGACTCCGTTGAAATTTTGGTAGACTTTAATACAAATACCATGAATAGATATATATATATATATAAAAAAAAAAAAATTAGTCACTCCATTTATCAGTTAACATGAGATCGTTGCTTTAACCCGGATAAGAGGATGTTACATCTGCAGTTTGATGTTCGGTGGAAATGTGTGGAAGAGTAATCACATGTTGGTCAAAGGATTCACGGATGGAATGACAATCGACTTCGATATGTTTTGTACGCTCATGGAAGATAGGATTAGCGGCGCTTTGAATAGCGCTTGTATTATCAGCATAAAGAGTGGAATGGTGTTGCAGAAAACCAAGTTCACCTAATAACCCACGAAGCCAAGTGAACTCAGAGCAAGCAGAAGACATAGCGCGATTTCAGACTCAATAGAGGACTTGGAAACTCTGTCTTGCTTCTTACTCTTCCAGGAAATGAGTGCATTGCCTAAAAACATGCACCAACCAGTAATAGAACGACGAGTATCTGCACAACCAGCACAGTCAACATCACTATACCCCACCAACCATAAGGAAGATTCCTTAGGAAAGAATAACCCGCGTGTAGAGGTGTCTTTCAGATATCGGATAATGCAACGAACAACGGCTAAGTGAAGATTTCAAGGTGCTTGCATAAATTGACTTACCTGCTGCACAACAAAAAAAATGTCAGGACGAGTAATTGTCAAATAGTTCAAACTCCTAACAAGTTATCGATACAAGGATGGATTGGATAGAAGATCGCCTTCCTTGTGACGAAGCTTAAGATTGACCTCCAAAGGAGTAAGAATAGAATAACCCAATTGGAGGCCAACTAATGAAATGACTTCCTCTGTGTATTTGTGTTGGTGTAACAATGTACCAGTCGGAGTAAGTTGCACCTCAAGGCCAATGAAGTACTGCAAGGGACCAAGATCTGTCATGTGAAAAGAGGCCTTGAGATGTTGTTGTAATTGTGTAAGTAACGCGGCATCCGAGCCAGCAATCACAATGTCATCAACATATACTAGAAGCAACACAATTCCTGCAGAAGTCTTGCGAAGAAACAAAGAGGAATCAAACTGACTCTAAGTAAAGTGCAAACCAAGGAGAGTAGAATGAAATTTATCAAACCATGCACGCGGAGCTTGTTTCAACCCATACAAAGATTGGCGCAACCGACAAACCACGTAGAAAGGTGTAGCAAACATGTCGGGAGGTGGAGACATAAATTTCTTCCTTCAAATCCCCATGTAGAAAAGCATTCTTCACGTCCATTTGTCGGAGAGACCACCCTTGTGACGCAGCAAGTGCCAAAATAGTTCGTGCAATAGTCATTTTGGCAACAGGTGCAAACGTCTCCTCATAATCAATACCATACTCCTGTCAATTTCCAAGGGCCACGAGACGGGCCTTATATCAATCTAGTGACTCGTTAGATCAAAACTTGATTAAGTATACCCATTTACAACCAATAGGTTTGACACCTGAGGGACAAGTCACAAGATCCCAAGTGTGATTGTCTTGGAGAGCTTGGATTTCTACTTGCATGGCTTGCTGCCAACATGCTTGATGGCTGCCTGAGTATAAGAGTGAGGAACAGAAATAGTGTCTGGAGTGGCAGTAAGCGAGGTATGAGAGAAACCATACCTATCTGGTGGATGTGTAACCCGGGTGGAACGTCGAAGTGTTAGAAGCGTAGAATCAGATGACGGATCAATGTCTGAAAGAGGTGTTGAAGGAGGACGTCTATGATACACCACACCTGGTTGAAAGTGCTTAATAGAAGAAGGTACATCATCAAAAGCAGGTAGAAGAGTAATAGAAGGATCAAAAATAACCTGAGATTGGAAGAAATATTGACTTTCAAAGAAAATCACATTTCGGGAGATCTGGAATTTGTTTGCATGAGCATCATAACAAACAAATCCTTTCTAAGTAGGGCTATATCCCATAAAAGCACATGTGACAAATTGGGCAGCAAACTTGTGACGATCAATAGGTGGCAAGTGAACAAAATAAACACACCTAAAAGTATGGAAGGATTGATGCTCGGGAGATATGCCAACTAATCAAAAATAAGGAGAATCATAATTTAGAGTTGAAGTAGGCAAACGATTGATCAAATAAACAGCAGTAGATAAAGCTTCTACCCAAAACTTAGAAGGTACAAGCAAATCAATTAGCAAAGTACGAACGACATCTAAGAGGTGACGATTTTTACGCTCAGCAACTCTATTTTGTTGAGGGGTATAAGGACAAGATCGTTGGGAAATAATCCCTTTTTGCTGAAGATAAGCCTAAAAGGAATGAGACATGTACCCCCCTAAGTCGGAGCGTAAGGTTTTGATACAAGATGAAACTGTGTCTTGACAAGCGTAACAATTTTTTGAAAAACAGAGAACACGTCAGCTTTAGAACAAAGAAAGTAGATCCAAGTAAAGCTACTATCATCATCGATAAACGTCACAAAATAGCGATACTGACCATGAGAAATAATAGGACTGACACCCCAAACATCAATATGCACAATCTCAAAACAAGTAGAAGCACGAGTACCATGCATAGGAAAAGGTAATGTTTTACTTTTACCAAGACAACAAGTAGCACAATTAAAAGAGGCAGGGGATGAAGAAAAGGAATTTTTAATGCCCAAATGACCATGTTTCAAAAGATGAGTCAAAACAACAGAATTAGGATGTCCTAATTTCTTATGCCAAACTTCATTATTATTGGCAGTAGCCGTACAAGCAAAAGAAACAGGAATAGGAATAGAAAACTGTAAAGGAAATAGACGTACCACTTTAGGCCCCTTCGCGATGACCGTCCCTGACACCAGATCCTGCACAAGACAACCACCACAAGAGAAATGAACATCACAATTATTATCCACCAATTAGCCAACAGAAATCAAATTGGTAGTTAAGCCAGGAGAGATAAAAACATTTCGAAATGAAGAACCCAAAATACCAACAGCAGTAATAGGAAATGTACTACCATTAGCAATCTGAATAGTTTGTGTGCCGCCATACTTACGAACATCATAGAGACCCGTTGGGCTACCAGTCATATGATTAGAGAGGCACCCAAATCAACAATCCAAGAAGAAATAGAGGTAAGATCTGTACCTTGGAGGCCTAAAGCCGAAAAAGCAGACACAATCATCTGCCGGACCATGGCAGGCGTGATAACAGAGGAATCAGAGCTTACAGTGGGAAGAGCAAAAGAAGACGAGGGCTGAATAGCAGCTTAAAAGGCTCGGGATTGGTGATTTTGAGGCCGCACAGTGCAATCTTTAATGAGATGCCCCTCTTTCTTGTAGTAGTTACAAATTTTCTTTAGACAGTTGCGAGCAATGCGACCGAACTCCTTGCAATTGAAACACTGCAACTTGTTCCTCCCTCTCCCCTGTGCTGCATAGGCTACATTCACAGCCTCAGAAAATGCCCTCTCAGAGGTCATACCTATCTGAGTGGATAAAAGTTGTTCCTCACGTAATAAATCTCCCAAGCAAATATCCATGGAAGGAACCGGATCACGATTCAATAAACTGGCTCAAATAGGCTTAAATTCAGGACGAAGCTTCATCAAAAATTGATCGCGTTGACGTTCAGCATGAACTGCTTGAAGAGTAGCGACTGCCGCAGTGGGAACTTTAAAATGAACAATAGCAGAATACTCGCTCCAAATGTTAATAAAACTAGAATAAAATTGCTCAATGGTCAAATTACCTTGAGTATAAGTGCTAATTTCCATCTCCAATTGGAATTTCCGAGCGCTGTGATCTTGGTGATAAATACGATGCAAATAGGCCCATATAGCTTGAGCCATAGTAAAACACTAAAGATTGGTGACAAGATGGGGCTCAAGCGTGCCCAATAGACAAGAGATAACATTAGCATCCTTCACCTCCCATTGGGCAAGTTCCTTCTCATCAGTGGGAACTAGAACAAAACTATCAAGGTGATGTGATAATTATTTGGCTTTCAAGAACATCTTAAATTGAAATTGCCACGTAGGAAAATTCTTTCCATTAAAGCGAACAATAGTATTGTCAAGAGACATGATGAAAACCACTGAAAAACAGCAATAAAGTCTAACCATAAACAACTGCAGACAGCCACTACAAGAGACACCAGAAGACATAGCAACAACAAACACCCACGACAAGAACATCATAAAAATCAGCAAGGCAAAGACAACAACAAAGACAACTTCAGACAGCCACTACAAGAGGCACTAGAAGAGGTAGCAACAGCAAACACCCACGACAAGAACACCAAAAAAATCAGCAAGCCAAAGACAGCAACTGACAACAAAAAAAACAGCAACTCACAGCTAAAAAAAAAACACCGACAGATATGAGGCCACAAAAAAATCCAAAAATCAGTGTAGTAGCTCTGATACCATGTCAAAATTGGTCTGAATACCCCTTCCATAAGGTTTTCCTTCATTATATAGAGAACTTAAATGTTATACAAGGTAAGTATTAGTGGCAGATTTCCAGTACTTAAATGATATACAAGGTAAGTAAACATTCCTAAAATAGCACAAATCAAATCCCTAAATTATCTCTGTAACATTTTGATTAATGAAAAGTGTTGCTACCCAATTTTTGACCCATGTTTTTGATAAAATTTCAGAAAAAATCAAAAAATAGCTAAAAAACAACGAAAACCCCCAAAAATTGCATTTTGATATATTTGCATTATTTTTAGCATTTTCAACGTCATCTCAGAAGAATTTAAATTTTCAAAGGTATTTGGAACGCGTTCAACTTTTAACGCGTAGATCACTGATTTTTCTTGTTGAGTTGACATTGATATTGCTCGCTTTTAAAAATACAAAAAAAAAGGAGAAAAAATCAAAATTTACAAAAAAAAGAGGAAAAGAAAAGGAAAGGAAAAGTTGAGGGACTAGGTTGAAAACCTAGCAAAACCTTTTCCTATAAATACCATGCTACAGTGAAAAATTGGGGGGGGGATTTATTCACGGGGGCGGAGGAAAATTTACAGACATGGGGGGCGGAGGAAATTTGGGGGAAGCAAAAAACCCAACCTAAATTTATCTATAGAGAAGCCGCCACCCCACCCTTTTGGGAGTTTTGAGTTTTGTTTAGTCCAGAACCAGTAAAAGCTCGGCTCTCCATTTTCCCTGCAAGAGGAGAACCCAAAAAACACCGTCCCTTTCTCTTTTACAAAAACAAACGGGAGAAAACCCCCTGGTAGATGATCCCCCCAGCTTTTTCCCTTTTGTTTTCTCTTCCCCCACATAACTTCTCCAGCCGCCAGCTCCCCTGGCCACATCTTCCCAACAAGTCAAAACCCCTTCCCTTCTCTGGTTTATCTCCAACTCGAAAAACCAGCCAAGGCCACCACAAAACAGAACCATTCCCCCATTGTCCTTTCCAGCTCCACCCGATAGAGACCGGCCACCGCTCCTTTCATCTCTGGACCGAACACAGCGGCAGCCTCCGCTGTTCTTCAGCTGCCCACCATTTGGGCAAACCAGCAGTGTCTCCGCAGCAGCGCCGTCCGAAGATCCAGCAGACCCAGCTCACCGAACAGCAGCAGCCAGCAACCTCTTCATCTCCCCCAACCGAGCCCGCCGACTGGACCTCCATTTCTATCTCCGCTTGCTAGACCCGACAAAAGCCTAGCAGCCGGCGGCCCCCTTAGTCTTGCCGCCACCTGAGGCGGATGAGAAGAAGAAGAAGCTCTCCCAACCACCACATTCATCATCGGCAGAAGGAAAATAAACAGAGAAGGGAGAAGGCGTTGGAACCGGACAGATCTAAAAAACAAAACCCATTGCTGTTTGTGCGTTTTCTTTCTGTTGCAGGTGACAGATTTCCTCACCGCCGGCAGGAAAAGGAAGAGGAGAGGAGGCTGTTACAGCCCCCCTGTTTCCCGGTTGTTTTCGCTGCGGCGCGTGAACCCACGCGCCGCCAGGGGCGGTGGCGCGTGGAGGAGACGCGCCGCCACTGTTCCAGCGCCCAAAAACCTTCCAGCCACTGTTCCTGCAGATTCCAAAGGGCTTCCCCGTAGTTTCCTGTTATTTTTTAGGAGTGGGTTCTGTAATTTTGGAATGTTAAGGGTTTGTTTGGTTAATTTTGATTTTTTATTTTATTTTGTAAACATGTAATTATGGGTGAGAAAATAGTAAAAAGGGATGTGTGTGTTTGTATTTTTTTTTTTTATGTTATTGAATTATAAAATAAAAAAGACAAAAAATTAATTGTTTAATTTGAATATGATTAAATATCTCAAGGATAAATAAAATCATGTTATATTTTCCATGAGAGTGTAAGAACATGTTTCTACACATATTCGGGGATTTAATAACTGATTTATTAAAACCTTAGAATTTAATTAATATTTTGAATTTTCAAATCACATCAAATCGCAAAGCAGCTTACTTCAGGTAGGGTGCGCTAGGGGTGTTAATACCTTCCCTAGCCACAACCAGTCCCTAACTCTCGAATCTTTGACAACGACCAGTAAATCCGGGTTTTCTAGTAACCCTCAATGAAATACTAGGTGGCGACTCCCAAATAACCAATCAAGCAAAAATAATGAAAAATCACCGAATCGCCGCGCGGGGGACGTGCGACAAAAAGGTTGACGAATCTGGACAAATCCATCTCCTAACCTTTAGAGAGAATTCGGGTAAGAGGATGAGGGAATTAAGATCAGGTTCCTTCATAGAAATTGTAGTTTTGAATGTTGACTAACTAAGGAAATTGGTCTTACTCAATTTAGAGCTATGGAACTCCAGTTATGAGTCACTAACCAAGACTGAGTCACTAACCAAGACTGAGTCATGATAGACCTTATAGGGTAGTAGGTTTGATTCGTTGACGAGAACTTTCGAGTGTCTTGGGGGCAGAACTAGGTTCTCCTCCCTTCAGAGAACTTGTATCCCCGTGTCTTAGCTTTCTAAGGAGACCAACCTTGCTTGAAACGGAGTCCTAGAACTTCGAATATAGTCAAAAATCTGAGGAGAAGTCAGAATGCGACCTCTGCTGGCAGATTCGGAAAGTCACTAAAGCAACTATCTAGACACATTAAGGGTGAAAATTGGGTCTTTTCCCTTCTGGAAACATGTGATATTACATCTTAGTTTTCAAAAGAAACGAGCCATGTTCGAAATGGAAATTTGTAAAGATAACTATCGTCAAACAAAGAATGACAATATTAATGGGTGTAATGAGAAAAACGTAAGATATAAAGAAAGGAATAATTGAAAGAAAGACCTATATTGGCTGTTAATATGGTTATTATGAAATGTATCCTTGAATGAGGATAATTTATGAGATGTGCCTGTGATTACAAGAGGGACCACAAGCGTGGTGCAACAACAATAACAATAGCGGAGCACGCGTAGAGCTTCTGTTGCAGGTAGGTGCTCTGCACGTATGATTCTCAGTTAAATTTCATGATTTAATATGTAATTAAGGTGAAATGTGAATTAGCGAATATTAGATATTATATGAAAGAATGAAAGTTTGCGTAATGATATTGTTATTTCGGGTAGTATCCCAAATGTATATGGTTACAAGGTGAATGGTCTTTCGTGTAAATTGCCAAGTGATGGAAGTATCGTTGACATATAAGATATGAGAAGTGTGATATGTGGCATGGACTAACATACATTTAGTGTATGTTAGGATCCCGGGTAAGGGGATCCCCAAGCATCAATGCCTATGAGGCATGGACTAGCATACATTTAGTGTATGTTAGGATCCCGGCTTATGTTAGGATCCCGGGTAAGGGGATTACCATGCATCATCGGCTAACAAACATTTAGTGTATGATAGTGTCCCGAATAAGACGATTGCTCTGCATCGATGCATATGGGGTGATGATCATACTAGTAAAAAGTGGAATCGACAATGTGTTAGGCGGAAATAGATGTGGTTGATTTTATAGAATCTTGAATGGAAGTTGGAAATGGGAGACGAAAAAGTTTTAGTAGTTGAATGAGAAAGAGTTTCAATGGAAACAGAAAGGGAAGAAGTGAATAGAATAAGAATACATGTCTACCTTTTTAAATTATTGGATATTTGTGTTACTATGCTTATTGTGATATTCATGTTTCAATAATATATATTTTGTTTCAGGACCATCGCATGCATGGCAGGAGTAGATTCTAACTTTTGCTCACCTTTTTGTTATGTAGTCTAGGGAGTAAATCCTTGTATTTTGTAATATTGAAACATTTGTATAACTTAATTTGTATAATTAACATTTAAACTTGAATAGATGAACTTAACTTGGAAATTCATATAACCATGTCCATGTATGCATGTTTTTCTTGTTTATCCTTCTATAATGATATTTGTTGTTCAATGTATGATATAAATATTGTGGTTGAGATGATGATGATGTTTGTGGGGTTAAGACCCAAGATAATTGAGTTGTGATTGAGTTATGAGATATGGGATATCGAAAGTGTAAATAGGATATATGTCGATAACTTGGGACCTCCCGATATAAGGAAGACTCTACCGAAATTTCAATAGACTTTTATAAGAAAATTGTATGTATATAAATAAAAAAAATTCTCATGCTTTCCATTGGATATGTGCTTGGTGTTTTACCCTGAATTTGGAGATGTTACAAGATGTTTAGAACCCTTCTATAAGGGAAAGGTAAATTTCTTATAAATTAAGTTTATAGTACCTTTGTAGGTTGTTGTGGGAGTGAAATCATGGAAGAATGATGGAGAAAAATGATAAGTAAGGAAGAACTATAAGGCCAGCTATAAAGAGAACAAAAAGGGAAAATTACACATTTATGGTATTATCCATTTATTGTGTTATAAATGTGTGTTTAATGATGTGAATAATGATTTTGATTGAGTTAAGTTACTGAAATGATGAAATCGTAAAATGTTAGAGGAATTGTAAATTGTATAGAATTGTGTAAATTGATAAGAGTTAAAGGAATCATGAATTTGTTTATAATTAAATTGATTTTCTTGTGTAATTAATAATTGGAATGTATTGATGAAAAACTTGAATAAAATTATAATGGATGTTACAATGAATAAAGAGTATGTTGTTATACGATAATAATACTTGATTGAAAACTCGTCGATACAAGGAAGAACGTTGGGGTGATTCAAAAAGCTGGTAGAGCCACTCATAGTCAAAATGCAGGTAAGTACTTTGTACCTTGTGGTAATTTTCCTTATAATTTCCCCGCAAATTTTACTTGTGAATAAGTTAATCCATGAAAATGTGGATAGTGATATTGATAGTGTATATGGAAGGAAAGATATGCAAGTTGAGAGAATTGTTTGATATTCATTAAGGAAAACTAGAATATTAGCTTCCAAATGGGAATGCCGAATTGATTGGCAACCAAGATGGATTGACCAATTTGTTTGGTATTCATTAAGGAATACTAGAATATTGGCTTTCGATTGTGAATGCAGGATTGATTGGCAGTTAAGATGGGTTGAGCGGACTGATTGGTATTCATTAGCTTACGAATGTGAATGCTGGGTTGATTGGCAACCAAGATGAGTTGGCCGGATTGAATTGTATTTATTAAGGAATATCTAATTATTGGCTTCCAAATAGAAATGCCGGATTGATTGGTAACCAAAATGGGTTGGCAAAAAAAATTAGTATTCATGATGAATACCAAATTATTGGTTTTCAAATATGAATGCTGGATCAATTGGGAATTAAGATGTGTATGCTGAAATAATGAGTACTCAACAGAGAATATTGGATTATTGGCTTCGATATGGAGATGCTGGAACAATTATTTGAGTTATGAATATTACGAGATTTGTTTAGGGTTGGATAAATTTATGTAAAAAGAAAATTGGATGTTTATAAAAAATAAATTAAAATATTGTCTAGATAAAAAGTGGATTATTTCCTTTTAAGTGTTGAATGAAATATTAACTCGTGACTTACTAAAAATTATTGATTCTATTACAAGTAACTCATAGGCTCACCAAGAGTAATCATTAGTTGTTGCTTTTATGTAAATTTAGAAAATTATAGGTTATTAGTTGTAATATAAAACTTGTGGATTGTAATTTTGGATATTCTATTTTGAAATGTATTTTAGACATCTTCATATTAAACTAAGAATTATCCAATTATCATCGACTAATTAAGGTAATATAATGTATATGTTGTTTAAAACCTAATAACATTAAAGTCTTGCATGATTATTATAATTGTCATTGTAATTTGAGTAGTAACTATATAAATATATATATAGACACACACACTCACTTAATCAAATGTTTGTTGATGTGGAGTTTATTGTAAATGTTTATATGTTTTAATTGTTATGATGAATGTGAAATTAATAAAGGTTTCAGTGAAATGAGTTGACGAGAATGAATTATGGAATGATGGATATTATAAAATAAGATCCAAGATGACTGGATCAAAAGTGGAGTGATGAGTTTATAGTGTTTGTGATTATGAAGTGTTGTTATCATAGTTATTAAACCCGGCCCGGGGGTTGACCCGGCCAAGAGGTCGAGTTTCAGGTTTTACGGGTCAACCCGGGTCAACTCAGGTCAACTCGGATCAATTCGGAAAAATTAAAAAATATATTTAAAGCTTTAATATTTCATATGAAAAAATTAAGAAAAAATCCAAATAAATATAGGCTATACATATTGTAAATAATGAAGTTTAAAAGAATATTTTTTAAAAACAATTATCCCACATTAAAAAAATATTATGTTAAGCTTTCAAGTTAAAGTATTTAAACCAAATAAGTTTTTTATCCCACATTGAAAAAATAACTTTTTTTTTAACATAGAGTATATATACTAATAGGTTTTAAATTCCACATTGAAAAAACATAACTTTTTTCTTGAAAATATAGAGTATATATACAAAAGGGCTTCAAATCTCACATTGAAAATATACCATATTATCATTTTATGTTGAAGTATGTAAATCAAAAAGTTTTTTATCCCACATTGAAAAAACATAACTTTTTTCTTGAGAACATAGAGTATATATATTAATGATTTCAAATCCCACATTGAAAAAATATAACTTTTTTCATAGGAATATAGAGTATATATACGAAAGGGTTTCAAATCCCACATTGAAAAAAATACTATGTTATCCCTTTAAGTTGAAGTATTTAAACCAAAAAGTTTGTTATCCCACATTTAAAAAACATAATTTTTTTCTTGGGAACATAGAATATATATACCAATGGGTTTCAAATTCCACATTTGAAAGTTCGGGTTCGCCTGGATCATGAGTTGACCTGCCAGGTCGACCAGGTTTTGCCGGGTTATTGCCGCGACCGATCTTTTATTAAACCAGCATTTCGCCCCATGCATCGGGAATTGGATCAAGATCAACTGCTTCTTAAGCGTTTTGATTTGGCTCTCGAATTGACTATTGAAAAGGAAGGGATGTTGGGCAAGGTGATGGCTCTCTTTCAAGATATGCATCTCAAACCAGGTCTCCAACCGGTCCAGCTACCGGGTCCTGGGTCGACCCGCCAAGCCAGGTTTAATAACCAGGGTTTTTATGTTATATAATTTTGATGTCGACACTTGAAATGTTTCAAATACGAAAAAGACTGTCAAATTTTAAGAAGAATCTTAATAAGTTAGAAATATAAATATTTTTAGATTGATTTGATCAACCACTAAAATTGTTATATAAAACAGTCAACCATTTTATCAACCAATTAAAAACATACATTATTTTCAGACTTAATATAAAAGAATTTATATCCAAAGTATAAGGATGTTACCTATAACATCAAATCGTGCTATAAATAAAATATTTCAATGATATTGCAATACTTAGGATAACTAAAAAAATTATTCTTGCTTGAAAATACTCTAAAAGAATTTCAAATAATTAATCGAGACACACATTCTACAAAATTCTTGAAATTCTCTATTATCTTTCACAGGATATTGCGCTTGGCAAAACCTTTTAAGGTGGTCTACATGATTGTTCCTGCTGTTGCAAAGGAGGCTAAAACGATCATTTGAATGCAACAAAGCCTCTCTGCCTTTTAAGGTTGTTTTTTAAGATAATAATAGCATCACAAGTTAATGAAACTTTGTGAAGAGAGGCACAAATTTAAGTTTTTGATCCTAAAGATTTCAGAGCATGGCATGCTGCAATGCTACACAGAAGGGTGTATGTTATGGCTGCTAACTATATGGTTTTTTTCCTTCATGTTTCCACCAGTAATGAAAATGCATGGAGATCTCCTTGAAACATCGACCGAAGTTGTGTTTCAAGTGCCAATTTACGATGTTTTGAAATCATCAGAGCAAAAATATGATAGCCAAGAACTCGATTTATAACCTTATAGCAACTAAATTTGGATCGTTTTCTTCTCCTCTGTTTTGTTTATCTTATTTGCAACAGGCGACTGAAAGCTTTAAACTTACAAAACAGCATGTGCACTTCATATGCATGGGAAAGACTTCAGGCTTATTACGAAGGCTTACGCTGCCTTACAAAACAGCATGTGCACTTGTTGAAGTTTCTGAAACAGCATAAAGAGTAATCCATCATTCCTTTCAAGCTGGCAATCCCTACATTATTTCAGTCCAAACATAGCTGGGATACTACTCCAGTAGTTAGTTATACCTGAATGGCTATTCAAAGCTAGACACAGATCGGGGGTTTAATTTGCCACAAACAGTTGGCATCAAAAGACCTAGTATTAGGGACACAATAAACATAGTATAAACAAACCCCCAGGTGATCTGTCTCTTCAAAATACAAAACAGGGACAATCCATCTATTCTATGATCCATCTACCCTTGCGAAGGAATTCCCAGTACCTAGTCAACATGTGATCCTCTGGCATCACCCTGTCCCACCTCCCTGTGCAGAATATTGCATATGCATCAGCGGCATACCTGAACAGTCAGACAAGAAATTCAAATGAGTCAGATCAGTTTGGAAAAACCATCAATGCAAATAGCTATAGCAGACAGCGAACTGAACAGAAATTTCCCTACTTTCCAACACCAGGCAGAAAGGTGACATGGGTCCAGTCCTCTTGCAAGTAAATCTCAGAAAGGCGTTTTATCTTCTCAGCCCTCGTGTTTTTGAAACCTAAACTGCGTGTTAGCTGGGCAATCTCGTTCTGGTCAACATTAGTGGTGGTCTTTGCATCAGGACATAGGGTGAAGAAGTCGTTTAAAATTGGTCTGACCTGCAATGAGAAATTTCTTTGGGATTATGCTTTTTCTATGCTGATTTCCATTAATAAAAACAAGTAAGGATCTTACCTGGCCACCCGATGTGCAGTTTAATAGCATACAAATGACGAGAACTCTCCAAGGGTCATGGTAATGATTCTCTTGAAGAAGCTCGTGAGGAGATTTGGGCGGAATCCAACGGTTGTTGGGTCGTCTCCTGAGGTATGCCACATCACGCATTTGAGCAGCAGTGAGCCTGGGTGATCTCTTCCTCTTCTTCTTCTGAGCTTCTTCTTCCCTTTCGACTTTCTTGATGGAAGGTCGAGTGGAGGAGGCGGAGGAGGAGGAGGAGGCTTGCCCTGTCCCCCCTGAACAACCTGTAAACGCGAATTCAGAAAACAACCCCATCACACTAGCACTGACTTCTACCGGCCGTCCATCACCACCTCCTGCTTTGCCATCACACTCGAAATCCTTCTTTTTCTTCTTACTTTCCCTTTTTCTCTTCTTTTCTGCCCCACCCTCCATTAGATTAGATTTGATTTGATTTTGTTTCTCTAGGGCAAACCTTTTCATTATGTAGAAGAGGAGGGCAATAGGGTTTCTGTTTGTGCTGGTAACACACTCCCCTTGTTAAAGAAATATCGTTTCATATTCCAGGGCTTTCTTGGAATTCCACTCTTTCTTCCTGCTATTTCCAAAATTGTAAAATCCAATCTTTTCGTTTAGCCCGCCCATCCCATATCTAGAGCGGGAACTTTTTATTAGTATTTTTTCTGTTCATTAATTCATTGCTCACTTGGGAGTTTATCGAGGGGCTCCCTTTTTTTTTTTCTTTTTTTTTTGTTAATCTTAATTTAGGAAAACCGAAGTAGAATATGGAATGATCACCTCCTTATTCAATTCAAATGCAATTACCTTAAGTAGAATTTTAAAAATTTAGTAGTTATATATACAAAGTAGTTGTATTACAGCTATTACTAGTTAGGTAGTCTGTTCTACTCCGCGATTTAATTTTTTATTTTCATAAAAAATATCTAAAAATTCTAATAATTAAAAGTATGAGATTGTTATTATTATTATAGAAATATTAATAGATCCAACGCTCATAAAGATATACTTTATCTTTTATATTATTATTTATATTTATTTAAAAATAAATTAATGAAATAACTACGGATATTTACTCTGAAAATAATATAAAATTTTAAAGAACCTGCAACCTTATATAATTGAATTAAATTTAAACGAGTATAAAGTTATTTTTTTAATATAATATTGTAAAAGATAAAGTATTAATATATATGAGAATTAAATAAAATTAAACTGTGCAAGAAAATTATTTCATGGTAGAAGTTTTTGCTTAGTTGAAATACAGATGAAAAAATAAAATAAAATCCCATAAAATAACAAAAATTAAGGCATAAAAACTGTGTCTACATTAATATTTTCATAGATTTAGTTTTAGCTGCCCTATTTAATTTAATCTCAATTTCCTTAACCTAGGAAAATGTAAGAGTCAGCTAATTAATAACTGGCAATCTAAAATCACGCCGACTAATTAATAAGTAGAATTTGGAAGGTCATCTCGATTCCCCCCACGCGGTCAAGTAGGTTATTTAGAGAGCATGAAATTCTTTGCAAAGGGCAAAAAATCTGTATCTCCGCTTTCCTGCGCTTTAAAACTCCAAAACCCAAGAAGAAGGGGAAAAGAAACCTCTCAATCTCAATTCACTATCAATGGCTCCAGGCTCATCTGCCTCTAGTTCAAAAGAAGAAGAAACCAACAAGTTTTCTCTCTCAGCAGAATCGATTTCTGAACAGGAGGATGGTAGAAAGACCGAGAAAGAAGCAACAGCGAAGAAACTCAAAAGAAACTCAAAGGGCAGTAACGAAGTGATTGCCAAGGAACTCAAAGCTAGTGATAGTGATGAAGAGATCCCAAAGAAACTAGAGGTACTGGAGTCTTATTTCGGGACGGAAGGCAAGGAAACTGAGATGAAGAAGTATTTCATCTTAGGATTGAATTCGTTAGAGGGATCGAAAAAGAAAGAGATGATAAAGGAGTACTGGCAGTGGTTTATTTGCATGATGGATTTGGTTCGGAAGCAGAATGATATCATTAGAAAACATCATGATTTAGTGATGCCAGTTTATAAAACTTGCTAATATTACAAGCTTTTTTATATTTTTATTTTATTTCGATGTTGCTTTTGTTCTGAATGTTAATTTCTTTTCTGTGTTCGTGTTTTTATTTGGATAACAAGGTTGGTTCTTGTCGTGCTTGTTTTCAAGAATTGCAGCACTCTTCCTTCCTCTCTGCCCTCTGCAATTTTTCATCATATGCCACCACCCTTTCTTTCTAAGGGTGTATTGCATGCTAGGTGCATTATTACTACTAGTTAGCTTGTAGCCGTTACCAATGAGAGAATGGCTGGTAAAACCCTTGAAGCTCATGCATGTTGGGTACATTATTACTATGAACTTGTTAGCTTGTAGCCGTTACCAATGAGAGAATGGCTGCTAAAACCTTGAGGTCATTACCTCATGTTTGTGACCCAAAGGTCACGACAACAGAGTAGTTCAAGAATCTTAAAATATTTCTAAATCTTGATGACTTTGTTAGATCACTAATAATACACGAAAGGAAGCTCGAGGATCTTGAGAGTTTTTACAATAAAAAAAAAATGAGATCCTCATTTCTACACATCTTCGTTATTGGAATTAGGCTTGGTCCGCCTGATTCAAGTTTTTAAAATAATTACTAAAAAAAGTAACAGTTTTCTCTAATTATATATTAAGAGACATAACCCATATGAAAATGATAGTTTTTCATTGGTTGAATAATAGTTCTCTCTTTCTCTTCTTTCATTTTGGACTCTCTACATTACTTTGATAAGATTTATAAAGACGTTCGTACTATGAAATATCATTTTGATTTTAGTAATTGAAATGGCACTGAAATAATCGATTCGGGGATAAGAAAGCGAATTTTCACAAGTAAGTTTTCTTTTCGAATCCACATTGGTAGTTTTCTTTTCGAATCCACATTGTTATCAGAGCCACGATTTTAATTTTTTTATGTAGTACATCTGTTACTGTATAAACGTTAGGTGTAAATTTTGTGTTAAAAGAATATTTCCTTTGAGTCTTCGACTTTATTTATACTACCATAAGAAGTGCTTAAACCTCGGACTTTTTGATAAATTAGAATAAGTTTGTCCTGCTGCGCTAGCTACTGATAAAGCTCTCAAACCGAAATGGAAATTGTTCCAATTAAGTCCCTTGACAGATTAGTTGCTTTCGTTTTTGGTCATTAAATGTTTTTTTTTATTGGAGGATTTAAAATTATAATTGTAAGAAAAGTGCAAAAGAGAAATTGGCTAAAAAAAATGAAAGCATGAAAGATCAAGTCAAAGATTTTAAAATAAAAAAGGCTTTGTATTTTTAAAAATTAGAAGTTATCATGGCAAAAAAATATGATAGCACAAATCTTGTAAAATTTTACATTGAAAATGACTTTGCTCATGAGTTTTGAACACTAAGAACTTCACGGTAAAATAGGGTTATTGATAGGAGAAATCAATCACTTTAAGAAATAAGAGAAATTATGTTGGGTTTCATGAAACTCATAAATGTAGTGAAAATAACAATAATAAAATCTTTAGGAAGCCCAAGAATCTCGTTAGATAGTTTAAGGTTCATGCAAATATTACTTCAAGATCATATCTTCTTTTGAGGTTACATTAACTCTTGAAGGTTGTGTTGTCTCAAATAACAAGTTGTTCAATTGTTCAATCTTTAATAGTAATACACATGAATTATCAAATCAAAAATCTTCTAAAAACCCTTTTAGAAAGAGCGATTGATATGCCTTTACTGCTAGTTCTTTTTTTTTTTTAGGTATATCTTTATTTGATCACATCAAATTTTCCATCATTATCTTATCCATACAACAAATATGAGGCATAACATTCTATTTATAGGAAAAATTTTATAACCATATTAATCACTTTGCCCTTAGAAAAACATCACATTTATTATTTCATGATAGTTTTAGAAATTTATGCAATCAAATCTATACTTGATTTGTCTAGGTCTAGAATTATAATCCTTAAATTACATTATAGTTTTTAATTTCTAAAACGTATTTACAATCAAATCCCACTTAATTAATCATCCCAACTTAATTTTTAATTCCCTAAAAATAGAGAAAAGACAAGAAACGCATGCCCTATTTAATATTACAACCATTCAACCATCAACAAAACATAATCATATTTGACTTTTGATATCTATAATCTTCCATCATGCATAAAAACACATTGATATGCATAATTTAATATATTGCATGCTTCAATCCTAGTTATTAGCTTTTTGTGTAATTTTAAAATAATATTTTTAACATTTAGAAATATTAAATCAAACTCAATTTGATAATTTCTCAAACTTTATAACTTTTATTTAATTCATTTTCCTTAAAAAAATCATTTTAAAGATTTCATAAGAAAATTAATCATATTAAACTTTTGATGTGGAAAAGAAGGTAAAACTTGTTATAATTGAGTTTATTAACTATGCTATTATTTGTTGGGATCAAATTATTCTAGGTAGGAGAAGGAATGACGAGAGACCCATAGAGACTTGGGATGAGAGGAAAGCAATCATGAGAAACAAGTTTATTCCTAACATTATTATAAAGAACTATTTCAAGGATTGCAGAGTTTGACTCAAAAGTGTAAGAGTGTGGACGATTACCACAAGGATATAGAGATTCCCATGATTAGAGCCAATATTGTGGAGGATAGATAGGCTACAATAGTGAGGTTTGAATAGAGAGATAACTAATGTGGTTGAGTTGCAGCATTATGTTGAGATAGAGGATATGGTTCACATGACTAATGTAATATCCCAATAATTCAAACCCGAAATCAATGGTAATTTTTTTTTTTTGTAAGCCATCATATTCTTAATGCTTCTCATAGTAGCATTTCGAAGGTTAGTACATGGGTTCCATCCATTAGCATGGCACATTACTCATACGATTGCATAAATTCAACTTCTCCATATAGAAAGTACTCAATACACATACAACATAACATCATATTTACATATACATAGGTTTACATTATATCATAATAACATATGCATGAGTTCACATCCTTATTCGAATATTGTTATTGTTACTAGATTATACAAAAGTGGCAATTCTACAACTAGTACATTCACTCCTACAAAATACATAACGCCTAAACATGCGAATACACAATTCTTTTAAAAAATATATGGACTTGTGGATTGGGATTTCCTACACACCTTGATTGTGTGTTGTCTCTGTTATAAAAGCAAAATGGATCCAAGAATTATAAATAATCTAAACATGATAATAATAAACAACTAGAAGAATATTATCGTTACTTTTTGTTATCAACTTAGTAGGTACATTCCTTCTTTTACTTCTCATATGCATATTAAAATCCTTATTATTTTGACCATTGTGTTATCCTTACTCATACGCCCCAACCTCTTCATACCCGGCTATCCATCCAGGATGCCATTAGCCGAAGCTAATTGTAACAACCCAACCTTTTCATAGTAAAAAATTGGTGGAATTTTTTTTTGTAAGTCGTTAGGTTCTCGATACTTTTTCATAATATCATCATGTGAATTTATAAATATATTACATTCATTAGCAATGCACAACTCACATAGGGTAAAGTAAATCAACATCCTATAAAGAGTGACAATACACATTCTTGCAACAGTATTTAGGGTTTATCGTAATAGAATTCATCTCTTAGTGTAGTGCATACTCATGTGATTTCATAATACAACATTCTCATAAAAGAGAATATCACATACATACATTCACCACATCATGTTTACAAGATTGTACTTTCGTATACGTATTCCATTACAATTTTTTATACAAGTCTTTACAAAAGTGCCGAATAGCAAAATGTTCATCTAGTTCGTTCATTCTTATCAAATACATAACACCTAAAAACATACTATTACATACCACCTTTCAAAATATATGAACCCGTGGAACGGGCTTTCCTACGCACCTTGATTGTGTGATGTCCCTATTGATTAGTACTTAAAAGTGTATTTTTTATCAAGGTTTTATATCATCATTTTGCACTTGAAGTATCAATAACTCCTTAACTAAAGTATGTTTTATAATAACAAGTCTGATACTATAAGATACCTTTAATTTATGGTAAATGTTCATCTTAAATGCAGGTCTATCACATAAATCAAAGATTGATTGATGAGTTTAACTACTGAAATTGAGAAGACAAAGAGCCCTGGTTAAGCTTAGAAAAGAGATGCGGGTTTAGTCCAAACTGGAACACTATTCAGTCATTGGATCATATCTGGAGCTGTAGATCTTGGATTTCAATTTGGTTTATATGGCTAGAAAGCTAAGACATAGGCCTAAAACATTCATGAGGAGTCCAAGACTAAATTCTGCTGTTTGGAAGTCCACATCTTAGCAACAATAGAGAAGTCAGAATCTGTTCTGCTGCCCAGACATTATTCAGTGTTCAACCCATTTCTCGAGTTCTAGAAGTCCAAATGCACTGATTTTTTTTTGTTGGAACCAATCTGTTCAAATTCTGACGTTAGTAATGATGTTTCGTTCAGACAAGAAGATAAGGATTGTTACCAAGTCAAGATGTGGCCACCCACTCAACAATTAGTCATCAAATCAATAGTTCCAAATTTTGGCCTATAAAAGGAGGCATTTGCCATGCATTTAGGCATCTTGGTGTTCAGATCAAGATCTTGCTCTTGCTCTCTTTCTTTGTATTTTGTAATGTTCAAGTTTTATTCCATGTTATATTTTCCTTAATCTCTTGTTTATGCTTTTCATTTCCTTTACTATACTTATATAATTATGTTCTTATCTTGTTTATTTATGTTTCTCTTATTCATAATGTTCAGCTAAGTTTATTATGTCAAGGTGAAAAGGTTACACTAATGGTGTAAGAATAAGTATAGTATAAATTCAACATGGACTTTAATGTTTGATACTAACATGTTTTATATTTATTATCTTGCTCACTCTTAATACATTGCTTGTTAAATGATTAATCTAGATTTGTGTTGAACAACCCTTGGTACAACAAATACTTAGCACTTTCATAACCCAACTGTATGGTATAACCGACACCTGTGCTATGAAAGGAACTTGATTTGTTGTTAACATAAGTTATCACCATGAATACCTGATAATATTTACAAGTATTGGCATTACTCGAATAAGATAATTAATGTAATCATGTTAACAATTTATAATCCGAGTGGAACCTCCTTTGTGTGTGGTTTCCAGTCAAGTAATAAAAATAGTTTATACTGTACTTGTTTGAAATACCATTAGTGGATCCTCTAACCTTGACAATTATTTTATTCTTATTTAATCCTTATATCAATATCACATCTCAAAGCTCTCTTCAACTCATTTTCTATTATTATCTATTTCTTTATTTATAGTTTATACAGTTAACCTCCTCCTTGTGGTTCGACCCCAGTCTTGCCGGGTTATTTATTACTTTGACACTCTTACACATGGGAGAAGACACAACTCTTTGGTCGTGTCAAGTTTTTGGCGCCGTTGCCGGGGAGGTAAATTCTTGTATAAATTATAAAGTTTATTTTGTTTTCTCTTTTCACTTTTCTTGTATCTAACTTTGTTTCTTTTTCTTTGGTTTTCTTCTTCCTTTTATTCTCTTCCTACACGTGCATAAGAGTTTGGTCACGTACATTAAGTGGTAGACTTTGTAGGGTATCCTCATTATTTTCAGAAAATATGGCTGAAGAAGATAACCAGTCGCTTCAAAATGAGAATAATGAGAATAACTGTGTTAGAACAGTTAGAGACCACCTGAATCCCACAAGAACAAATGCACCCTCATGCATAGTTTTCCTCCCTGATGCATCTCATTTTAATTTTAAGCCAGACATTATTCAACTTTTACCTTCTTTTCATGGCTTAGATTTAGAAAATCCACACTTGCATTTAAGGGAATTTGAGGAGGTCTGTAACACCTATAATGACTTAAATTGTAGCATGAACACCACCAGATTAAAGCTTTTTTCTTTTTCATTAAAAGATAAAGCTAAAACATGGCTACAAAATTTGAGACCTGGATCCATTCGTGCTTGGGATGAAATGCAACAACAATTTTTAAAGAAGTTTTTTCCGTCTCACAGAACAAACTCTTTCAAAATACAAATCACCACATTCACTCAAAAGCCAGGAGAAACATTTTACCAATGTCGGGATAGGTATCGAGACTTGCTTAATACGTGCCCTCATCATGGTTTTGAAACATGGAGATTGGTTTCACATTTTTATGAAGGGTTAACACCTAGAGATAGGCAAATGGTTGAATTGATGTGCAATGAAACTTTTGAAGGTAAAGACCTTAATGAAACAATGGAGTACCTAGACTTGCTAGCTGAAAATGCTCAAAATTGAGACACTACAGGCACTTATGAGGCACCAAGTAAAACTCAACCTCATACATCTAGTGGAAGAATGTACAACCTTAGGGAAGATTATGACCTCCAAGCCAAGTTTGCATCTTTAGCTAAAAAAGTCGAGGCACTAGAATTGAAAATAAAAAAGAGTGTTCAATTAAAATCTGTTCAAGATATTGTGTCTCAAATCTGTGAAACCAATGAACACTCAACCAATGACTGTCCAACTTTGCCTTCTTTTAAGGAATGCCTCCATGAACAAGCCCATGCTTTAAATAGTTTCTAAAGGCCCAATCATAACCCATACTCACAAATGTATAACCCTGGTTGGAGAAATCACCCAAATTTCAGTTGGAAGAGTGATAATAGCAATGCACAAACTTCACAGCCACCGTTTCAAGCACACTATAATTTCCAAAATTCTCATGGATATGCACCTCTTTATGCTCCACCTCCTAGAAGAAATCTTGAGGAAACATTGCATGCATTCATTGAAAAGCTAGAGACAATCAACACTCAACTTGCTCAAAGCATGACAGATTTTAAAGATACTCTTGCAAAATTCACATCTGCTCTCAGTTTTCAAAAGAAAGGTAAGTTTCCATCTCAACCACAACAAAATCCCAAGGGGCAATACAATGCAAATGCAAGTAGTTCCGGAAGCCAACACATGGATCAAGTCAAATCATTCATCACTCTTCACAGTGGTAAGGTTATTGAAAAACCCACTCTTAAACCTTGTAAGAAAGATGACGAGTCAATCTCTGAGGGTAAGGAAGGGGTTGAACCTAAACATTGCAAAGAAAAGATTGATTCCCTGCCAGCACTTCCATTTCCTCATGCCATGACCAAACAAAGAAAAGTCAATCACAACTCTGAAATCTTTGAAACCTTCAAACAGATAAGGATCAATATACCTTTGTTGGATGCTATTAAACAGGTACCTTCTTATGCTAAATTTTTGAAAGATTTGTGTACTGTAAAGAGAAAACTGAATGTGAAAAAGAAAGCCTTTTTAGCCGAACAAGTAAGTGCCATTCTTCAGAACAATAATGCTTTGAAATATAAAGACACTGGTTATCCTATAATTTCTTGCTTTATTGGAGAACATAAAATTGAAAGAGCCTTACTTGATCTTGGAGCTAGTGTGAATTTACTTCCATATTCAGTCTTTCAAAGTCTCAATCTAGGTGAGTTAAAACCAACCTTTGTAACTCTTTTACTTGTTGATAGATCTGTAAAATTGCCTAGAGGAATAGTTGAGGATGTGTTAGTACAAGTTGATAAATTCATTTACCCTGTAAATTTTGTTGTCTTGGATACACAACCCGTTGAAGCATGTAATTCAATTTCTATCATTTTAGGACGTCCATTTCTTGCAACTTCTAATGCATTGATTAACTGTAGGAATGGACTGATGAAGTTATCATTTGGAAACATGACATTGAAGATGAATATTTTCAACATTTGCAAGCAACTTGGAGATGATAATGATTTACAAGAAGTGGACTTTATTGAAAAATTAGTTCATGATCAATTTCAAACCACTTCCAGTGAAACTCAGATTGATGAATCTGACAATTTGCAAATGGTCTATTTTCAGGAAGAATCAAAGACATGTAATTGGAGACCACAAATTGAAGAATTGCCACCACGATCAATTGAGTCCATACCTTCAAGTGCTCAACCACCAAAACTTGATTTGAAGTCGTTACCATTCAATCTTAAATACTCATTTTTAGGAGAAAATGAAACCTTTCTGGTAATAATCTCTTTCAAACTTAATGCACATCAAGAAGGTAAGTTATTACAGACTTTGAAAATGCACAAAAATACATTAGGATGGACCATAGCTGACATAAAAGGAATTAGCCCTTTGATTGCACAAACATGATTTATAGGAAAATGATAAACCCTCTAGAGAAATGCAATGAAGGCTTAATCCTAATATGAAAGAAGTAGTGGAAAATGAAGTTATTAAGCTTCTAGATAATAGAATCATTTATCCTATTTCTGACAGCAAATGGGTAAGTCCTACCCAAGTTGTACCCAAGAAGTCTGGAGTCACTGTGATAACAAATGAGAAAAATGAGTTAATTCCAACTAGGACTATTACTGGTTGGCACATGTGCATTGACTATAGGAAACTTAATTCAATGACTAGAAAAAATCATTTCCCTTTACCTTTCATAGATCAAATCTTAGAAAGAGTTGCAGTTCATGAATTTTATTGTTTCCTAAATGACTATTCAGGTTACAATCAAATGGAAATTGCATTGGAAGATCAAGAGAAAACTACTTTCACATGTCCATTTGGTACTTTGGCATATCGAAGGATGCATTTTGGATTATGTAATGCACCAGCCACGTTTCAAAGATGCATGCTTAGCATATTCAGTGATATAGTTGAACGTTTTCTTGAGATTTTTATGGATGATTTTTCTGTTTTTGGTGATTCATTTGATGATTGTTTGACTAACTTAGAAAAGGTTTTGAGCAGGTGTGAAGAGAAGAATCTTGTACTAAATTGGGGAAAATGTAACTTTATGGTAATAAACGACATTGTACTTGGTCACATTGTTTCATCGAAAGGAATTGAGGTTGACAAATTTAAAATCGAGTTAATTGCTAACTTGCCAACACCAAAATCTATTAGAGATGTTAGATCATTTTTAGGACATGCTGGTTTTTATAAAAGGTTCATCAAAGATTTTAGTGTAATATCTAAGCCATTGAGTAACCTTCTAACAAAGGATAATATTTTTGAATGGACTGAACATTGTGAAGAAGCCTTTGTTAAACTTAAAAACTTGCTTACTTCTGCTCCTGTCATTCAACCTCCTGATTGGTCAATACCTTTTGAAATAATGTGTGATGCTAGTGATTATGCTGTAGGTGCTATCTTGGGATAAAGAAAAGATAAGAAACCTTATGTAATTTACTATGCAAGTAAAACTTTAAATAATGCTCAAATGAATTCACCACAACTGAAAATAAGAAACCTTATGTAATTTACTATGCAAGTAAAACTTTAAATAGTGCTCAAATGAATTACACCACAACTGAAAAAGAATTACTTGCAGTAGTATTTGCATGTGAAAAATTCAGGTCTTATCTTGTTGGCTCACATGTTGTTGTTTTTAGTGATCATGCAGCATTGAAATATCTTCTTTTAAAAAAGGATTCTAAGGCTAGATTGGTGCGGTGGATTTTGTTACTTCAAGAATTTGATATCATAATTAAAGACAAGAAAGGCAACGAAAATATTGTCACAGATCATTTATCAAGATTGACAATAGATTCGAGATCTGACATCACACCAATCGATGACTACTTTCCTGATGAATCTTTATTTTCTGTCTTTACAATGGCTTGGTTTGCTAATATTGTTAATTTTCTTGTTTCAGGACAATTGCCAGCTCATTGGAGTACCCAAGACAAAAGAAAGTTCTTGAACGAAGTGAAGAACTTTTATTTGGATGACCCTTATTTATTCAAATATTGTCCTGATCAAATCTTTCGAAGATGCATTCCTGACAATGAGGTAAGTAGTGTCATTAAATTTTGTCATTCTGAGGCATGTGGGGGTCATTTCTCATCAAGAAAGACAACTACAAAAATCTTACAAAGTGGATTTTACTAGCCCACCATGTTCAAGGACTCACATGCATTCTACAAAACTTGTGAAAATTGTCAAAAGTTGGGATCTATTTCAAAACGTCACATGATGCCTTTAAATCCTATTCTTGTCATGCGTTGAGAACTTTGACTGTTGGGGTATAGATTTCATGGGTCCATTTCCTCTATCATTTAGTTTCTTATACATATTAGTCGCTGTAGATTATGTTTCAAAATGGATAGAGGCAATTCCAAGTCAAAACAATGATCACAAAACAATGATGAAGTTTTTGAAAGAAAATATTTTGAGTCGGTTTGGAATACCTTGAGCCATGATAAGTGATGGTGGAATACATTTCTGCAACAAGTCATTTGAGTCTTTAATGAAGAAATATGGAATCACACACAAAGTTGCCACCCCTTATCACCCTCAGACAAGTGGACAAGTAGAGCTTGCTAATAGAGAGATCAAATAGATCTTGGAGAAAACAGTGAACCCTAATAGGAAAGACTAGTCTTTAAGACTTAATGATGCACTTTGGGCTTATCAAACTGCTTATAAAACATCATTAGGTATGCCACCTTATAAACTAGTCTATGGAAAACCTTGTCACTTGCCTGTGGAACTTGAACATAAAGCTTATTGGGCTATTAAAGCTTTCAATTCAAACCTTGATGATGCTAGTTAGCTGCGAAAATTACAAATAAATGAGCTTGAGGAAATAAGAAATGATGCATATGAAAATTCAAGAATTCATAAAGCAAGAATCAAAGAGTTCATGACAAGAAAATACTGAGAAAAACATTCAATGTTGGTCAAAAAGTCTTGCTTTATAATTCTCGACTCCATTTATTTCCTGGAAAACTAAGATCAAGATGGAGCGGTCCTTTTATTGTGAAACATGTGTATCCATATGGGGCCTATGATATTGAGAATCCAAAAAATGACAATGTTTTCAAGGTAAATGGGCATCGTTTGAAAGCTTATTTTTACAATTTTTCAGTTGAAAATGATTCTATTGAATTGAGTGATCCTGTATATAAATATTGATTCTTTTTCTCACATTGTTTTGTGTTTTGTTTTGGTGTAACTTTTGTTTTGCTAGTCTCTCTCACCCCGGTCAAATGACGGATAACGGTACTCCGTGACTTAAGTCGGTTCTTTCAGTTTCCCATAATCACTGATATTTGTATATATTTGTGCAGTTTTTTGCTCTTTCTCCCTTCTTTGAATCTCTTCTCCAATTCTCATTTGAAAATGGACGCCACTATTGAAAAATTAAAAAAGTATTTTCCCGTTTTGCCTCCAAATGCGATTGCAAAAATTTACCGTGCTAGGTGTGCAAGATTGAGGTTGTTGACACGATCAAAGAGTTGATGTCTTATCCCAAGTGCAGGAGTATCAAAGTAATAAATAACCCGGCAAGACCGGGGTCGAACCACAGGGAGGTGAACTATATAAATTATAAATAACAACAACAACAACAACAACAATAATAATGATGATGATGGTGATGATGAGTTAAAGAGGACTTTGAGATGTAAGATTAATGTGAAGATTAAACAATGATAAAAACAAATGTCAATGTTAGAGAATCCACTAATAGTATTAGAGATAAGTAATGTATAAACTCTTTATAAATTATCAACATGATCATATTAATCATCTTATTTACATAACACCATACTTATAAATTTTATCAGGTATTCATGATGCTAACTTATGTTGACAACAAATCAAGTTCCTCTCATAACAACGATGTCGGTCAAAGACTATGAAGGATCAAGTATTTGATGTACCAAGTGTTATACAACACAAATCTAGATTAACCATTTAACAAGCAAGGTATTAAGAATTAATAAGATAAAAATGATAAGACATGTTAACAACAAGTTGTTTAGGATATAAGTATTAAAGTCCATATTGAGTTTATACTATACTTATCCTAACACCATTAGTGAAACCTTTTCACCTTGACATAATTAACTTAGCTAGACATTATGAAGAAGAAAAACATAAATAAACAATATAAGAACATAAACATGATATAAGTTAACTAAGTATAGTAAAGGAAATGAAAAGCATGAACAAGAGATTAATGAAGCAAAACTTAAGCATTACAAAAATATAAAGAGAGAGAGCAAGAACATGATCTTGATCTGAAGAACCAAGATTCCTAAATGAATGGCAAATGCCTCCTTTTATAGGATAAAATTCAGAACTATTCATTTGGTAGTTGATTATTGATGTAGTGGCCAACTATTGATTTAGTGGACTTGGTGGACAGCAGCACTCAAGCATTTTGGCTAGATTAAATGACATTTATGCAATTAGTATTTGGCAAAGTGTTCCTCATGACAGTTGTTGGAAATCATCTTATCTTTCCACCCATAAAATTTTAGAGCATTTGGATCACTAGAGCTCAAGATATGGCTAAAATACTGAGTATTGCTTCTGGTGGATAGCCCTCAAGCTCTTGTCTGGATGAAATGTCATTGCTAACATCCGAATTTGAGCAAGTCTTATTCATGAAAGTTGTTGGAAATTGTCTTATCCTTCCACCCACCAACTTTGACATCATTTTTCCTTCTAGAACTCCATCTATAGGTAAACGTCTAAGCAGTGTTTGGGCTGGATTGTAGAACAGATTCTGACTTCTCTTTTGTGGCCAAACTTTGAATTTGAAAACGGAAGATTTGGGTCTTTCACTATTCATTAACATTGTAGGCCTATTTCTTAGCTTTCTATCCATATAAATCAAACTGAAATCTAATATCTACAGCTCCAGATATGACCCAATAACTGAACAATGTTCCAATTTGAATTGAATCGGTATCTCCTTTCTAAGCTTAGCCTTTTCTTTGTCCTTTCACTTTCAATAGTTAATAACATTAATCAATCCTTTGAATTGTGAGATATGTCTGCATTTAAAATGAGCATTTACCATAAATTAAATCTATCTTATATTATCATACTTGTTATTATAAAGCATGCTCTGGTTAAGGAGTTATTGATACTTCAAGTGCAAAATGATGATATAAAACCTTGATAAAAATACACTTTTAAGTACTAATCAATTGTTAATGAATCATGGAATTCCTGAAGATATTCGCTGGTTGATTGAAGCAAAGGTCCGATTATCAGATGAGTCCTCTAATTCTTTCATTTTATACATGCCTGGAATAGGTAAAAGCACTTTTGCAAAGAAACATAGAGTTTTTAGAATTTGCAAATCATCTTGGTCAGGTACTAGCTGAGAGAAAGATTCATTTAGTGTATGGGGGAGGTAGCCTTGGGTTAATGGGGGGTGTGTCAATAGCTGTATTTTTAGAAGGCAGTCAAGTTTTGGGGGTCGTCTCCAAAGCTTTAGCAAAAGGGGACATCATTGGAAAAACAATTGGAGAGGAACTACAAGTCTCCACAATGTCTGATCGAATGAATACAATGTTTAACCATGCTGACACCTTTATTGCCTTACTAGGTGGTCTGGGCACATTGGAAGAGATCTTTCTTATTTTCTTTTGGGCTCAACTTCACATTCACCATAAACCTATAGGTTTGTTAAATGTTAACGGTTTTTATGATAATTTGTTGTCTTTTCTTGATCAAGCTGTGGAACAAGAATTTCTAACATCTTCGGTACGACAAATCATAATCTCTGCTGCTACTGCTGAACAATTGATTGACCAACTACAATCTTTCATCCCTGTCATTGATCCCTGCATGAGTCGCATAAATTGGTCAACTAAGGAAAGCTGTAAAAAGCTTAGATTAGATTTGAGCCTTCATTTGTGAAACCTTGTGTCTTTTGGTTTTATTAATAGCATATTATTTTGTTTTGTTATTTTTTATTTTTGTTTCAGTGTGTTTCAGGTTTGTCAGTGTTCGTTGTTTCAGGTGATGTCTTCTATTCTCTATCTTTTCACCTTAGAACATTGAGGACAATGTCTCGTTTTGGTTGGGTGAAGAGGGTAGTAGTTGACATAAAAAAAACTAACTTACTAACTGTTTTTGCTATTATTAAAACCATTTGACAAAACTAGTTATTAGGATGGCAGAGTAAGGAGGAATTTTATTGACTCTTGAGACGCATTTTAGTAAACATTCTTATCAAGGTTTATCAGAATACTTCTTGAAATATTCAGGTTTACAAACTCTCGCATTGTTATCACTTGATTCTGCTTATATACTCATTTAACAAGTATTCTTAAACCTTCATTTTCACACACACACTTTAACATACGATTGTGGGTTGCACATTGGATTATTACATTATTTATGTTCTTTGTTAAGGTAACAACTAAGGGAAAGGGATAGTATATATTTTTCTTAAAGAAAAAACAAACAAACAAATTGATAATATTGATGATAATAAAAACGTAGATAAGTTTGGTTTTGTAGCCTCCCTAACCTAAGAAATTAGGCCCGAAGGGGTGTTTTAACACCTAATACCCTAAAATCAATTGACTTGGGAGCTATTGGCCCAACGCTTGTTACATGGGTTAAGGAGAAAAGCTTAAGGGAATCAAACATTGCACTATCTACGTATCAATATCTGCAATCCGAGTTACTAAGCTCGTAGGGGTGTCTTAACACCTAATGCCCTAAGACCAACTGGTTTGGGAGTCATTAGCCGAAAGCTCGTTACATGGGTTAAAGATGCATTGTGTTTTAAGTTTTATATATATATTAAAAAAAAAAGATAATAATCCCAACCCAAGAAAGTTAACCTTAAACATTAGAACAAAAATTTTGTTTTCTTCCAAGTAAAGCCCTATAACTATGTGTTGATATATTAAGCAATGACGTTTCGTTCAGACAAGAAGATAAGGATTGTTACCAAGTCAAGATGTGGCCACCCACTCAACAATTAGTCATCAAATCAATAGTTCCAAATTTTGGCCTATAAAAGGAGGCATTTGCCATGCATTTAGGCATCTTGGTGTTCAGATCAAGATCTTACTCTTGCTCTCTTTCTTTGTATTTTGTAATGTTCAAGTTTTATTCCATGTTATATTTTCCTTAATCTCTTGTTTATGCTTTTCATTTCCTTTACTATACTTATATAATTATGCTCTTATCTTGTTTATTTATGTTTCTCTTATTCATAATGTTCAACTAAGTTTATTATGTCAAGGTGAAAAGGTTACACTAATGGTGTAAGAATAAGTATAGTATAAATTCAACATAGACTTTAATGTTTGATACTAACATGTTTTATATTTATTATCTTGCTCACTCATAATACATTGCTTGTTAAATGATTAATCTAGATTTGTGTTGAACAACCCTTGGTACAACAAATACTTGGCACTTCCATAGCCCAACTGTATGGTATAACCGACACCTGTGCTATGAAAGGAACTTGATTTGTTGTTAACATAAGTTATCACCATGAATATCTGATAATATTTACAAGTATTGGCATTACTCGAATAAGATAATTAATGTAATCATGTTAACAATTTATAATCCGAGTGGAACCTCCTTTGTGTGTGGTTTCCAGTCAAGTAATAAAAAGAGTTTATATTGTACTTGTTTTAAATACCATTAGTGGATCCTCTAACCTTGACAATTATTTTATCCTTATTTAATCCTTATATCAATATCACATCTCAAAGCTCTCTTCAACTCATTTTCTGTTATTATCTATTTCTTTATTTATAGTTTATACAGTTAACCTCCTCCTTGTGGTTCGACCCCGGTCTTGCCGGGTTATTTATTACTTTGACACTCCTACACTTAGGAAAAGACATCAACTTTTTGGTCGTGCCACCTATTACAAAAACAACATAGATACAAGAATTGTAAATAATCTAAACATGATAATAAACAGCTAGAAGAACTTATCATTACTTTTTGTTATCAACTGAAAATGAGTACATTCCCTCTTCTTCTCATATGTATTGTACAATCCTTATTATTTCGTTAAGTGTATTATTCTCACTTATATGCCCCAACCTCTCCATAGGAATTGTGGGGCCAAAATTTAAATATTGATTGGGGTTAATTACTTCACTTTAACCCAATCATCCACCTTGGATGCTTTTAGTCGTAGTTAATCGCAACATCCAAAACTCAGTCATCCGTCTCAGAAGCCATTAACCAAAACTAATCACAAAATCAAATTTGTCATCTTTTATGGATACCATTAGCCGAAGTCAATCATCATAATCAACTTGGTCTTCCATCTATGATGCGAACCCTAGCGGAATTTAATGGAATTCGCAACCCCAAGATCAATCTAAGCCAAGTTTGTTGAGATTTGAATGAGCTTATCACAATAGAAGACTTGCTCTAAGGCAACAAGACTATAAACCAACTCGATCACAACACCAACACTTGGAAACGAGCAAAAGAAGCATAAATTCACAACAAAGAATGGTCAATTCTTTGAAGAGTTGAAAGTTCAATCAAGAACCAAGATTGAGCAACCAAAAGTTGGCTACAATGCTGAACATATAATCAAAAGTCTGCCCTAAAATTATTCCTAAAGAGTATTTAAACTTCAAGCCAAAACCCAAGTTTTCCTAATGGGTCTCATATAAGCCCAATTTAAATAATAATCAACCCAAGCTAAAACTAGCCCAAACTAATTAAAATAAAAAAAATAAACAAGTCTAAGACCCAAATAAAATGTCTCCTCTTAAAATAAATAAAGTTTGATAGCCCAACTAATTAAATAAGACAAGTTCGTTGTTTCTGTATTTTGTCTGGCAACAACAAAAGTCCAATTTAAAATGGATGGTTCTCTCTCGTCTTAATGAATTAGAAGGTGTGCTATATACTGTTGGAAATGTATTGAAGTCTAGTTTCCAGCCCGACTGGAATCACATTAAAATTTTATCTGTAGCTTCAGTTATGACCCAAAGAGTAACAAAAGGTCAAACTGTCCGAATCTAGTCTTCTTCTCCCAATCCTTGTGCAATGGTCTTGGTTCCACCAACAAGCCCCTCTTGAACATGAATCAAATTAATCAAGGCTTGCTCTTTATTATTACAAATCCTCTTGAAGTCCATTGAAAGCTTCTTTGAACTTCTTAGCCCTAAGCCTAGTAACTGGACCAACTGTAACCTCCAATGGATCCTTTGATGGTTGGATCGCATTAATCTAGGATGCCGTTAGCCAAAGCAATCGTCATATTCAACCTGAACATCCCTCTAAGATGCCATTTACCAAGACTAATCATCAGCCCAACCCGACCATCCATCTAGGATGCCATTAGCCGAAACTAATCATCAACGCAACCCGACCATCAGTCTAGGATGCCATTAGCCGAAGTTAATCATCAATTTATCTCGGCCATCCCCTTAAGATGCCATTAGCCAAAGCTAATCTTCAAACACAACATATGTAACATCCCCCATGTCTATACCGGGATAAAAGTAACAATCTCATGTCAACCGAAAACATAGTAATTATATTTTTTTTTTACATTCATGGTTTTCGTATTAACATCTACTAAAATTTCAACAAGGTCCCCCCTTATACCGGAAGGTTCCAAGTTATTGACATGTAACCTGTTTACACTTCTAGTAACTCGCATCTCATAACTCAATCCCAACCCAATCAACCCGGTTTTCAATTCTACAAATATGATCACACCGACCAATCATAATATTTATGATACACATTATATAACAAAATATTATTGTGGATGGATAAAAATATAAACACATAGACATTAAATATGGTTATATGAACTACATAGCTAAGTTCATTCATTCAAGTTTAGACATTAATTATACAAATTCAATTATACAAACATTTTCATGTTTACAAAATATAAGGGTATACTCCCTAGAACCTAGATTATAATAATGGAAACATAAGCTAGGATCTACTCCTGTTGTGCATGCGATGATCCTGAAACAAAATGCATATTATTGAAATGTGTATATCACAATAAATATAAACAACATAAATATCTAACAATTTAAAAAGGGTAACATGCATTCATATTTTGTTCACTTCTCCCTTCTAGTTTTTCATTAGAATCTCTTCCTTATTCAACTATTAATAATCGTTCCCTCTTCCATCATCAACCTCCATTTCCGACTTTATAAGATCAACCATGATTATTTTTGCGTAACACATTACCGATACCAATTTCACTGGTATCATCATCACCACCCCGTAGTAGTCGATGCAAGGTGATCTTCTTACCTGAGATCCTAACATACATTAAATGTATGCTAGCCATTACATGGTGATCCCCTCTCCCGGAATCCTAACATACTCTAAATGTATGTTAGACAATACATGCTCGATCCCCTTACTCGGGATCTTAACATACACTAAATGTATGCTAGTCAATACATGCTCGATCCCCCTACCCGAGATCATAACATACACTAAATGTATGCTAGTTCATGCCTCAAATCACACTTTTCATATTTCGTTTGTCAACGATGATTTCACCACTCGGTAATTCACACAACAACCTTTCACCTTGATTACACGTACATTCAATAATTCACATTTCACATTTCACATTGGTAATACATATTAAATCATGGAATTTAACTTAGAAAGTATAGGTGCGATTCACCTACCTGCAATAAAAGCTCTACTCGTGCTCCTCTGCTGTTGCTGTTGCACCACACCTGTAGTCCCTCTTGCAAATCACAGGTTTATCTCATAAATTTTCCTCACCCAGGATATGTTTTATAGTAACCATATCAACAATCAATAAGTCTTTCTTTCAGTCATTTCTTAAATATTTTATGTTTTTCTCATTTCACCCATTAATATTGTCGTTATTTGTCCAGCCATAGTTATCATTTCTTTCTTTATATTTGGACTGTTACTGTCCAACTGTTACTGTCTTGTTTTGAACCGTTACTGTCTTGTTTTGAACTGTTACTGTCTAAGCATTTGATCTGTTACTGTCCAACTGTTACTGTCTAGACATTTGAACCGTTACTATCTTGTTTTTTGAACTGTTACTGTCTTGTTTTGAACTATTATTGTCTAGACATTTGAACTGTTACTGTCTAGACATTTGAACTGTTACTGTCTTATTTTTGAACCGTCACTGTCTTGTTTTGAACTGTTACTGTCTAGACATTCGAACTGTTACTGTCCAACTGTTACTGTCTAGACATTTGAACTGTTACTGTCTTGTTTTTGAACCGTCACTGTCTTGTTTTGAACTGTTACTGTCTAGACATTTGAACTCTTACTGTCGAACTGTTACTGTCTAGACATTTGAACTGTTACTGTCTTATTTTTGAACTGTTACTGTCTAGACATTTGAACTGTTACTGTCCAACTTCTCCTCAGATGTTTAACTGTATCTAGAGTTATAGAACTCTGTTTCAAGCAAGATTACTCTCGTAGGAAGCTAAGACATGAGGCTATAAGTTCTTTGAAGGAAGGAGAACCCAAATCTGCCTCCAAGGCAGTTAAAATTGTTTATCAACGAACCAGACCTATTACCCTACAGGGTCTGTCGTGACCCAGTCTCGGTTGGTGACCTATAGCTGAAGTTCTATAACTCCAAATTGAGCAAGACCAATTTTCTTAGTTAGTCGACATCTAAAACTACAATTTCTATGACGAACCTGATCCTAATTCCTTCATCCTCCTACTCGAAATCCCTCTGAAAGTGAAGAGACGAAACTTTCCAGATTCGTCAACCTTAAAACACACAACACCTGAAGTTATTTAATTTAGCGACTCATATATTTTATAATCGACTTTGAAACAACTCATAAAACCATGTTCAGAACACCTTACCCGGTACGAATCAAGGTTTCGATCTTCAACTCCCTCCTTTTCTTTCTAATGACAGTTGGCCCTCCCCTCTTCTCTTCTTGTTCAAATTTTCTTGTTAATCCCTTGCCCACCAGTGTTTATTCTACGAATAACCCTTAATCTTGGATGGGTTCTTAGAATTTTTTGTGTTTCTCTCTTGATTTGTAAAACAAAATGGATACAAAAACTCCCTCTTTTCTTTCTTTATGATAGCTGCAGATCTTTATTTATTTATTTATTTATTATTATTTTCATTTAGGCCCCATTTTCTTAAGTGTATTCATTTTGCCCCCACTTATTTTTAGTTTAGTTTATTTTCTTTAATTTAATCCAGCTTTGATTTTTCCCAGGATTTATAACATGGCTATCCATCGCGGATGCCATTAGCTAAAGCTAATTATCAATTCATCCCGGCCATCCCTTTAGGATGCCATTAACCGAAGCTAATCATAATACTCATTGAACATTCTATAACAGTTTAGTATTCATTTTATCACAATAGTAGATCATTCATATTACTCGTACAAACATTTCATATCAATTTAACATTCCTTATAACACAATAGTAGATCCTTTGTCATGCTCGTACGAACATTCCAAAATAGATTTGCATACATTATAACACAATGATAGTCCCTTACTAATACTCGTACAAACATTCTATAACAGTTTAGCATTCATTATAACACAAATAAAATCTTTCACAGTACTCGTAAAAATGTTTTGTAACCATTTAACATTCATTATATCAAAATAGTAGATCTTTCGTGATATTCGTACAAACATTCCATAATAGTTTAGTACAAGCTATAACATAATAAAAGACACTTCATAACAAATTCAGTTAGGGGAATTAACGTTATGCTAGAAGCGGTGAAAGCCACCTACCTACTCCTCTCGTGGGGTGTCCTTATCCGATCGTAGGTCTAATCCCGGTCGCACCACCTAACACATCAAAGATCATAAAATCAGCACATTTGTGTTTGATAATCACATAACTCGTCACCATACATATTCCAATAATACACATATTCACATTCAAGTGTTCCACATATTACACCATCATACCATGAAGCATTTAAGTCATTTTTGACGTGGAAGTCTATCACAAAAAATCGACAGAGAAACCTGATTCGTTAAGGACATAGGATTCGGTAGCGAGACTGATTCGCTGGCAACACAACATTCGGCAGTGAAAATTGATTTGCTGCTGACACAACAATTCGACGGCGAAAACTAATTCGCTGCTGACACAACAATTCAACAGCGAAGACTGATTCACTGGCGACACAGAATTCGGTAGCGAACACTAATTCGTTGGTGACACAAAATTCGGCAGAAATCGCCAACACACATAGGCTACTGCTGACTCAAAAATCATTGAAGAAAACTAAGTCACTGCCGACTTAGAAATCATCAATGCCACATAATTTTCACAGCTGACACTGAAATCATAAGTGCATATGATTTGCGACTGACGCAGAAATCGTTTATGAAAACCGAGTCACTACCAACTTAGAAATCGTCAACGCAACACAATTTCACAGTTGATGCCGAAATCATCAGCGTATATGTTTTACAACTGACGCATAAACCGTCAGTACTCAGCATCATACCTTCAATGTTTTTCAGTTCCATCATGCGAAATCCATCAACATAACCTACTAATCAATGCACATCATACAAGGATATCATTTCCATCCTATGTCTTATCCCTCTAAGGATCATGCAAGGTCCCTTCATTGTTTCCCCTTCTTCCCTTTGGGCGGACATTGTTGTCCATTGACCCCTAATTTACACATAAAATTTGTCATTTTTATCACAATAACATGCTACAAATATACCTTCATTCACTTGGTTCATAACCATGCAATTTCGTTAATCACAACTGAATTTGGGCATCAACATAATATGGTTTCTGTTTTCAGCTCTAACATGCATTTTAAGGTTCAATGATAACACAACCCTTCACATAACATCATTCTAACATATTGTAACATCCCCCATTTCTGGGATAAAACCACAATCTCATGTCAATAGAAAAACAGAGTAGTTAAATTTTTTTTATATATATACATATTCACGGTCTTCATGTTAACATCTACCGGAAATTTCGACGGAGTCCCCCCTATACCGGAAGGTCCCAATTTATCGACATGTAACCTGTTAACACTTCTAACAGTTCGCATCTCATAACTTAATTCCCGACCCAATCAACCTGGGTTTCAATTCCACAATTATACTCACACCTATCAACCATAATATTTATGATATGCATGATATAACAAGAATATCATTATGGATGGATAATTTAAATAAATATAAATTCATAGACATGAAACATGGTTATATAAACTACAACGTTAAATTCATCCAATCAAGTTTAAACATTTATTATACAAATTAAGTTATACAACCATTTTCATGTTTACAAAATACAAGGGTATACTCCCTAGAACCTAGACTTCAAAAAGGGAACATAAGCTAGGATCTACTCCTGTCGTGCATGTGATGATCCTGAAACAAAATATATATTATTGCAAGGTGAATATTTCCATAAATATAACAATATGAATATCTAATAATTTCAACAGGGCAACATGCATTCATATTTCATTTACTTCTCCCTTCTAGTTTTTTTTTATTATTTATTTAAAATCTCTTCCTTATTCAACTATTAATAACCGTTCCCTCTGCCACTATCAACCTTCATTCCAGACATCAACGTGATTACTTTTGCTTATCACATCACCGATACCAATTTCACTGGTATCGTCATCACCACCCCATAGGAGTCGATATAAGGCGATCCCTTTACCCGGAATCCTAACATACACTAAATGTATGCTGGCCATTCCATGGTGATCCCCTTACCCAGGATCCTAACATACACTGAATGTATGTTAGCCAATACGTGGAGATCCCCTTACCCGGGATCCTAACATACACTAAATGTATGCTGGCCATTCCATGGTGATCCCCTTACCCGGGATCCTAACATACACTGAATATATATTAGCCCATACGTGGAGATCCCCTTACCCGGGATCCTAACATACACTAAATGTATGTTAGTCCATTCGTGACGATCCCCTTACCCGGGATCCTAACATACACTAAATGTATGCTAGCCAATACAGGGTGATCCCCTTACCCGGGATCCTAACATACACTCAATGTATGCTAGACAATACATGGTGATCTCCTTACCCGGGATCCTAACATACACTCAATGTATGCTAGTTTATGCCTCAAATCACACTTCTCATATTTTCCTTTTTCAGTGATAATTTCATCACTTGGCAATTCACATTACAACTTTTCACCTTGAATACACATACATTCAGTAATTCACATTTCACATCAAAATATATTAAATCATGGAATTTAACTAGGAAGCATAGGTGTGAATCACCTACCTGCAATAGAAGCTCTACTCGTGCTCCCCTGCTGCTGCTGTTGCACCACGTCTGTGGTCCCTCCTGCAAATCACAGGTTTATCTCATAAATTTTCCTCACTCAAGTATATGTTTTATAATAACCATATCAACAACCAATAAGTCTTTCTTTCAGTCATTTCTTAGTACTTTATGTTTTTCTCATTTCACTCATTATTACTGTCGTTCTTTGTCCAATCCTAGTTATCATTCCTTTCTTTATATTTGGACTTTCACTGTCCAACTGTTACTGCTTCGTTTTTGAACTGTTACTGTCTGACCTCTCCTCAGATTTTTAACTATATCTGGAGTTATAGAACTCCGATTCAAGTGAAATTTGTGGCGTTGGAAAAGTAAGACATGAGGCTACAAGTTAAAGAACCCAGTTCTGCCTCTAAGGTAGTCAAAATCGCTCATTAACCAACGCTTGGACTGTTACTGTCCATTTTTGAACTATTACTGTCTGACCTCTCCTCAGATTTTTAACTATATCTGGAGTTATAGAACTCCGATTCAAGTGAAATTTGTGGCGCTGGAAAAGTAAGACATGAGGCTACAAGTTCTATGTTTTGGGAAGAACCCAGTTCGGCCTTTAAGGTAGTCAAAATCGCTCATTAACCAACGCTTGGACTGTTACTGTCCAACTGTTACTGTCCATTTTTGAACCGTTACTGTCTGACCTCTCCTCATATTTTTAACTATATCTAGAGTTATAGAACTCCGATGCAAGTGAAATTTATGGCGTTGGAAAGGTAAGACATGAGGCTACAAGTTCTATGTTTTGGGAAGAACCCAGTTCTACCTCTAAGATAGTCAAAATCGCTCATTAACAAACGCTTGGACTGTTACTGTCCAATTGTTACTGTCCATTTTTGAACTGTTACTGTCTAGATATTGAACTGTTACTGTCCGATATTGAATTGTTACTGTCTCATTTTTTTAAAACTGTTACTGTCTAGACATTGAACTATTACTGTCTTGAACTGTTACTGTCAAGATATTGAAATTTTACTGTCTAGACATTGAACTGTTACTGTCCGACCTCTCCTCAGATTTTTAACTATATCTAGAGTTATAGAACTCCGTTGCAAGCAAGATTGGTCTCGTTGGAAAACTAAGACATGGGGCTACAAGTCCCCTGAGGAAGGAGAACCCAGTTCTGCCCCTAATATAGTCATAATTGCTCATCAAAAATCAGACTTACTGCTCTACAGGGTCTGTCATGACCCAGTCTCGGTTGATAACCCATAACTGGAGTTCTACAGCTCTAAATTGAGCGGACCAATTTCCTTAGTTAGCTAACATCCAAAACTATAATTTCTATGAAGGACACTGGTTCTCCCTCATCCTCCTATCCGAAATCTTACTGAAAGTCAGGAGACGAGTCTGTCTAGATTTTTCACCCCCCTTCCCTTCACACATAAATTTCCCAAACTATATTTGCTGGGTAAATTATCATGGTTTCACGTCCCCAATCACATACCACACATGAATTAACTTAATTTTTACAACAAATACTTTTCCCCCAAATTTAAGTCTAAGAATCCTAATCTATAATTCACATCAAGGCATCAATTCCTTGTCGAATTTAAAATGACTTATAAGATCATGTTTAGAACACCTTACCCGGTACGAATTAAGGTTTTGATCTTCAACCAGTTGAAGATTTTCAACTTCCTCCTTTCTTATCTAATGATAGCCAGCCCTCCATCTTCTCTTCTTGTTCAATTTCCTTGTTAATCACTTGCCCATAAGTGTTTATTCCATCTATAAACCCTTAATCTTGGATGGGTTCTTGAAATTTTGGTGTTTCTCTCTTGATTTGTAGAAATAGATACCAAAACTCCCTCTCTTCTTTCTTCACGATAGTTGCAGATCTATTTTTGGTAAGAAGAGTAGTATTTATGCTCTATAATTATTCTTATTTGCATTTAGACCCCATTTTCTTTAAATGTATTCGTTTTGCCCCCACTTCTTTTTAGTTTATCTTATTTTCTTTAATTAAATCCAACCCTCAACATTTTCGGGTTGATTTATATTGTCTCGAAATATTTTGTCCATAAACTTATATCCAAAAATTTCTAAATTCCCGTTTTTATTTAACCAAATGCATGAATTTCTTAACTTTTATTTCTCATGTAGTTAGTTTGCAATCTAAGCAACCTTTATTTTTCCCCGGGGTTTACACATATTATCACACAATTTCTTCAAACACAAGCAAAATTCACGTCATTAGCACCAATATACTTTCTGTTTTGATTCCAGCATAACATAAGGTTCTTACAAGGTCACAATCTATGCATAATGTCACATAACATTTGCATTCAGTCCAGCCCTTACTATAGCCGACCCTTCTTTTCAGTTTGTGTATTCAAAATTATCCATTTTTTTTGTTACATGTTTTGGAATTAGGTCCCCATTCAACCCCATTTTCGTCCCTCTTTCTAGTCTAGATTTCCTTAGCAGCTGGTGTAAGAATTCTAGGCCATTTACTTGGGGTTTTCTTCTTCCTTTTGGTCCCAAAGTCATAAGAACCGGTGGAGAAAGGCTTTGGTTCATAGCTCACAGTTTTCAACAGCTTTAGGAAGGGATTTAACAATTTTTCTTCCCTTCTACTTTCAGTTTTTGAAAACACCCCCCAAAAAAGAAGAAGTAAACCGAAATGACTCCACCATCATTGCCGATTTCAGAATTGGCAGCGACGCAGTTTGTGGCTGCCATTCTCTGAATCGGCAGCGGCAAAGTTTTTGGCTGCCGATCTCTGAATCGGCAGCGACACAGTTTGGCTGCTAATTTATGAGTCGGTACTGGCGCAGTTCTCATTGCCGATTTCTAAATCGGCAGCGACACAGTTTTTGGCTGCCGATCTCTGAATCGGCAGCGGCCTAGTTGGCTGCTGATTTCTGAATTGGCAGCGGCACAGTTTGGCTTTCGATTTATGGGTCGACAGTGGCGCAGTTCTCGCTGCCGATTTCTAAATAGGCAGCAACGCAGTTTTTGGCTGCCGATTTCTGAATCGGCAGCGGCAAAGTTTTTGGCCGCCCATCTCTGAATCGACATCGCCTTAGTTTTTGGTTGTCGATCGCTGAATCGGCAGCGGCACAATTTGGCTGTCGATTTCTGAATCGACAGCGGCACAGTTTGGCTGTCGATTTATGAATCGGCAGCGGCGCAGTTCTCGCTGCCGATTTCTAAATCAGCAGCGCCACAGTTTATGGCTGCCGATTTCTGAATCGACAGCGACACTGTAAAACCTAACAAAAAAAATTATTGTTGGACCGACCTATTCTTGGGCAGAAGGGGAATGGAAACCAGCTCAAGGATAACCCAAAGGGGGATTAGGACAGCCTTGGTCCAACGTCCAAACACCCTCTTTTTTCATTTAAGAGGGGTATAAATGCAGCAAGGAGAGAGAGAGAGGGACACTCTTCTCCAAACGAGTTGCATGCTCTTGTTCCCTTCCCTCTTCCCAAAATGAGCTAGAGAGAGAGGGACACTCTTCCCCAAACGAGTTGCATGCTCTTGTCCCCTTCCCTCTTCCCAAAATGAGCTGCATGCTCTTGTTCTTTCCTCCTTCCCAAAAAGAGCTCAACCACTCTGCTGCATGTGCCTAGTAGCATGCCCTTTCTTCTCTTCCCCTTTCCAAAGAAAAACTTGACCAAACCCCAGCTGCATCTGCCCTCCTTGGGCATGAGAGAGAAGGGAGAGGGAGAGGGAAGGTTGAACAGCCGAAATCATGGAAAAAAAGGGAGCCTAGGGCCAGCTAGAAACAGCAGCAGAGGAAGAAGGGCAAAAAACCGAGACTTGAGGGAAGAACCATACCACCAAGACCTGCTCAAAGACTGTCTAAAAACATAAGGTAAGACCAATATCCTTCTCTTGGCTGGTTGTTACCCCAGATTTCAGACAAAAGGGAAATGGAAGAAAACTCGAAAATGGAAGGGGTGGTGTTCTTGCACCTTAACTTAAGGAATCTTAACTAAATGGACAGACCTATGTAGAATAAAAGATGAATGAACACATGCACAGACCCTTACTCAAGATACATGAATGATTTTAAATGCATAAACCTAGGGGAGGGTCGACCATGGTGAGGGCTGGACAAATTATGCATTAAAGTGGCAAAATGCATGGATGATGATCTCGTGAGACTTCTAGGAACATTTTTTAATCAATAATAGAATCATACTTGTGTTGATGATGTAAATTATGCATATTTGATTGATGAAATTATATGGAAAGGTGGTGGAATGAATTTTGAAAGCATGCTGTAGCTGAAACAGGAACCACACCATATAATGCTTTGGTTTGGTTTGTTTAATGAATGAACACGTGTAATTGTGAATATGGAGAATGAATTGTGAATAGTGATTGTGATTATACTTGTGAGAAATATGATGATTTGCAGGTGTAGCTAAGTGTAATGGGCAGCAATGTCCATCCATAAGGATTGAGAGAACAATGAGAGAATTCACTATGACGAACACCTTAAGGGAATTAAGTCCATGACCAAAAATGAACACTTATGAATTATGAAATTGCTCGTGATGGTGTTGATGTATTACTATAATGTAAGTGAAAACATGGAATGAATGAATTCAGAAAAACCTTGCTAAATGAAGTTGTGTAGTCCACAGCCAAAAGTGAAAACGTTCGCTGTCGAATTGTGTATTCCGCAACGAATCAGGTGTTCCCTGCTGAATTTGTGTTGTCAGCAGCGAATCAGGTGTTCGCTGCCGAATTGTGTATTCCATAGCGAATCAGGAGTTCGCTGCCAAATTTGTGTTGTCAGCAGCGAATCAAGTGTTCGCTGCCGAATTGTGTATTCCGCAGCGAATCAGGTGTTCGCTGTCGAATCTGTGTTGTTGGCAGCGAATCAGGTGTTCATTGTCGAACGTGTGTCGTCTGCAGCGAATCAGGTGTTCGCTGCCGAACTTGTGTCGTCCGCAGCGAATCAGGTGTTCGCTGCCGAACTTGTGTCCTCCATAGCAAATCTGGTGTTCGCTTCCGAACTTGTGTATTCCACAGCGAATTAGGTGTTCGCTGCCGAACTTGTGTTGTCCGCAGCGAATCAGGTGTTCGCTGCCAAATTGTGTATTCCACAGCGAATCTGCGTTCGCTGTCGAAGTTGTGTTGTCTGCAGCAGAAGTGTGATTTGCTGCCGAAATTGAGTTACCTGCAGCGAATTAGCATTCGCTACCAAAAGCATGTTTGCTGCTGCGAAGTAGCATTTGCTGCCGAAATTGTGATGACTGCAGGGAAACAGTTTTCGCTGCCGAATTGTGCGGCCGGTAGGTAGCGAACCAGTTTTCGCTGTCAAAGTGTGCAGCCTGCAGCGAACCAGTTTTCGCTGTCGAACTGTACAACCTACATTGTATAAGTTTTTGCTGCTGAATTGTGTGGCCAGCGACGAATCAGTTTCACTGCTAATTTTCTGCAATAAACCCCCGGGCAGAAATGACTTAAATGCTTGTAACAATTTCATTGTATGATGGTGTAAAATGTGGAACGCTTGAATGTGTACATATGGACTCATTAAATAAGTATGGTGATGAATGTGATTTAAAGATGCAAATGTACTGATTTGTGACCATTGATGTCTTAGGTAGTGTGGCCAGGATCGGACCATCACCAGGACGAGGACAACCCACAAGTGGAGCAGGTAGGTGGTTTACACCTTTTTCTCGTATGATGTTTATGTTTTGAAATGATTTACTTATGATAATATTTTATTAAATCCTTATTGAATGATGAAACGACAATGAAATGTTTGATTGAATTATTGATGATTGTCGAAACGACTATGAAATGTCGATCGAGTTCTTAATGAATGTTGAAACAATGATGAAAATGTTAGTGTTCTAAAATGACCCATTTGAGGTGGATGGTCGGGACTTACTAATGGCATCCTAGGTGGATGACCGGGACTTACAAATGATTAGCTTCGCCTAATGGCATCCTAAGTGGATGACCGAGATGAATAAATGATTAGCTTCGGCTAATGGCATCCGAATGGATGACCGGGACAAATGATTGATTAGCTTCGGCTAATGGCATCCAAATGGATGACCGAGATGAATGATTGATTAGCTCCGGCTAATGGCATCCACAATGAATGATTGGGATGAACAAATGATTAGCTTCGGCTAATGGCATCTAAATGGATGACCGGGACAAATGATTGATTAGCTTCGGCTAATGGTATTCGAATGGATGACCGGGATAGATGATTGATTAGCTTCGACTAATGGCATCCTAAGTGGATGACCAGAATGAATAAATGATTAGCTTCAGCTAATGGCATCCAAATGGATGATCGGGACAAATGATTGATTAGTTTCGGCTAACTCAGAAATTGTCAATGAAAACTACTTTTTTTGATTGAGTGTTTACACTAATCCTCATAATCAACCTGACCATCCATCTAGGATGCCATTAGCTGAAACTAATCATCATACTCAATCAAATGTTCTATAAGTAATTTTTTATTTATCACAAGATAGTACTAAATCATTCGTAATGAATTAATTAAGAGAATTTGTATTATGCTAGGAGAGGATGGAAACCACCTACTTGTTCCTCTTATGGAGTGCCCTTGTTCGGTCAAAATTCTGATCTTGGTCGTATCACCTAACATATCAAATGATTATAATTAGCATACTCATATCAAGTAACCATATAATCATCACCATACATATCCCAAGAATACACATGTTCACATTCAAGTGTTCCACACATTATACAATCATTCAATGAACATCATCATATCAAACACTTCTCTTCATATTAAACGTGGCCACTCATGGGCGTTCTAGTGTTTAATTCTTGAGTTTCGTAGTGACTTAGATCAAACCGACAATGAAATCGTTACAACCATTAAATCATCTCTGATATGGAATTCATCAATGAACTAAGCCGCTGCTGTCACAGAAAGTCGACAACAAAAATTGGGTTGCCGGTGACACATAAATCATCAGCTAAAACTAGGTCACTGGTCACACAGAAATCATTAGCGAAAACTAATTCGCAGGTGACATAGAAATCGTCAGCAAAAACTACTTTCACGGTTGATGCCTGGAATCGTTAATGAATACATTCATTGTTGGCTTAGAAATCGCTAACAAAAATTCATCATTGCCAACCTAGTAATCATCAACGCGATTCAGTTATACTATGGGCGCATAAAATCGTCAACACACATAATTTACTGTTGACTCAGAAATCGTTGATGAAAACTATATCGTTACCGACCCAGAAATCATCAATGCGATTCAGTTTTACTGTTGGCTTGTAAAATCATTAGCGCACATAATTTACTGTTGACTTAGAAATTGTTGAGGATAATTGCATTGTTGCTAAACCAGAAATCGTCAACGCAACCCATGTCGCTGTCGATTCAGAAATCATCAACGACGATTGAGTCACTTTTGGTTTTTACTCTTTCCCTAGGCTAAACATGAGGTCTACGCTAGGCTTTCCCCTTTTATAGCTCACCCCCAACCAAGTTTGAACATATAGAAAAATCAATCACGTTCAAATTTTATCACAAGACCATCAACAATGCACAACCAAAACTTAACATGTATATTCTTTCAAAGAATCCCCTAATCATCACTTCAAGGCTGACACCTAGAGTTGCCACACATATTCATATTATGTTTTAAATGGCACCATGACAAACATATTAACACAATTTAATATCAATTTTATACTACACAAAGAGTTTCATTTCTGTCATATGACTTGTTTTTCCTACGGTGTTCATCATGACATATCATTTTATGGTTCTTTTTTATTTATGGCCGGACATTGTTGTCCATTTCTCTGTAATTCGTATATGTGCAATTCATCATTTTTTAATCATAAGTATATCCACAACCACATGCTACAACCATACCTTCATTCACTTGGTTCATAACCATGCAAATTTATCAATCACATAACAAAATCAAATCATTAACATCAACATGAATTCTGTTTCAGCACAAGTGTGTTCCTAGGAGTTCAACAAGGTCACAATCCATGCATTCTATCATTTCATCTCACATTTCATACAAGTTCATTAATGTAAACACCCAAAAAAAAGTACAGCCAGAAATGACTCCACCATTGCTGCCGATTTTGGCTGCTGATTTCAGAATTGGCAGCGGTAAAGTTTTTGGCTGCCGATTTCAGAATCAGCAGCGACAAAGTTTTTGCTGTCGATTTCTAAATCAATAGTGGCACATTTTGGCTTCTGATTTTTGAATCGACATTGAAACAGTTTTTGGCTGTTGATTTCAAAATTGGTAACGACATAGTTTCGCTATCGATTTCTGAATTGACAGCGACATTGTAAAACCTAACAAAAATTGGTGTTGGACTGCCCTATCCTAGGAGAGAATAAGAATAGAAACCAACCTAAGATAACACAAAAGAGGGATAAGGACAGCCTTGGTCCAGCGCCTAAACACTCCAGCACACTTTTGGGGGCTATTAATACAAGGAGAGAGAAAAGGTGACTCTTCACTCTTCCTAAAATGAGCTCCATGCTTTTGCCCCCTTCCCTCTTCCCAAAATGAGCTCCATGCTCCTGTCTTTTCCTCCTTTCCAAAGAGAGCTCAACAAACTCTGTTGCATGTGCCTCCTTAGGCATGTGAGAGAGAAGGGAGAGCTAGAGGGAGGGCTGAACACCTGCAAACATGGAAGGAGAGGGAGTCTAGAACTGGTGGGAAGCTGATTGGAAGGGAGAAATCGAGAGGGGAGAAGAAGAAGAAGAAGAAGAAAAATCGAGTGAAGAAGGGAAGAATATTGTCAACCTCTTTCCTAAAACTACTTAGATTTGTGAGGTATGAACCATGCCACATCTCCATTTGTTCTTGGGACTTTGGGGCAGAAAAAGAAGAAGACAACCCTAAAATTAGGTGGAATTGAAAAAGTATGTGCTGGAATTGAATTTGCATGAGTGTGTTTAAGCTAAAATCAGATGACTTTGCTGGAAACTAATAACAAAATCGTGTTGTCTGCAGCGAATTAGCGTTTGCTGTCAAAATTGTGTTGTCTGTAGCAAATCAGCGTTCGCTTTGCTGCTGAAATTGTGTTGCTTATAGTGAATCGGTGTTCGCTGCCGAAACTGTGTTGTCTGCAATGAACTAGTGTTCGCTGTTGAAATGGTTTTATCTACAGCGAGCCAGTGCTCGCTGTTAAAATTATGTTGTCTGCAGCAAATCAGTGTTCACTGCCAAAATTGTGTTTTCTGCAGCGAATCACCATTTGCTGCTGAATTCTGGAGTTTGCAGCGAACTAGCTTTCGCTGCCGAAATTGTGTTGTTTGTAGCGAATCAGAGTTTGCTGCTAAATTGGGTTGTGTGCAGCGAAGCAGTGTTCACTGTCGAAATTGTGTTGCTTACGGCGAATCAGTGTTCGCTGTCGAAACTGTGATGTATGTAACGAGCCAGTGTTCACTACTGGAATTGTGTTATCAGAAGTGAATCAGAGTTCGCTGCTGAAATTGTGTTGTCTGCAGCGAATCAGTGTTCGCTGCCGAATTCTAGTGTCTGCAGTGAAGTAGTTGTCAATGTCGAAGTGTGTTGTCTGCAGCGAATCAGTGTTCGCTGCTGAATTTCTATTGTCAGTCACAAACAAGTTTTCGCTAACAAAATTATACAGCAGATTATGTATCTGAAATGGCCTGGTGATTAAAATGATTGCTTTGTGTGATGGTAATATGTGGAACAATAGAACATGAACTTGTGTATGCTTGAGACATGTGTAATGACAAGTTGTGTGTGATTACTGAATATGAATGTACTGATTTGTGGCCATTGATGTTTTAGGTGGTGTGTCCGGGATCGGACCTTCGTCAGGACAAGGACACCTTACGGGTGGAACAGGTAGGTAATTTCCACCTTTTTCTCGTATGATGTTAATGCTTTGAAATGATTTACTTATGGACGATATATTATTGAATCCTTGATGAATGATGTAATGACGATGAAATGTTTAAGTGAATTCTTGATGGATGTTGTAACGACTATGAAATGTTGATCGAGTTCTTGATGAATGTTGAAATGATGATGAAATTGCTAATGTTCTGAAATGACTTGTTGAGGAGGATATATATTATTGTGTTGAGATGAATAACAAACCGATTATGAGTTGTTAATTGAGTTGTTATGAAATTGGGCTGCTCATGATTGTCAAACCTATTATGGAATGTTGATTGTGATTGTTGATTAACTTGGGCTAATGACATTCAAAATAAATGACCGGGTTATTAGTGATTAGCCTTGGTTAATGGCATCCAAAATGGATGACCGGGTTGTGATTGCCGATTAGCTTTGGCTAATGGCATCCAAGATGGACGACCGGGTTGTGATTGTTGGTTAGCCTTGGCTAATGGCATTCAAAATGAATAATTGGGTTGTGGGTGTTGATTAGCTTCAACTAATAGCATCCGAGATGGATGACCAAATTGCGCATGGTAATTAACTTCGGCTAATTGCATTCGAGATGGATGATCGGGTTATGGTTGATGATTAGTTTTGGTAAATGGCATCCTAGATGAATGGCAGAGTTTAAATGTTGCGATTAGCTACGGCTAAAAGTATCCAAGTTGGATGACGGGGTTAAGGTGAAGTAATTAACCCTGACCGATGTTAAACTTCTGCCACACAACTCCTATGGAGAGATTGGGGTGTGTGAGTGAGAAAAATACACTTAACAAAATAATAAGAGATGTACAATGCATATAAGAAATGAAAGAATTACGATTGTTATGCTTCAAACAGAGAATAACGTTAGTTCGGTTAACGGTATTCGAGACGGATGATCGGGTTTGAGTATTGTAATTAGCCACGGTAATTGAAAAATTATTAAGGGTGGTATTTATGTAAGTAAGAAGAAAATAAAAGAATTATTATCTTTGGTTCATGAATGAAATGTAACGTTGATATTGCTTTATTATGTTTTTAAATTTCTTATAATGCTTGAAATTATCTTGTGCTATAATAGGGACATCATACCACCATGGTGTGTAAGGAAATTCATTTCACGACTCACACATTTTGAAAAGAATTGTATATTCGCATGTTATAGGTGATATGAATTCTGTATGAACAGACGAGCTAATCGCTCAATTAGTCGTCCGACCCCTTTTGTAAAGACTTGTAATGAAAAATTGAAATGAAACATGGATGTGTATGTGTGAACATGTAGATGTGATATGTATGAATATACGTATGTGGTATTCTTCTTATAAGGATGTTATGTTGTGAAATTACATGAGGTCAGGATAAACGAAAGTATTAGTTGTGTAACTTGTAGTTTGACATGAGGTCATTTTATTCCATATTCCACTCATCCTTTCAATTTGATTGGCCCCCCTCTTAGGTTTACACACTCAAAGTTACTCATATACACACATATTTCTTTTGTAAGAGTTTATCCTTGTGTTTTTTTATTCATTATTCTACTTAGAACTCCACATTTTATCATTCTCAAAATCATGAGTGCAAGAACCCTAAGCCTTCTACTTTGGGGTTTCATCCCCTCCTTGTCCCAAAATCATGAGTGCAAGAACCCTAAGCCTTCTACTTTGGGGTTTCATCCCCTCCTTATCCCGAAATCATGAGGTAGTAGCCAGTCATGGAAGTGATATTCCTCTTACCTAGGATAAGCCGGTTTTCCTTCCCCCTTTTCCACCTAGAGCAGGCCGGTTTGTTCTCTTTAATTCTTTCTTAGCATATGTCGGCCTTTTACTTAAATGTTTTGTCGGGTTTTACATTCTTCCCTCTTAATATAAATTTCATCCTCGAAATTATGGAGGTTTTGACATCCCATACTTGGTTGTTCAAACAATTTGGGGTATTTCTTCCTTATTTCAGACTCCCTCTCCCAAGTCTCCTCTTCTATTTGAGGGCTCTATCGTAAGACTCTAACAATGGGAATCTTCTTATTACGTAGTTATTTCACTCCCTAATCTAGAGTTCTTGTGGGCCTCACTTTGAGTGTTAAGTCTTCCTTGACCTGTATAGGAACTTGGGGTAGAACTGGAGTGGGATCTATGTCGGCCTTTCATAGCAAGGAGAAATGGAACACATCATGAACCTTGGCTAACTGCGAGGGCAAGTTTACTTTGTAGCATATTGGCCTAATTCACTGCAAAATTTAAAATGGTATGATGAAACGGGAGCTACCTTTCCTTTCAATCCAAACCTCAAATTGTTCTTCCACAAGGCTACCTTGAAGAACACATAATCCCCCACACTAAATTCGAGGGGTCTCTTCCTTACATCCGTATACTAATTCTGTTTGTCCTATGCGGCTTTTATTCGATCCTTGATGGTTCTCACTTTCTCCGTGGTGACCTGAACCAATTCCATGCCATACAACTTCTTGTCCCAATTTCTTCCCAACATAAAGGAGTCCTGCACCTCCTACCAAACAAGGCTTCTTACGGGGCCATCCTTATTGTGGCCTGGTGACTATTTTTGTATGTGAACTCCACTAATGTTATGTGCTTTTCCCAGTTTCCTTTAAACTCTAACACACACGCCCTTCATAGGTCTTCCAAAACTTAGATGACTCTTTCTGATTGGCCATTAGTCTGGGGGTGAAACACAATACTCATATCCAATCTTGTCCCTCAAGCGTGTTGTATGCTTGGCCAAAGATAAGAAGTGAACCTAGGATCCCAATCCGAGACAATAGATACGAGAATCTTATGGAGTCGCACTACCTCATTTATGTATATCTTGGCAAGTTTGTCTACCGAATCAGTCATCTTTATTGGCAGGAATAACACAGACTTTGTCAAGCGGTCCACAATGACCCATATTGCATCATTCACTTTCTTTTCTTTAGGAAATGCCGACACAAAATCCATGGTGATCATCTCCCACTTCCATTCTGGGATTTGTAGTGGTTGTAATGGTCCTGCTGGCCTTTGATGTTCAACTTTAACTTGTTGTCATATACCACACTTCGACACATATTTGGTTATTTCTCTCTTTATGTTAGGCCACTAGTAGTGGAATTTCAGGTCCTGGTACATCTTGGTGCTGCTATGATACATGGTGAATTTGGATTCATGTGCTTCTTGTAGAATCATTTATTTAACCATCTCGTCATCAAGTACATACAAATGTTGTCCCATCATCTACGTTCCACCATCTGCTATTCAAAATGGAATTTCTATCTCGACCTCCATTTTCTTCCTAATCTTGGACCCTTTAATGTCGTTGGATTGGGCTCATAGTATTTGTTCCTGATACGTTGGCCGCACTATCAGCTGAGCTAATAGTTCTCCTCCTGAGTTAATACCAAATTCTGCAACCATCTCTTTTAACTCCGCTAGTTGTTGTTCCCCTCATAATGCTAGGTGACGACTCCTTAAACAAGATCTTTTCCAACCAAAGAACAAGATTCTAGAAATCTGTCATTTTAATTTTTGAAGGCCGTCACAATGTCAGGTGCGACAATGATCTAGTACATTTTTCATTACACTAACAATTTGCTTTTAATTCATCTATCATCAATTTCTATAATTTCTCACTTGTCAACGCACCAATCTTGTCCAATAATAACTGATTCTATTGGTTGTCCATTCTTAGGGCACCAGTTCCATTCCAGAATACGGGTCCAACTAACAGCCCATTCACATGGCACCAGTTCCAAACCAGGACACTGGTCCAACCATCAACCCATTCACAACAAGCTGGTCTAATCATCAACCCATTCACTGGGTGTCAGTCCCAACCAGGAACTGGTTCACCCATTCAAACACTACATATAAATACTAAAATTTGAACTGCATCTTATTATGAGCTAAGCTAAAAAATTAAAAAAGACTTTAAATTAGAGATCTAAGTATCAGACACCTACCTGAAATCTGTGTTCTGCTAGTCGTCCCCTGCTCTTGTTTATTTCTCACAATCTCACCTGTACCAATAGTTGCACTAATTTAAATTTTGAGTCTTAACCACACATACACACATATACGTACTATATTCATTGCCTTAATAATTCAACATTTTGTAATAAAAAACAATTCCAAATAAAAGTTACTAATTTACAAGTTTTAGGTGGTTCAACATAATAGATTCCAAACACTGTTTAGTAGTTTAAGTAAAACCGGAGCTATAGAACTTGGTTTTATGCGTGGTTTGTTTCTTTAGAACACTAGAACATGGGTCTACAATGTTTGCAAAGATGAATATACCCAGTTTTTCCATCTACATGTCTAAATTTACAAATTTCATAAACCTAAAAATTTGTCCTGCTGATTTTTGGTTTTGACCTATCTTCAGTTTTGCTTCCATATTTAGTGTTTTGTCACTCCACATTAAGCAAGGTAAATTTCATTTGAAAGGTAACATCCATGTTTACATCTTTCATGAGGGAAATTATCTCAAATTCAGTCATCTTAGGGTTCAAATCTTAGTTGAGAAATTGAGAGATAACCTATCCAGTTTTGATTTCTAAGTTCAACAAGTATAAATTTGTTTCCCATGCATTTTTCCATCATTTCCGGCCACTATAAACACAAAATGCCTCCACCTATCATTATTTAACAAAATTCTTAAACCTATACTAAGATGTTCTAAAATCTCAATTATTCAAAGAAAACACAAACAAATTCAAGTGACTTAATAAGAGCTTGTTACCTTCTATTACAAGGAAAATGAGTCAAGAGATTGAGAACAACCACTCTTCTTCTTCCCCTTCCTTTCTTCTTCTAACCCTTCCCTTCTCACTAGTAAATTCTCTAGGTTTTCTCAAAGTTTTCTTCCTAAATCTTACTTGCAGCACTCTTAGCTCACTTACTCTCACTTTTGTTTGGATTCAAAGGATTAATTTACAATGTTTCCTCTCAATTTTTTTCTCTTCTCTTTCTTCCTCTCCTTGGCTGGCCATTACTCTAGGAATTTCTAGAGATTTCTTCTTATTTATAATTATGTTCTTTCCTTATTTACATCTTACTCCCTTATATTTACTTTTATTTTCACATTGACCCCACCATTTTTTTTTATTATTACATTGACCCCATTACTTTTCTTTCTCTTACTAACTCTTTACTCCTTTATTATTGTTTTCAATTTCACCCCTCTCATTATATAACTTCTCTTTTAATCTAATTAATTAGTTCAATTTAATCCTTTCTCCACATCCATTGTATTTAATTTTATTTTACTAAATCAAGATGAGATTATTTTATCGGAGGGTTTACATTCTCCCCTCCTAAAAAATTTCGTCCTCGAAATTAAAATTTTATACTTGAGTTTAGAAAAGTCTAGGGTACTTCCTCCTCATCTCTGCCTCCTTTTCCACATTTCTTCCTCAATTTGAGAACTCCGATCCAAAATCTTCACAGGTTTCACTTCTAAAGTCAAATCTTCTTCAATCTCTATAGGAACCTGTGGTAGCACTCGAGCCGGGCCTATCTCTACTTTTCGTAACATAGAAACATGAAACACATCATTGATCTTGGTCAAATGTGGGGGCAACACCAATTGATACGCCATAGGTCCAATTCTCTTTACCACTTCATAGGGCCCGATGTACCTTGGTGCTAACTTTCCTTTCATACCAAATCTTAACATGTGCTTCCATGGAGCGACTTTCAAGTATACTCGGTCTCCTACATTAAATTCAAGAGGTCTCCTTTGCTTGTCAGCATAACTTTTCTACCTGTCTTAGGCTGCTTTCATACGATCCTTTATAACCTTAACCTTTTCTGTTGTCATCTGAACAATTTCAGCTCCAATTAAACTCTAGTCACCTACTTCTTCCCAACATATAGGAGTCTGACACCTACCGTACAAAGCTTCATACGGGGCCATTCTTATAGTGGCTTGATAACTATTATTATAAGTGAACTTCATTAGGGGTAGATGATCTTCCCAATTACCACCAAACTCCAATACGCAAGCTTTTAATAAATCTTCTAGGATTTGAATTGTTCTCTCAGTTTGCCCATCAATCTGAGGATGAAAAGTTGTGCTCATATTCAAACTGTTCCGAAAGCATGTTGTATGCTTGACCACAACCGAGAAGTAAACCAAGGATCCCAGTCTGAAACTATCGACATGGGTACTCCATGCAACCTTACCACTTCATTTATATACAATCGGGCCAATTTATCAATTGAGTCGGTCATTTTCATCGGTAAAAAGAGAGCAGACTTGGTCAATCTGTCTATTATCACCCATATAGCATCATTGCCCTTATTCCCTTTAGGTAAACCAAATACAAAGTCCATAGTGATGTCCTCCTAGGGTATCAACAACGACTGCAAAGGCCTGCCGGCTTCAGATGTTCTGCCTTTACTTGTTGGCAGATAGCACAACTAGTTACGTATTTAGCTTTTTGTTTTTTCATATTTGGCCATCAATACAACTCCTTTAAATCTTTATACATCTTATTACTTCTAGGATGCATATTAAGTTTGGTCTCATGCGCCTCTTTCAACAATTCATCTTTCAAAGCCATGTCTTCCGATACATACATTCTTTTTCCCATTACCACCATTCCATCATCTAAGATTTGAAAAGGAGTTTTAACCTCGAATTCAATCTTATATTTTATCTTACTGATGTAACCATATTATTCGATAGTTTCACCCACATCTACCTAATGTTTTGTCCATGTTTTATATATAAAATGCCTTGATATTCTTTGTTTTATGTTTTGAAGGCATTTTTGGATGAAAGATGCAAAAAGGAGTAAATTGGAGGTAATTGGCAGATTTGACGTTCAGTCGATGTTTTGTGCAGAGCGTGAGTTCTAGAGATCGAAATGAAGTGATTCCAGTGGCACTAAAAAGCTAACATCCATACCTTTCTGGAATGTAATGCAAGAAAAATAAAAGGAGAAAGATCATGGAAATCACATCCTGCAAAGTCAAATCTCGCATTCTGCCAGTGTTGACCTTTGGCCATTCAAAATTTAATATCTGGAGCTACAGAAGTCCAATTGATGCAAACTCAATTTTCTTGGATTTACAATTCAAAGACCTATCCACGCTCCAAATTTCAGCCAAAAACGATGTCATATGAGGGAGATATGATTTTCCAAAGATGACAACTGAATTCTGCCAGCAAACAGGTTTCGTGAAGAAACGAGTCCAAATTACATTCCGAAGCATCTAAACCGACATCCAAGTTTTTATATCAGCAATTTAGCTCCTCTAAGTCAGAGTTTGAAGATTTCATGCAAGGCTATTTCTCCTTTTTAGGAAAAATAGTTATTGAAGTACTTAAATGTAAACTGTCAACTTAAGGAAGGACTATTTTGTAAAATAGAGACTAGGGTTTCTTAGCATATAAAAAGAAAGAGAGAAGGAGGCAGCAGCCAGCAGAGAATAAACACAAATTCTCTCCTCTACAAACCCAAAAAATCATGCTCTTTTCATTCTTTAGAAGTAGTTGTTCAATAGTTATGCAAGGCTAAGCTCTTTTCTTGGTTGCAAGGACACAACAAACCTTCGGATTTCAAGAACCGTGAGATTTATTCTTCCTTCTATTTTCAGTTTATGTTATGAATGAGTATGATTGTTTTCCTATGCATATTTCCTATGATTGTTGTTGATGATTGCTAGAGCGGACTCTAAGTTATTGTTGTGAACAATCTATTGCTAAGTTTAATATCAAAACCGGAGTTGTGATATATGAATTTGTGAAGCAACTAAGTTTGATAATTGTGGCGGAACTACGTTATTGAACCTAGGGAGAACATTTGAACAAAGTGACACAAGCTGCGGACAGCTTGTATGTTAATCTTGATGAAATTATCTAGTTCTTAAAGCTACCATTAAATTGAATCATTAGTGCGGACACTTTGATTGTTTGTTGGTTAGGATTAGTTATACGGCGGATCCGTTAATTAATCAACGTTAAGAAAAGATAAAATTTCATAACATAAACTGTAATTTTTGTTTCAAGGATCGGTTCTAATTTCCGTTGGTGGATGTGTGCTTGTGACCAAGGTTTGTTTTCTTGATAAGTTTCGGTTAATTGATTTTGTTTGCTAGTTTAATTGCTGCCATAGTTTAGATTATCACAAACCAAATCCCCCCCAATTACATAACGTACAACATAAAAATCTGACTTGAAACTTCCTCGTGGGATCGACCCCTTGCTTGCTCTATACTATCTTGTGTGTTTTAAGCTAGGGTAATTAATTTGTGCGACCGCGACATCGCAACAAATTTTGGCGCCGTTGCCGGGGAGGTAATTTTAGTTGATTGTTGTGCTTGTACTGTTATTTTTATTTGCTGTGAAAAAAAAAAAAAGACAGAATTTTTGCTTGTGACGGTACTGTTCACTTGCGGCAGCGGTACTGTTCAAAACAGAATTTTTGGTGGAATTAGGTATCGGTCTTATGTTTTCTGAAGGAAAACAACGTTCTAAACAGGACTAGTGGTAATCCACTAGCCCCATCTTATCGAGGCCAAATTCCGCTGTTTTCTAGTGTTTTTAGGCAGTTTTAGTTTTCTAGCGTAGGATTTTCGTACAATTTGCATTATTTTCGATATTTTATGTGGTTGGTTTCTTTTGAGTTTTCTTGATGATTTATGCCAGTAACCCGTTCTACTAATCAAAGTCAAGTGCAGTTGGATCTCGAAATAAAAAAAAATTTACGCAGGTTACGAAAGGAAGCTCGCCTTAACACCATGGCTGTTGCAGGACAACAAACACTCAAGGAGCTTGCTGCTCCTAACGTTGAAAATCAGCCATTGTGCATAAACATCGACAATAATGTAAACTTTGAGCTCAAATCTGGTTTTATACATTTGCTACCAACATTTAATGGTCTTGCAGGAGAAGATCCTCATACTCATCTCAAGGAGTTCCATATGGTTTGTGTTGGCATGAAACCGAACGGAGTTGATGAAGAACATGTTAAGTTGAAAGCTTTCCCTTTCTCTTTAAAAGGGGCAGCAGAGGCATGGTTTTTCTCTATTCTCCCAGGTTCCATTGGAACGTGGAACGCCATGAAGAAGATTTTCCTTGAAAAATATTTCCCAGCATCTCGAGTTGCCAACATAAGAAAGAAATATGTGGGATTCGGCAATCTCATGGAGAGACACTTTCCGAGTATTGGGAAAGATTTGAGCAACTGTGTATTCAATGTCCTCATCATCAAATACCCGATCAGCTGCTCATTCAATATTTCTATGAAGGATTGATGCCTACTGACCGTAGTATCATTGATGCTGCAAGTGGGGGGGCATTGGTAGATAAGACACCCGAGGCTGCACGCCAATTAATCTCAAACATGGCAGCCAACTCGAAACAATTTGGCACGCATGGAGACTTCGTGAACAAACGAGTCAATGAGGTAAGTATTTCTAACCTTGAAAGTAAAGTTAATGATCTTACTTCTCTTGTGCGTTCTTTGGCTTGTGGAAATGTACAGCAGGTGAAAGTTTGTAGCATATGTTCCTTACAAGGACATACTTCAGATATGTGCCCAACAATGCAAGAAGACTACATTGAACAAGCTCATGCAATTGATGGAACATTCAACGGACAGCCCCAGCTTAAATATGATCCCTTTTCCAACACGTACAATCCCGGATGGAGAGATCATCCTAACTTACGCTACGGTAACCCATCCCAACAAGGCAATCAAGGCCGACAGTTCCATCCCCATGGATTTCAGCCCCAACAAAGTTATCAAGCAAGACAACCCCCTCCGTTCACAAACTCCAATGTTATGGGGTCATCATCCAATGATGATCTTCGTGAGATGATGAAAACTTTGGCTTCTAATACTGTTACCTTGCAACAAAATGTCATGTCTTTTCAACAGGAAACAAGGTCAAGTATTCACAACTTGGAAAAGCAAATGGGGCAAGTAGCTTCAAGTGTGGGGAAATTGGAAGCACAAATGAATGGAAAATTGCCCTCCCAAGCATTGAATCCAATAAAGAATGTTAGTGTGATCATGCTGCGAAGTGGGAAAGAACTTGAAAGACAAAGGTCGAAACAGATTGAGATGGAGGAAGAAGAAGAGATAGAAACCAAATTGAGTACAAAGAAGAAACATCCTTCTCCTTCCCAAACTGAAATAACGACCAACACTCCAAAGGTAACTCCTCAATCAATGAATTCCAGTTTTAAAACAATTCCACCCTTTCCTATGAGTTCTTCTAGGTCAAAGAAAGAAGACAAAGAAAAAGAGATTTTAGAGGTTTTCAAGAAAGTGGAACTCAACATTCCTTTGCTTGATGCTATCAAGCAAATTCCCAAGTATGCAAAATTCTTGAAGGAGTTGTGTACTACCAAGAGAGCTTTCAAACTAAAAGGTCATGAAACGATAAGTATGGGTGAAGTTGTATCTGCCGTTGTTCAAAAGAATCTGCCTTTAAAACAAAAGGACCCAGGTGCGTTTACTATCCCATGTGTTATTGGTAATGCTAGTTTTAAAAGAGCTTTATGCGATTTAGGTGCATCCATTAGTGTTATGCCTAAACATGTTTATGATTCTCTTAGTCTTGAACCTTTGAATAAAACTAGCATTGTAATACAACTTGCGGATCGTAGTTTTGTTTACCCACTTGGTGTGATAGAAGATGTCCTAGTCAAAATTGATAGTTTGGTCATTCCATGCGACTTTTATATTCTTGATATGGAACATGATTCTTGTGATTCATCAAACAACACTCCTATATTGTTTGGGAGACCATTCTTGAAAACTGCCAATACAAAAATTGATTGTGGTAAGGATACTTTGTCTATGGAGGTAGGAGATGAAAAAATTGAATTTAATTTTCATGATGCAATGACATATCCTTATAACAATGTTTATTCTATCACATGTTATGACCAAGCTGATAAGTGTGTGCAACAAGTTTGTGATTTTGATAGTGAGGATGGATTAAGCGTAGCTTTGAGCTATGACTATGATTTTACCAAGATAGAAGAGATGGACAGGCATATATGTGTTCCCCAAAACATGCATGAATCAGCATTGGCTTTGCAAGCTTTGCAAAATGTTCCCTATGATGCAGGAGTCATTCATCCCATTATGGATAATGAATGGGTGGCGCCTATCCTTTTGGTGCCCAAAAAGATTGGAATTACATTGGAAGAAATACAAAATGATACTTATGAGAATGCAAGGATTTACAAAGAAAAGACTAAGAGTCTTCATGATCGAATGCTTACAAGAAAGGAGTTTCATGTTGAAGACAAAGTCCTTATTTATCATTCACGTTTGAAACTTTTTCCTGGAAAATTGCGCTCTCATTGGATTGAACCCTTTGTTGTTTCTAATGTTTTTCCTTATGGTGCAGTTGAAATTACAAGTTTAGAAACCAACAAAATACTCAAGGTCAATGGGCATCATTTGAAACCTTTCTATGAAGGTTGGACGGCAGAACTCACCGCTTCTATAGAGTTAGCTGAACCAATCTATGAAGAATGAGCATGCCACATGTCAAGCTAATGACATAAAACAAAAGCGCTTACTGGGAGGCAACCCAGCACAAAAAAAAAAATCAGATTTGCTTTCTTTTTCCTTATCTTTTATTTTTTCGCATTTTAATTTATTTTCTGTCATTCTCTTATGTTCCTTTGCTTTTATTTCAACATTGAGGACAATGTTGTGTTTTAAGTGTGGGGGTATTGGGAGAATTTTAGTTTTCTTTGATGTTCTTTAAAAAAAAAAAAATTTTGTTTGATCTTTTTAACTCCCATTGGTTTTTGAGAATATGAGTATTATGTATGAGAATTAATTGAGATAGATGAAGATACAAATCAAATGAAGAAGTAAGCATGCAAATTTTAAGGTTTAATTGGTTTAGGGATTGACTTTGAGAATATGTCATGTTGACTTTATAGTGTTATACCAATGCAAGCTTTTGAGCCTTCAACATTATATTCTTTGAGTGTGCATTCTTTCAATGATATGTATCTCTAGAACTTGCTTCATATCTTATTGAGATTATATTCCATTACAAATATACATGAAGATGATAAAGGCATTAGGAATTTTAATCACTTGAACCAAAAAGTCAACCTAAAGCATATTATCCTTAGTGAGCCCCTTTTGAGCTTGTTTATCTTTTCTTTGCTTTATCCATGTATAAGCCTTAACTTTTTATATGTTTTCCTTTTCCCCTGGCCAAGGATTAGTAGAACATATACTTAAGATATCTCATGGAATTATGGTTGGAAATTATGTGAAAAGAAAGAAGTGATGCTTGATGAAAAGATGGGCAAAGTTGCCAAAGGTAAAAAAAAAAAAAAAAAAGAGAAAAAAAAAGGAAAAAAAAAAGGAAAAAAAAGAAGAAAAAGTGTTCCTTTATGTTCTTAAGATTTTATGTTGAAAGAGCTTGAAATCAAAAGAAGTTAAGCATTGGTGATTAAGATGAAAAATTTATGTGCTTTGATGGAATATCTTGTTTGAAATATCATTTTTCAGAATGCTCTACTTTCTTTGGTTTGAACCTTTCCTTTTACTTTCTTTTACCTCACCTTAACCTTAGCTCCATTACAACCGGAAAATAAGACCTTTTGATTCATGTAGTACTTGTAATAAGTTGCTAATGGAGATGAGATTGAAAAGCAAGCTTATGGTAGAACATACTCTTTGATTGAATTTGAGAAATTTAAACACATAAACCCTAAACACATGAGTGTTGGAGTGTATATCAATGAGAGGACCTATCACTTTGGCATGGCATAGATTTCATTTAAATCCCGACGATTGATTGAGTTTTGAAGTTTGCATGTAAATGAATTCATAAGAATTATACTATTTATCCTTCATGATTGTATTCTTGTTTATAATGCATATATTCTTGGACATTGATGGGAGATTAAGAGATTGATCATAGTTTTTTTTCAATTTGATTTTATTTATCCTTTCTCGAGGACGAGCAAGAGCTAAGTGTGGGGGTATTTGATGTAACCATATTATTCGATAGTTTCACCCACATCTACCTAATGTTTTGTCCATGTTTTATATATAAAATGCCTTGATATTCTTTGTTTTATGTTTTGAAGGCATTTTTGGATGAAAGATGCAAAAAGGAGTAAATTGGAGGTAATTGGCAGATTTGACGTTCAGTCGATGTTTTGTGCAGAGCGTGAGTTCTAGAGATCGAAATGAAGTGATTCCAGTGGCACTAAAAAGCTAACATCCATACCTTTCTGGAAATGTAATGCAAGAAAAATAAAAGGAGAAAGATCATGGAAATCACATCCTGCAAAGTCAAATCTCGCATTCTGCCAGTGTTGACCTTTGGCCATTCAAAATTTAATATCTGGAGCTACAGAAGTCCAATTGATGCAAACTCAATTTTCTTGGATTTCTAATTCAAAGACCTATCCACGCTCCAAATTTCAGCCAAAAACGATGTCATATGAGGGAGATATGATTTTCCAAAGATGACAACTGAATTCTGCCAGCAAACAGGTTTCGTGAAGAAACGAGTCCAAATTACATTCCGAAGCATCTAAACCGACATCCAAGTTTTTATATCAGCAATTTAGCTCCTCTAAGTCAGAGTTTGAAGATTTCATGCAAGGCTATTTCTCCTTTTTAGGAAAAATAGTTATTGAAGTACTTAAATGTAAACTGTCAACTTAAGGAAGGACTATTTTGTAAAATAGAGACTAGGGTTTCTTAGCATATAAAAAGAAAGAGAGAAGGAGGCAGTAGCCAGCAGAGAATAAACACAAATTCTCTCCTCTACAAACCCAAAAAATCATGCTCTTTTCATTCTTTAGAAGTAGTTGTTCAATAGTTATGCAAGGCTAAGCTCTTTTCTTGGTTGCAAGGACACAACAAACCTTCGGATTTCAAGAACCGTGAGATTTATTCTTCCTTCTATTTTCAGTTTATGTTATGAATGAGTATGATTGTTTTCCTATGCATATTTCCTATGATTGTTGTTGATGATTGCTAGAGCGGACTCTAAGTTATTGTTGTGAACAATCTATTGCTAAGTTTAATATCAAAACCGGAGTTGTGATATATGAATTTGTGAAGCAACTAAGTTTGATAATTGTGGCGGAACTACGTTATTGAACCTAGGGAGAACATTTGAACAAAGTGACACAAGCTGCGGACAGCTTGTATGTTAATCTTGATGAAATTATCTAGTTCTTAAAGCTACCATTAAATTGAATCATTAGTGCGGACACTTTGATTGTTTGTTGGTTAGGATTAGTTATACGGCGGATCCGTTAATTAATCAACGTTAAGAAAAGATAAAATTTCATAACATAAACTGTAATTTTTGTTTCAAGGATCGGTTCTAATTTCCGTTGGTGGATGTGTGCTTGTGACCAAGGTTTGTTTTCTTGATAAGTTTCGGTTTTAATTGTTTTGTTTGCTAGTTTAATTGCTGCCATAGTTTAGATTATCACAAACCAAATCCCCCCAATTACATAACGTACAACATAAAAATCTGACTTGAAACTTCCTCGTGGGATCGACCCCTTGCTTGCTCTATACTATCTTGTGTGTTTTAAGCTAGGGTAATTAATTTGTGCGACCGCGACATCGCAACACTTACTAACTTCAATATCATTTTGCTGAGCCCCTAATATTTTTTCCCGAAATACCGATCTCACTTTCAATTGAGCTAACAAAGAACCCTCGGGTCCAATCTCCACCTTGGCATTAATGTTCCTTAACTCTAACAATTTTTTTTCATCACAATTATTTGATTCCAAAGTTGATACCTTATTTTTACGACTAAGAGCATCCGCCACAACATTTTCTTTTCTCGGGTGATAATCTATCACACAATCATAATCTTTAATCAGTTCAACCCATTGTCTTTACCACATATTTAACTCCTTTTAAGTCATTAAATATTTTAAACTTTTATGATCGGTAAAAATTTGAACCCGAGACCCATACAAGTAGTGTCTCCACACTCGTAAGGCAAATACTATAGCAGCCAATTCTAAATCATGAATTGGATAGTTGACCTCATGGGACTTCAACTGTTTAGAAGCATAAGCAATCACCCTCTCATGTTGCATCAGTACGCACCCTAAACTCTTTTTGGATGCGTCACTATGTACAACAAAACCTTTCGTTCCTTAGGGTAAAGCTAACACTGGTGCAATGGTAAGCCTCTTCTTTTGTTCTTGAAAACTCTTTTTACATTCGGGTGTTCATTCCCACTTTGTTTCCTTCCGAGTCAATCGGGTCATTAGGGTTGCTATAGTAGAAAATCCCTCAATAAATCTTCTATAATAACTAGCCAACCCAAGAAAACTATGAATTTCAGTCATATTAGTGGGCCTTTTCGATTTTAACACTACCTCCTCTTTTCTTGGATCAACAAATATCCCTTCAACTGATATAACATGCCCTAAGAAAGTCACCTCCTTTAACCAAAATTCACATTTACTCATCTTGGCATACAACCGATGTTCTCTTAAAGTTTGTAAAATCTCCCTCAAATGTTGTTCTTGTTCCAAATATGTATTGGAATACACCAGTATGTCATCTGTAAAAACCACCACAAACTTATTCAAGTAAGGTCGAAATATTTGATTCATCAAATCCATAAATACCACAGGAGCACTTGTCAACCCAAAAGGCATCACCAAAAACTTATAATGCCTATAGCGGGTTCTAAAAGTGGTCTCCTATTCTTTAATTCTTAATTGGTAATACCCCGATCTCAAATCTGTCTTTGAAAATATCCTAGCTCCCTTGAGTTGATCAAATAAATCATCTATTCATAGAAGTGGATATTTATTTTTTACTGTCACCTTATTCAACTGTCTGTAATCAATATAGAGTCAGAGAGTTTCATCCTTCTTCTTTACAAATAACACAAGGGCTGCCCAAGGTGAATAACTTGGACGTATGAACCCATTTTCTAACAATTCCCGCAACTTTATTTTTCAGCTCAGCCAGCTCCGTCAGCATCATTCTATATGGTGCTTGGGCTATAGGGGATGTACCCGGTTGTGTATCTATTGAAACTTCTACTTCTTTCTCTAGGGGTAATCCTGGTAGTTCCTCCGAAAACACATCCGAGAACTCTCTTACTATAGGGATACTGGCTAACTCACGTTTTCTTCCATGGACATCCACCACTAAGAGGAGGTAAACCTCGCATCCTTTCCTCATCATTTTTTGTGCCGTCATAGCAGAAATAAGACAATTTGGTATGACATTTCTTTCTCCTCAAAAAACTACTCTCACACCCATAAATCCATAAAATGTTACTGTTTTTGCAAAGCAGTCCATTTGAGCCTTATACTTACCCAACCAATCCATTCCCAATATAATATCAAAATCATCTATCTCCAATGGAATCAAATCTACACGCGTCTCACACCTTATGATTTCAAGTTTAATACCCATATATATATTATATCAATATCTACATGTTTCCCTAAAGGTGTACTAATGGTAAACCATTTCCCAACTCCACTTGGACTCTTTCCTAATTTTCCTACTGCCTTATATGCAACAAATGAATAGGTAGCTCCAGGACCAAATAACACATAGATAGGCAAATGGTTTAACAACAAGGTACCTGCAACAACATCAGGGATAACCCGAGCCTCCTCTTACATCATGGTGAACACCCTACCCTGGATCTGATCCCATTATGTCTTGACACGACCTCTATTTCCACTGGCTCCAGAATGAGTCTGTCTAGCCAGTCGATCCACTATAACCAACTACTGCTGACTCTGCATCTGCTGTTGTGTCTGAATAAACTCTAACCTCCAAAGGCAATCCTTTCTAACATGTCCATGGCAGTAAAACATCCCTTACCCAAATATAGGAAATCCCTCCATCTATGCTCTCCTCAACATACATAACACTGCCCTAGTGTAGTGGAACAGTCTCCAGGATGCTTCTGTCCACACCAGATACATAGAGGATAAACAATTGGCCTCTACTCTAACATCTTGTCGCACCCTCGTGAGTAGCGCGGCGTTGCGGTGACTATCCCTAGGAGCAGGGATTCATGTTGGGGTCTTCGTTTTGTGAATAAGGGAGTCGCCACCTAGTATTATAGTCACTAGAAACCCTAACTGGTCTTTCAGAGATTATAAGGCAATGGATTGGTTGCGTAAAGGGAAGGTTTTAACACCCCTAGTACGCCCTACCTAAGAAAAGCAGCTTGGTGTTTGGTTTGCCTTGTGATTGCTATGGTGTTGGTGTTCTCTAATTAGTTTTCCTAGGATAGGTTTGCTATGATGAATGGACTTGGGTTCAAAGTCTAAAAGAAAGAACCCTTGGCCAATATGGATCATACCTTTAGATATGTCTATAGAGTGCCAAGGAGGACCGATGCAGATCTCTTGAAATCTATGTTTGATTTGAAATAAATTTACAACCTATGAATTAAAAGACAACTAAGATAGAAATCTAAGGAGATTCAGTGTGCTTAAAAGCTCATTTTTCCCTTAGTATTTTAGGTGTTCACGACTTGTAAATCGCAAGGAAGAGAAACAAAAAACTAAGTTAGCAATCTAAGGAAATTCAAGGTGCTTTAAAAGCCTATTTTTGCCTTAGTATTTCTTACTTTCATGACTCATAAACTGTGAAACAAAAATTGAAATGTCCCCAGTTATAATTGAGGCTTCTTTCAAGGATGTGCAATTAAATTGTTCTATATAACATTTTGGGCATAAATCTACCCTTATGTTAAAAATGAACAAGTTGTATTACCCTCAACAATATTTTGGACATTTACCTTTCATAGGTTTCTTTGTCCTTATATTATTAAAGGATAATGACTTATTATTCCTAGGAAAAATATTTTGGATATTAACCATTTGGGGTTTCTTTATCCAAATATTAATAATGAATAATAGCAAATTATTACTAATAATATTTTGGATATTAACCATTTTGGGATTTCTTTATCCAAATATTAATAGCGAATAAAAACGAATTTCCCAAAAATAAGATTTTTATATTTTTGGAATATTGGCCAACACCCTTTGGAATTTTACAAACATGTTGTAAAATCCAAAATGCAAGAAATAGTTTTTTTTGTTGTGTTTAAGAAATCCATACGAAAACACATTTTCGAAACTTCAAATATTTGTTTTTTATATAAAAGGAATGTTAAAAATATGTTAGGGTATTGGCCGTATGTAACACACAAGAAAACCTTTTTTTCTTGGGGGGTTAGGTCCAGCTCAACCCATGTGTCTGGGCTGAACCCAGCAGGCCTAGCCGAGTCACTTGCCCAAGCTAGTGACCCGGCTGGGCTAACAAAGGCATGCGTGAGTTTCCTCAAGCGTGCATTGCCTGGTTACTGTTCAAGTGAATTATAATTCACTTAAACAGTAACAACGTAACTAAGAATGCATGCAAAGCTGGGAAGAACAGACCTGGAGGCGGAAGCGAAGGGACGACAGTGATGTTGAAGGCATGTTGGCTGATCTATCAGTATCCTCGTCTGTTTTTAGCCCCTTTTTCCCTATGTTCTCTATTTGCGTCCGTCTCCTATGTTTTTTTTTGCGTCTTCGTCCCTCCCTCTCTACTAGTTTTAGCTCCTCTATTCTCCCCTGTTCTAAAGATTTGTTTGCAGAAAATGGAGCAAAGACCGAAAGGCAGTCCCTACTTGCTCTAGCTTTTGATGATCTTAAGAAACCTTAATCTTTTCCATTGTTCCTTTCTAATCTCCCTCTCCTTCCTCTCCTCTGTTCTCTCTTCTACCTCTATGTGTTTTTTTTCTTCTTTGCCTCTCTTTCTCTGTCTAGTGTTGCTTGCCTCTCTCTTGTTTCTCTTCTCTTTTTTTTATTTTGTTTTTCTTCCTCTCTCTTTTAGGTCAGTAGAGAAGGTTTATATAGCCTAATGACAGCTCTTATTAGGAAACAAATATTACATTAATTCTGGGATGTAATCTCGGGAGATCAAATAAAGCAAACATAGGAAACTAAAATATTCTGATTGATCCTGTAATCTCGGTAATTATTCTCCAATGTAGAATCCCAGCCATTAAATGATGGTGCGACTCTCCTTTGCATTCTTCCACAGCTGGAATAGGTGTTCAAAGCAGTTGCCTTTGGACCAAAGATGAAAAAAACTGGCGGGGATTGTTGCTGGGTTTGTTGCGTGCAGAACATTGGTTTGTTCTGCATGCAACATAATTAATTACCCAGGTTTGGGTTCCTTCTAATTTCAATCTTCAATTAAATCCCTTATTTTAACACTTTTCAATTCAGTCCATGGTCAAGAAAAAATCCTCCAAATTGGCCTGTAATCCCTCGAATCAGACCTGCGGGCTAGAACCCTTCTCGCGGCAGGATTCCCTGCTTTCAAACGAGAATATCTTGAGTTTTTGATATTGAAATCAGGAGATTCAAAAAACCAAATTCATCTATGCGTATAGGTCTACAACTTTCATGAAGGGTTCAAAATGAGATAAATTCATTTTGAAGAACAAAATCTGGCTGCAATCTGGTTGGTCAAAAGGATCTCCTGATCTGATTCGGAAACTGACAATGTCGAGCATCCCCATATGACTGAGAGTTTGACATAAGAACAGTAGGCTCTAGGACCCAATAAAGGTGCAGATCAATTCTTTAACATGTCATGAATGACAAAATATAGTTGTGATGGTCAGATATTGCGCGAAACCAAGTCAGAATCAAAGTCTAAGTTGGAACAAAAATTGGTATTACAACAGAATTGCAACAACAACAGAATCATTTTTTTAGTGCAAATTCTGAGGGATTTATCCAAACTTAAAGACCAGATAAAGAAGGGATGATTTTAGCATTATGAAGACTCCTAATCAGCCTAAGAAACCTGATGATTTTGGCAGCCACACACGCACACTAACCTTGGTCTATTTTCACGGGCGACCAGCTCACGCGCACTTACCCTGGTCTATTTTCACAGGCGACCTGCCCATTTTAAATTTTTTAGAAAAACTCCATGCTTTTTCTAAATAATGGTCTCAATATCAGGTGACCTGCCTATCTTAAGATTTTTATAAAAACTCCACGCTTTTTCTAAAAAATGGTCTCAATATTGGGTGACCTGCCTATCTTCAGTTTTTTTTTAAAGAAAAACTCCATGCTTTTTCTAAAAAATGGTCTCAATATCGGGTGACCTGCCTATCTTCAGTTTTTTTTTAAAGAAAAACTCCATGCTTTTTCTAAAAATGATCTCAATATTGGGTGACCTACCCATTTGTAACAACCTGGCTTTTCAAGCCCAAAACAACAGTAATTTGTTTTTGTACTTGACACACACCGTGTCGGTAATCGGCGAACCTGTTCCCTCACATCATCAAGATACAATCCATACATCAACAACAATCAACATTTCATTTAAAAGTGAATCTTACATAAACACATAATATATGTTTGCACGATTAGAAGTTCACATTAAAAATATACATACATAGACATGAGTTTGCATTCCTATCCTACTAATAGTCATCATGAATTTAAACAAAAATGATCTAATAATAGTTATATGTTCAGTACATTGATTCATACAAAATACATCATGATTTAGAATGCAACTACATAATTCCTTGCAAAAGTAGCTTTCCGTGTATTGGGTTTCCTAGGCACCTCGTTGGTGTGACATCCCTGTTACAATACAAAACATTTATAAGAATGCAATTACTTATGGCTTCCCAACAGCCAGATTTCCACTATCACCCGAAATGTGCATTTCATCATATCTGTCACCTTGCTTTTGCTGATGACATTCTTTTGTTATGTCGTGGGGATAGATCTTTTGTTCGGATACTCCTTGAGCAACTTCATGTTTTTGGCCGGACTTCAAGGTTGCATATTAATGCAGGGAAATCCTTTATTTACTTTAGTGGAGTTGGCGACAGCTTGAAGCAGCATATTCTTCAGGATTCTTACTTCTCTGAAGGTAGCTTCCCCTTCAAATACCTTGGGGTCCCCCTAAGCCCCCACAGGCTTCTAGCTAGCTAGTTTCCCCCTTTCTTACATCAACTTGAATATGCTATTCAAGGTTGGATGGGCAAGCACTTATCCTATGCTGGGCGGTTGGAATTAATCAGATCTGTTTTATTCGGAATGGTGCAATTTTGGCTTAGTATATTCTCCCTGCCAGATAATCTTATCAACCAAATTACTTGTATTTGCAGAAACTTCCTATGAACCGGTAGCACAGCCAGAAGTATGTTTGCCTTGGTTGCTTGGAAGCACATCTGCTTACCAAAAGCTGAAGGGGATCTCGACCTATATGATATTAAAGCTAGGAACAATTGCTTCCTTGCAAAGCAGCTATGGAATATTCATTTGAAATCTGATTCTATTTGGATTAGATGGGTGCACCATTTTTATTTGTAGGATACCACCATCTGGATAGTTCCTCTTTAGAGAACTTCCTCCCCTCTATGGAAATCCTTCATTAGTTTGTGGGACCGGCTCATTGATGAATGTAGGGGGCAACAAGCAGTAATCTCCATGATGTAAAGTTGGGTCAATATAACAAAGCCTTTCTTGGCTAATACTTACGAGTTCTTGAGAATCAAAGGCACCCCGGTTTCATGGGTTAATATGGTTTGGGAGTCTTGGTGTCTTCCAAGACATAGTTTCATTCTTTGGCTTGCTTTGCTTGGGCGGCTGAGAACAAGAGACAGGCTGTATTTTGTTGATACTAATGTTAGTTGTGTCTTCTGTCAGGATCATGAGGAGAGCTATAGTCATCTTTTCTTTGCCTACAGCTGGACATCCCTCTTATGGATGAAAGTTAAATCCTGGCTTAGGCTTCACAGAGGTATGAGCACCATTAATAGTGCAGTTCGGGGCCTCCATCTCAAGGGGAAAACCGTTGTTACTAGAATGAAAAAGGTCTCCCTCAGCATTGTTGTCTATTTGATATGGGAAGAAAGGAATAGAAGAGTTTTTTAAAATTCCTGTTCTCTGGTGGAGCCTATTTTCGGAGATTTTAGGTGTTATTTCACATGATATTGCACTTTCATGAGCATGATCACCCTATAACTAATGTCAGCTGACTGGTTTGGTGGTTGTTATGGTTGAGCTCCTTTGTGGAAAGTTGTTTTCCTTTGGTTTGGTGCCCTCGTGATGTGTTGCATTTGCTTCTCTTTGCTGTTGATGCTTCTTTTGAGGTTTCATTATTGTGTTGCATGTTGTTTCCTTCCCTTGGTTTCTGATCTGATCTCTAATTGGTTCTTCGCGCCAGTGGTTTCTCAGGATGTCCTATTGTCCTATTTTTTTGCTTTGTGTTAAGTTGGGAACCTTGTAATATTTGGTTCCTCTCAAAACCATTGTCTGCGTTTAGCTTTTGTTTTTTTTATGGTTGTTGTATAGCTCACTCAGGGAGTTTGTTCCCTTTTTGTAAATCCTTGTATCTGATCTTGCTGGTTCACTAGCAATGTATATTTTTGATCTATTAATACACTTACATTTTGATTAAAAAAAATGCATTTACTTAATAATAATAATGATAATAAACGGTTTGGTAGTTTAATGAAACATTAACATTATCCCATGTTTGAAGCGTGACATTTGTAGTTCCTTCATGTACTTGGTATAAACAACTTGTAGTACATATAGATGCACCAATTCTTGCAATTGGCCATAATCTTAAATTTGGCTATCCTCTTAAGGCATCATTTGCCGAGGTTAACCGTTCATTCACCCCGGCCATCCACTTTGGATGCCATCAGCCAAAGCTAATCAATCGTTTATCCCGATCATCCATTTGGATGCCATTAGCCAATCAACCATTTGTCAACATTTAAGCATTTGGCAATCTGACATCTATACTAACACAATACAATAACATTCATGATAAAGTATTTCATTATTCAATGTTATGAAAAAGGAAGGTGAAAGTCACCTACCTGCTCCATCTGTGGGTTGTTTTTGTCTTGGCGATGGTCCGATCTCGACTGCACCACCTAAGACATCAATGGTCACAAATCAGTACATTTGTATCTTTAAATCACATTCGTTACCATAATTATCTCAAGAGTTCATATGTTCACATTCAAGTGTTCCACATTTTACACCATCATACCATGAAATTATTACTAGCATTTAAGTCATTTCTGCCATGGGGGCCTATTGTAGAAATTGGCAGCGAAAACTGGTTCGCTGCAGGCTGCCCAATTTGGCAGCGAAATTGTTTTGCTGCTGGCACCACAATTCCAGCAGCGAATGCTACTTCGCTGCAGCCAACACATTTGCGGCAGCGAATGCTACTTCGCTGCAGACAACTCAATTTTGGTAGCAAATGATAATCGACTTTTAAACGACTTATAAGACCATGTTTAGAACACCTTACCCGGTAAGAATTAAGGTTTTGATCTTCAACTCCATTCTTTTCTTTCTAATGACAGCTGGCCCTCCCCTATTCTTTTCTTGTTCAAATTTTCTTGTTAATCCCTTGCCCACAAGTTTTTATTCTACCTATAACCCTTAATCTTGGATGGGTTCTTGAAATTTTGAGTGTTTCTCTCTTGATTTGCAAAAATGGATACAAAAACTCCATCTTTTCTTTCCTTACGGTTACTGCAGATTTTTTAGGTGAGAAGAAGAGTATTTATGCTCTATAATTATTCTTATTTGCATTTAGGCTCCATTTTATTTAAGTGTATTATTTTTGCCCCCACATCTTTTGTTTTTTCTTCTTTTTATAACTAAGTTATACCTCTTTTCTTTTCTTATAATTTCACCCCCACAACTTTTAGTTTAGTTTAGTTTATTTTCTTTAATTTAATCCAGCCTTGATTTTTTTCCTAGGGTTTACAATATGTCAATGAAGTAGTGAGATTACATGGGGTGCCTTTATCAATAGTATTGGATCGAGATCCTCGATTTACTTCTCAATTATGGCCTAGCATACAACGTGCATTATGATAAAAAATGAATATGAGTACAATTTTTCATCCTCAGACTGACGGACAATCTGAAAGGACAATTCAAACCCTAGAAGATTTATTGAGGGCGTGTGCTATTGAGTTTGGTGGAAATTGGGAGGATCACCTACCTCTCATGGAATTCACCTATAATAACAGCTATCAGGCTGCCATAAGGATGGCTCCATATGAAGCCTATGACAGAAAATGCCGAACTCTAGTGTGTTGGGAAGAAGTAGGGGATCGAAACTTAATGGGGCCTGAGTTCATCCAGGATACATCAGAGATGTAAACACAAAATAAAAATAGAAGTAAAGTCAGAATGACTCCACCATCGCTGCCGATTTTTAAATCGGCAGTGGCAAAGTTTTTAGCTGCCGATTTCTGAATCGGCATCGGCAAAGTTTTTGGCTGCCGATTTTTAAATGTTTGGTTGTCGATTTCTGAATCGGCAGCGACATGGTTTTGGCTCTGATTTTTGAATCGGCAGCAGTATAGTTTGGCTGCCGATTTCTGAATCGGCAGCGACGCAGACATTCAGTTTTTGCTGCTGGTTTTTTAATTGGTAGCGACGCAGTTTTTACTACCGATTTCTGAATCGACAGCAATGCAATTCTCATTGCCGATTTCTAACTCATTTTTCGCTGCCCATTACTGTTTGGCAGCGACATAGTTTTTATGTCGATTTTTGAATCGGTAGCAACTGAGTCTAATTAAAAGTTTAAGAAACAAACCAGACTGTCTTAAGGAGCTAAGATGGAGGGGTAAAACCAGTTTTGGACAGACCAAAATAGGGACAAGAACACATCTAAACCAACCCTAAACACCCCACCTCATTTAATGGGGAGTATAAATGCAAGGAGAGAGAGAGAGAGAGAAGGTGACCCTCCCTCTTCCCAAAGCTGTCTGCAGCTGCTGCATGTCCAGCTGCATGTTGCTCTTCTCTTCCTCCTTCCCAACAGAAACCTAAACCAAACCAGTAGAGAGTGCCTTGTGAAAGTGTGAGGCAAAGTTGAGATCTTGAGAGAAGATTGGACAATTGCTTAGAGGGAAGGGAAAAAGGGCTAGAAAACATGAGAGGAAGAAGGAGGAGGAGAACCAGCAGGAGAAGAGAAAGAATATTGTCAAACCTTCCTCAAACTTACTTAAATTCAAAAGGTATGGGTCATGAAACTCCCTTCCTCTTGTTCTTAAGACCCAGAACCAAAAATGAAGAAGAAGACCCTAAGAAAATTGACTTAAAACCTAAGCTACCTGTGAAGCAAATTGAAATTAACTAAGAAGACAAGGAAATAGAAACGAAATGAGGCCAATTTCCAGAACATCTAACGAAGAGGGTCGGCCTTAGCTATGGTGTTGGACAACATGCATGTGTGTGTTCTGCAGGGATTTGATGAAAGATTATATGATGGAATCGATGGTTTCAATATGTGTGTTCTGCTGGAATTTGATGAAAGATTATGTGTTGGAATTGATTATTGCATGTGTGTATTTTGCTGAATTTAGTGACAGTTTATGTGTTGGGATTGATTATTGCATGTGTATCTGTGTGTTCATGCTGAAATCATGTGACCTTGCCGGAACCTAATGACAAATTGTGTGTTCTGTAGTGAATTTGTGATTCACTGCCGAAACTGAGTTGTCTGCAGCGAATTAGCATTCGATGCCTAATTGTGTGTTCTGCAGTGAATTTGTGATTCACTGCCGAAGTTGTATTGTCTGTAGTGAATTTGTGATTTGCTGCCGAAACTGAGTTGTCTGCAGTGGATTTGTGATTCGCTACCGAAGTTGTATTGTCTACAGTGAATTAGCATTCGCTGTCGAATTGTGTGTTCTGCGGCGAATTTGTGATTCGCTGTCGAAGTTGTGTTGCCTGCAGTGAAATGAATTATCTGCAGCGAGTTTGTAATTCGCTGCCGACACTGAGTTCTTTATAGTGAATTAGCATTCACTGCTGAATTGTGTGTTCTGCAGCGAATTTGTGATTTGCTGCCGAAGTTGTATTATTTGCAGTGAATTTGTGATTTGCGGCCTAATTGTGTATTTTGCAGCGAATTTGTGATTCGCTGCCGAAGTTGTATTGTTTGCAGCGAATTTGTGATTCACTGCTGAAACTAAGTTGTCTACAGCGAATTAGCGTTCGCTGCTAAAAATGTGTGTTCTGCAGCGAATTTATGATTCGTTGCCAAAATCGAGTTGTGTACAACGAATTAGCCTTCGCTGCCAAGAATGTGTTGACTGCAGCGAATTAGCATTTGATGCTGAAGTTGAGTTGTTCTGCAGCGAATCAGTGTTCGCTGCCGAAAGTGTATTGACTGCAGCGAAAATGCAATTCACTACTGAAATTGAGTTGCATGCAGCGAATTAGCATTTGCTGCTGAAAGTATGTTGGCTGCAACGAAGTAGCATTTGCTGCCGAAATTAAATTGCTTGCAGCGAATTAGTTTTCGCTGCCAAAATGTGCAGCCTACAGCGAATCAGTTTTCGTTATCGAACTGTGCAGCCTGCAGTGAAGCATTTTCGCTGTTGAATTGTGCGATCAGCAGCGAATCATTTTTTGCTGCCGATTTTCTATAATAGAATCCCCGGTCAGAAATGACTTAAATGCTTGTAACAATTTCATTGTATGATGGAGTAAAATGGGGAACACTTGAATGTGGACATATGGATTCTTGAAATAAGTATGATGATGAATGTAATTTGAGGATGCAAAAATACTGATTTGGCATTGATGTCTTAGGTGGTGCGGCCGGGATCGGACCATCATCAGGACAAGGAAAAACCACAGGTGGAATAGGTAGGTGGTTTCCACCATTTTCTCGTATGATGTTTATATTTTGAAATGATTTAGTTATGATGATATTTTATTAAATCCTTTTTGAATGAAGAAATGACGATAAAGGGTTTGATTGAATTCTTGATGATTGTCGAAACGACTATGAAATGTCGATTAAGTTCTTGTTGAATGTTGAAACAATGATAAAAATGTTAATTTTCTGAAATGACCTGTTTGAGGTGGATATATTATTGTGGTTTCCACCATTTTCTCGTATGATATTTATGTTTTGAAATGATTTATTTATGATGATATTTTATTAAATCCTTGTTGAATGAAGAAATGATGATGAAGGGTTTGATTGAATTCTTGATAATTTTCGAAACGACTATGAAATGTCGATTAGGTTCTTATTGAATGTTGAACAATAACGAAAATGTTAATGTTCTGAAATGACCTGTTTGAGGTGGATATATTATTGTGTGGTTTCTACCATTTTCTTGTATGATGTTTATGTTTCGAAATGATTTAGTTATGATGATATTTTATTAAATCCTTGTTGAATGAAGAAATGATGATGAAGGGTTTGATTGAATTCTTGATGATTGTCGAAACGACTATGAAATGTTGATCAGGTTCTTGTTGAATGTTGAAACAATGACGAAAATATTAATGTTCTGAAATGACCTGTTTGAGGTGGATATATTCTTGTGTTGCGATGAATATTAAATTGACTATGAATTTAGGCTATTGATGAATGGTAGTATGAGCATTACGAAGGATCCACTGTTGTATTTTATTGGATGTAATTGTGATAAATGGTTGTATGAGTATTACGAAGGATCTACTATTGTATTTTATTGAATGTAATTGTGATGAATGGTTGTATGAGTATAACGAAGGATCCATTGTTGTATTGTATTGAACATTAATTGTCATGAATGGTTGGATGAGTAATACGAAGGGTGTACTATTATGATACTGAATGCTAAATTGTTATGGAATGTTTGTTTGTGTATTAAAAAGAATCTATTATTGTGTTTACTGAATGTTAAACTATTATGGAACGCCTGTACGAGCATCACAAAGGGTTTGCTATTATGTTGCAGTGAATGTCGAGTTGTGATGAATTGTTTCAATGAGCAATTCAAGGGATATTACCATATTATAGTGATTTCATAAACCGCCTCTGGAACGTTTGATGGGTTGATGATTAGCTTCGGCTAATGGCATCCAAAGGGATGACCGGGATAAATGATTGATTAGCTTCGGCTAATGGCATCCGAATGGATGACCGAAACAAATGAATGATTAGCTTCAGCTAATGTCATTCGAAGGGATGACGGGGACAAATCATTGATTAGCTTCGACTAATGGCATCCGAATGGATGACTGGGATAAATGATTGATTAACTTCGGTTAATGGCATCCGAAGGGATGACCGAGACAAATCATTGATTAGTTTCGGCTAATGGCATCTGAATGGATGACCGGGACAAATAAATGACTAGCTACAGCTAAAAGCATCCTAAGTGGATGACCGGGACTCGCAAATAATTAGCTACGGCTAATGGCATCCAAAGTGGATGTCCGAGATGAATAAATGATTAGCTTCGGCTAATGACATCCGAAGGGATGACCGGGACAAATCATTGATTAGCTTCGGCTAATGGCATCTGAATGGATAACCGGGACAAATAAATGACTAGCTATGGCTAATAGCATCCTAAGTGGATACTGGGATGAACAAATGATTAGCTATGGCTAATGGCATCCAAAGTGGATATCCGGGATGAATAAATGATTAGCTTCGACTAAATAAATGACTAGCTTTGGCTAATAGCATCCTAAGTGGATGACCGGGATGAATAAACGATTAACTTCGGCTAATGGCATCCTAAGAGGATAGCCGGATTTGAGAGTTATGAATTAGTTTTCAAGAATTGATGTGTTCATATATACTAGGTTTTGTATATACTAAGTATACGAAAGAACTATGATTGTTATGCTTTAAACAGAGAATAACGTTAGTTCGGCTAACAATATTCGAGATGAATGATCGGGTTTGAGTATTATAATTAGCCTCGGTAATTGATGAATTATTAATGGTGGTATTTACGTAAGTAGGGATAAATAATAGAATTATGCTCTTTTGATCCGTGAATGAAATGTAACGCTAATATTGCTTTATTATGTTTCTTTAAATTGCCTATAATGCTTGAAATTATCTTGTGCTGTAACAGGGACATCATACCAACATGGTGCGTAGGAAAATCCATTTCGCAGCTCACACATTTTGAAAAGAACTATATATTCACATGTTATGGGTGATATGAGTTATGTATGAACGGATGTGTTAATCACTCAATTTGCCGTCCAACCCCTTTTATAGAGACTAGTAATGAAAAATTGAAATGGAACACAAATGTGAAAGTGCGAACAAGTTGATATGATGTATATGAATATACATATGAGGTATTCATTTTATGAGGATGTCATGTTGTGAAATTACATGAGGTCAGGATAACAAAAGTACTAATTGTGTAACTTGTTGTTCGACACTCTTGTATGAACTCGTGATGTTAGCGAGACTAGAATAGGAATGTGAATTTGTGAGTATGTCAATATGATGTAATGTAAACCTATGAGTATGAAAATATAATAATATGGGCATGTGTATTGAGAATCCGTTTTATAAGAATATTGATTTACATTATCCTACGTGGATTATGCCTTGTTAATAAATGGAATGCAATTATAAATCTGCAAAATGATATGGTGAAAAACATCCAGAATCGGACAAAAAAAAATCCATCGATTTTGGCCTTAAAAAAGTTGGGTCATTACAAGAAAAGATTAGAATTATAAGAGATCGAATGAAGACATCTCAAGACAGAAAAAAAAAAAGTTATGCCGATAGACGAAGGAGACCTCTTGAGTTTAATGTGGGGGATAGGGTGTATTTGAAGGTGGCTCCTTGGAAACACTTGTTAAGAATTGGTATGAAAGGGAAGTTAGCGTCGAGATACATCGGGCCCTATGAAATTTTGAAAAGAATCGGCCCAGTAGCTTATCAATTAGCCTTACCTCAGCATTTGGTCAAAATACATGACGTGTTTCATGTATCAATGCTAAGAAAAGCTGAAATAGATCCAACCCGGGTGCTACCTCAAGTTCCAATAGAAGTTAATGGAGGGTTAACTATGGAAGTCAAACCTGTGAGAATTATTGATCAAATAAAAAAGGTGCTCAAAAATAAAAAGATTTCTCTGGTCAAGTTGTTGTGGAGGGGTTCACAATTGGAAGAAGAATCCTAGGAGCGGGAAGAAGAAATGAGGAGCAAATACCCAGGATTGTTCTTAAAATCTGGTAAGAAATTTAATTTCAAGGATAAAATTTTCTTTTGTAGAAGGGAAGAAATGTAACTTCCGGATATTTTTATGTTTTTTGATTTACATTAAAAAAAAGGGGACAAATAATTAAATAAATAAAAAAAATTTATAGAAATTTATGGAGTGGAAATTATTATCTAATAAGGTTAATGTGGGACAAGGATGAAATTGAATAAGTCAAACTTTTAGGCCAAATGGTTTTAAAACAAAATAAGGAAGTACTTAAATGAAAAGGGGGGAAAACTTGTAAATATATAAACAAGTGGGGAGTGGGAAAAAGGAGCATGTTGGCTGGCCATGTTAGGGCTTGAGAGGGAGAAGAAATTGAGTGGAAAATTATCAAGGTTCATCCAAAACAAATCACAAAAAAAAAGAGTAGAACTAGTGATTAAAATATGCTAGGAAGGGTTTGAACAATGAAATCTCAAAAGGGGAATAAGGAATTTTTCTTATAAAGGGGTGGCATTGAGAGGGAAATAAGGGGGAAGGAGGAAAGAAATTTTTGTGGTGATTTCAAGCTTCTCATTTCTTATTTCTTTGGGTTAGAAGGTAACAAATCATTTCTCTTAATTAAATTGATGCATTTAGTGTATTAAGATTTCATTTAATTGTATTAGTGTATAGTTATGGTATGACTTATGAGGTTGATTTGGTTAATCTATGTAATTGTGATGAATTAATGTTTAAATAAGTGAAATAATAGTGGGTAATATTTTAATTTGTAAAATTGAAGAAATTATATAAGTGATGAATTGATATTGTTGTTTTTTTTTTTCCTATCAAATGTAAGAATTGTATAGATAAAAAATAAACAAGCTGGAGACCAGCAGTATATATATACAGACAAACCCAGACAAAGGGAACAGACTCCCTTGAACAACCTAAAATCAAAGGGAATAGGCTCCCTTGAACAAGCATCCAAACCATATGACAATAAACATACATGAAAAACCAACCTAGCAGACAAAAGCATCTGCTTGGAGACCCAAAAACCAGCAGTATCGGAGAGACGAATCTCTTTCCAACCCAGCAGATTGGCTGCAATCACAGGACTAACCTCCAACCAGCATACAAGAACTAATCCGACCAGTAACTGCAACCACGCATGAACCAGCAACATGCTTTCCATCAAGAGAAGGATAGCAGCATCTGGGACAAGGAGCATGCCCTTCACCAAACATAACAAAACACGGCAACAAATCGGCTATCCACAAAAGCAAAACAGTTGCTCCAGAACAGCACCAGGCGAGGGGACCAAACATTTGGGGAGAGAGCCTCACCCAAATGGATCCCATTACCAAGCAATCATGAGAGACCATCCGCAAATCATCACCAGCAGACCAAACCTGCACCATAACATTGTCTAGGTCGCTACTAGGACTGACTCCATCCAACACTCTCCACTTAGAATACTAGCAGAGCAGCAACAGAGAACACTACGTCAGTAGCCCAAGCATTTGGGGAGAGAGCCTCACCCAAACTGTTGGGATCCATAGCAACTATCTAGAGAGAAACAGAGTGGGAACAGACAAAGTCCCAACAAAGCAGCAGTACGGCAACAGACAGAGGCAACCCTGAGAAAGGAAGACATCCACAGCAAACAAAGCTCTTGGCTGATAAACCAGATGTCAGCAGATGGGGGGCCAAGCATTTAGGGAGAGAGCCTCTCCCAAACAGGGCCCCGCAACAGGCATCCATTGCAGCAGGACTCCACATATTGCCAAATTCATACCTACAGCATACTCCATAGAGGAAGTAGCCTCCACCCACAGTAAAGACCATCAAACCGAGACACAGATACCCGACAAGGGGACCAGGACCACGCATCAGCAAGCATCTCACACAGAAAGCAGGGATATACTGAGATTCACCCAAGGCACTCCTGCAATATAGGAATAGCAAGTTGACGGCAGCAGCAACCTGCACACCCAACAACAGGGGAACATACAGTGGAAGAGAGACTCATGGCATTAAGCCAGGAGTAACAAGCCAGAGAAGGAAATCACAGCAACTCTAGCAAACCATAATTCCAGCCAGCTTCAAGAAGCACATCATACCAACTGCAAATAGTAGCAACAAGCTAACTAACCTGCATAACGCAAGCTAAGGAGGAAGCTAGCATCAACTCCAACAAACATGCAATAACCAGCCACAAGAGCCAGACCACACAAGACAAAAGCTTAATAAGAGCAGTAGGACAAGCAAAAAGCAATCCCAGAACAAACTTCATCGGCAGCAAGCTGCAGACAAACTCAATGTAGCTACCCAATAAATGTAGCATCAATAAGAACAATCAGAGAAACAAACAAACTCCACCCAGCCATCTAGTAAGAGAGACTACCTAAACACATCCCAACACCAGCACAACCAAGAGGAGAAGCAAGACATATACAAAACAGAATACAATAGCAGTAAACTATAGCAAGGCAAGAAGAACTTGCAATCACTACCAAATATGAGGCATATGACCCCATGATATGCCAGAAGGCTAGCATGCCCTCTGATACACCGGGGAGGGAACATTACAGAGAAGGGGGGTAGGAGAAACCCTACCGTAACCAAAAGCTTGATGGGAAGTGGAGGAGCAACAACCTGGACATCAAAACCTTCAAAGAACCTAGCATCAACAGGTCAGTGAGAGAAATCGACGCCGGCAATGGTGGTAGGAGTAGTTTGAAGATGAACAAACAAGGAGCCAGAGACCTCATCGGGCCAAACAATAGCAAATCCTTGATAAAAAAAGGGTGGAGGGAAAGAAATCAAACCTCCATCTAATGCGTCTGCAGAGAAGAGAGGGGCCACAGGTTCATCGCAGAAGCCAGCTTCAGAATCGTTAACCCATCCACCCGTTAGGGTTACGGGGGAGAGACGATGTACGCTCTCTGTTTGCTTCCGATTGAAAGGAAATAAGATGTCAATTTTGGACTGGCCATGGGAGACGTGAAGAGAGAGCGCACGAAGCTCAGGAGCAGCAGGATGTCCACGAGGAGAAACTTCAGGAGAAGAGAGCATCTCTCTCTTAATTCTCTCTCTATCCAGCGCTGATATTGTTGTTATTAATTAAATGGGTTGTGTAGTAATATGATGATGAAGAAATTATATTAGTGATGAATTGATATTATTATTATTAATTAAATGGGTTGGTAGTAATATTGATAATGAAGAAATTATATAGTGATGAATTGATATTGTGTTAGTTAATTAAATGGGTTGTGTGGTAATGTTGATGATGAAAAAATTAATTATGATGAATTGATATTGTTGTTAGTTAATTAAATGGGTTGTGTGGTAATGTTGATGATGAAAAAATTATATTAGTGATGAATTGATATTGTTGTTAGTTAATAAATGGGTTGTGTGGTAATGTAATGATGAAGAAATTATATTAGTGATGAATGAAGTGATATTGTTGATTGATAATTAATTGATGAAAAATTATATTGGTGATAAATTGATATTGTTGATTGATAATTAAATGAATTAGTGGTAATGGTTGATGAATTATTAAATTAGTAATGATTTGATATTGTTGGTTTGATAATTAATGTGGTTTTGGTGTGGTGTTATTGACGAAATAATTAAATTGATGACAAGTTGATTGTTTTGATATAGAATTAAAATTGATAATGAGGTGACATTATTGATGTAGTAATTTAATTGGTAACGAAATGAACCATACAGGAGTGGACGAGGCTACAGGAACCACTCAGCAGACAAGTCAGCTAGCAGAACGCAAATAGCAGGTGGTGTATAACACGTTGAATTTTTCTAAAACTCTAATATTTAAATATCTCCTCGATCAATGAAATTTTATGCGCCATGCTGATAAACTTTCCCATGATCATTTAATTGTGATATGGGCGACTGGTAGGCCAGTTATCTTGGTATGGAACTGGTACCCTGTGAATGGGTGGTTGTGAGCTAATTATCCTGGTATGGATCTAGTGCCCTGTGAATGGGCGACTGGTGAGCCAGTTATCCTGGTATGGAATTGGTTTCCTGTGAATGGGCGACTAGGGGCCAATTATGGAATGTGTGGACAATTTCAGATTTTAGATTATTGATTTGTTATTAATACTGGGAAGTGGGTTGTAAATTTGGAAACTTCTTGTAAGAATTAATATATATAAATGTAAATTTTAAACGCTCTAATTGAACATGGTATCATTTGAATTATTATGAGGGTTCATCTCAATATCGCGTATTCTAATAGCTTAGTGATTACTCTTATACAGTAGCTCTTTTGCACATGTAAATCATAATATAATATAATATTTCCTATATATTGGAAGGTCACTTTGTTGTGTATGTATGCACTTAAATGGATTAGCTTAGTTAAACTTGTATTCTATTGTGTAATTATGTTTCTAATTATAATGGTGTTATCTATATATATATATATAGATAAAAGCACGTAGTTAATATCGTTTGTTTATTAAATCTATAAACTTGATTATGTATATACTTTTAAAATAATTGTTTTCTTTATTATAGTAACATGATTACTCTTCGAATTGATATGTTAGAGAATGTAAAATATTGTTGATTGAGAAATGTTGGAGTATAATAAACAGCTTGAATTGTGAAATGGTTTATTAGGATTGGTGTCGATTTTGTCGATAACTTGGGATAGGCTAAATTAGAGGAAACCCTGCCAAAATTTTTGTATAAAAAAATTCATGAATTTTCAAATATATTGCTAGAAAATTTTGGGGCTGTTACAGTATCTTCATCTTCAACAGTTAAAGGTATGTACTTGATTCAATATACTAGTTAATTTCCTTTTTTTCATCTTTTCTTTGTTTTATTAAACAATATATTTTTGTTTTGTTTTTTGTTTTTAATATTGTAAGTAGGTAAAGTCAGAAATAAACACACTATCAAGGTAAACATCTTTTATTTCTAAAGTCTATAGTTTTTTTTTTTAATTTGTTGTCTATTTTATAGTTTGTATTGCCATAATAATTGAATATTTGTGAATTTTAATTGTTATTGTTGAATATCCTTGTAAATGTTAATTGAATATAAGATTAAATTTAATTGTTTTATCCAATTTTACTCTATGATTGCATAATAGAGTGTTGATTGTTTCCATGAAATTAAATTTTTTTTAGATGAATTTATATAGATGTTAGTTGAATATTTATAATTAAATTTTATTTTTTTCTTTTTATTGTTAAATTTGTCTAGATGTAGGTTATATATATGATTTTTTTTCTTTATTTACGTTTAGAAACATTTTATTATCATTTTGAAAATGAAA